>DF239561.1:100413-201024 GCA_000507305.1 Breviolum minutum Mf 1.05b.01
TATGGCGATGTTTCCGTTCTTTTCTTGCTGCTTGGATTTTTGGGAGTTGTCGCTTCGGCACGTCTGGTTAAACCTTTGTTGGGTTTCGCGTGACGAAACAGGCGACTGGCTGGTTGTTAACGCAACTTCACGAACAGCGAAACGGCGGATCTGGCCATTTGAATCAACCCTATCAAATCTATCAAGGTTTCAAATCTAGTTGATTGAGCAATACAAAAAAAACTGGTTGCGGATTGGGTATATAGGAGATGAACAACTACCCAGTTATGTGGGGATTGATGTAAAACATTATATAATGGATTTAAGTTGGACGAATCGCAAGCAAGATATCCATCCTGAAGAAACCTCCAATGAACACATTCAAGAACGCACCACTAACGGAATGCCCATAGACGTTTTGCAGACAGGCTAGCCAATTCCCTGCTTAACGAACGTTGTGTAGTGGCTCGGGTTGTTTACTACATAGTGTAGACAAACCGGGGCACATCCCCACCAAGTACTATCTCCCCTTTCAAAGATGGTTTCCTTGGGGAAATTTGCTCAACCACTACACTGTCATCTCGAGCCACTGTCATCTACGTTCAAACAAAGGAAACAAAAACCTACAAAACATTAGCACAATCCCACTTTTGACAAGAAAGTAGACACTCCTGACGCTTGTTGGCCTCAGCGTCCATTTTGCCCACCGTTCCGCAGCAACCTGAAACGCATCTAACACAGCCGGGTGCGCCGGCCGCCAGTCTACGCAAGCTGTTCCCCCCCATTGATTCATTTAATAAACTTGGTCAAATATCATGATATGGGTGTTTCCGAAAATAGGGGTACCCCCAAATCATCCATTTTAATAGGGATATCCATTATAAACCATCCATTTTGGGGTGCCCCTATTTTTGGAAACACCCATGTACATCATCTTCAAATGGTTGTCTTTCCATTGTCATGTTAGTTTCGGGGTGTATTTTGTCTTTCCAAAGTCTAGCAATAGCAGAAGTTTACGTTTTACCGGGCTGAAAATATCCTCAACAAAATCCAAGATAATAAACATATATATACCTTTATGATATTACATCAAACATCTGAAAGGATTTTGCATTCATCTTTCTTCTTTTCAAGTTGAGATTCCGTCACTGTTGATCAACTTCACCAACAAAAACTCTAATTGGACAAAGACAAACAGATTGGGACTCCGCTCGTCCTAGCTGCTGCTGGCTAGGGCCTCTAAAAAGGGACTGCGGCATGACGGGTTTGTGGTCCTTTTTTTTCCAAAGGAGATGAAGGATCACAGCCAGATGAGCGCAGGAAAAAAACCCGGCCGGAGACTTTGATACCATGAAACATGTGGTTGTTTAATGACGGGATCCTTATCATGGTTTATATATGATAATCCCCACTTAACTGCACAGTTTAATCGTCAAAATACCCTAAACAACAAAGCGTTTTTCATTGCTCAAATGTCTTGTTCATTGTCTTTTTTCGTCGGTATGAAGAGGCCGAACTTGCTGTTTCACTCTTCTTACGTGCAGAGGGGTCATTCTCAAAAACCCAAGCGAAACACTGCATCAGGAAAAATTACTATCGGGTAAAGGTGATACATATAACATATATATGCATAATGTACCTAGAACCCAACTGACATCTATTTTTGAAGGTCAAGACCTTTTCCAATCAAAACAAATGCAATTTGGGTTCTAGGAATACATAAATTCCCAGGGGGATAGAAATACAACATTTAAGGTAGATGGCGGATGGTGCAAACGTTCCAAAAAGGATGTTTTGTTGGAAGCGGCCATGAGTTATAGATGGAAGGCAGCTACACCATTTACATTCTGGATGGTATATCAAAAGCAATCAGTTGCGTTGGAGTAGTACCCTTCCTCCCATAATCATGGTTCAGTTAAAAAAAATGGCTCCCTTCAACAGCAGTTACCTTGTAAATGTAGATAGCAAATTTTAACTTCGATGATTATGGGAGAAAGAGTAAACCATATCTACTTGGTGATTTCAACCCATCTGAAAAATATTTGTCAAGATGGGAATCTTCCAATGTTATGAAAGGCTTCGTTTCACTTCCTTCATCTCCTTTGAAACGGCCTCCATTCCATCGGTTTTTCGATGATGTTCCGATGGGTCACGTGGCCCCGAAAAAAATTCGAGCAGCTAGACCAAGGTTTCAGATTTCAAATAGAGATGTCTAACGCTGCTCGGTGTTGGAACCAAAACCCCCCCGCAGTCGGCCATTGGGAAATAGGAAAGCCAGAACAGCTTTAAATTGGTGCAACCAAAGGAGAGTTATTGTAAATTGGACGGTAACTTCTTTGATAATATACTATATGACTATGCAAATATAAACATATATATATATATTTATCATCAATATTATGGCCTTTACATAGCATGTCACCCTATTCTGTTTGTACAAATGATGCACAATAGCTACCACCACTCCAAAATACTCGAAGTACTGACACTCCATCACCAAATGGGCCAATATTCATAGTGAAAACTGGAAGTTTTACCATGCAAACACCAAAAGCAAAACACAAATCTTGGTATCCCAGATGCTCTAAAGTCTATGGCAAATAAATGTAAAGAAAAAATAGACCAGTCGCATCCAATCACATTGATATCTATGGGTATACCAAACAATACCAAACAATAGCTCCAACTGTTGGGAAAATTTAATTCCTTCCCAAGACCTCCCGACCGGTGGAGGGATTTTGATCCAAGTTTATGGACCCCTCTTTGGCGTAACTTCCCCGAAATTGGCTTTTTTTCCGAGCAACAAAATGCACAACCATCACAACCCGTTGCACATGTCTCCAAAAGTTTGCATGAAAATTTGCGCAACAAAACTCCCAGAAAATGAACAGAAATTGAAATACATCTTTGAATTCTTACTAGTAAAACAAGATAGGAAACCTCAAGTAGGACACAAGACCATGTTGAAAGTCGTTTAAGAGACTGGATTACTTGCAACTCTGTCGAACAAATTCACACATCTTGTGAATGACACGACGCCAATGCTGCCAATGCTGGGCCCATGAAATGGCCATGCTCCGAGAATCTTGAGGGATCTATATGGGTTCCTGAGCAATTGCATGATGGCAGGGCAGGCTGCAGAATCACCCTATCATACCAATACCAACCAGCATTTTCAGATTCTATCCATCCCCCCAACGTGGAATAACTACAAAAATATATGACTGAAATAGCATGTTGTTTTTTTTTCAATCTCAAAAGGGAAGGTAACCTCAAATTTATATATAGTCATTAGAAATCGTTGTAACCACCTTTAACTTAACCTTATTATATACTTCTGAGATAACAATCGCTGGTTCCAATCTCCATCAATCTACCATAGGAATCATCGTCAAAAAAAGGGGGAATTTCATGCATTGGGATCAAGGCCCTCTTCGCCGAGTTGTTGACCATTAAGTAACATCCGAAAAAAAACGTATATTATACCTACATGTGGCTTAAATCTATGGTAAAATGTAGGTAACTATTCCAAAAAATGGAGCATCTGGGATCTACAAACAAATATATTGATCAATCTACAGAGATCTATCAATTCATTGAATTTCATCATTGATCTTTAAGGCGACATGCGAACACAGAAATCACAAAATGCATTGGCCAAATTGCAAGTCTAAAATCGCAAAGATATATAAACTTTCAGGTCATTTGAAAAGGAGATTACGAAGAAACAAGTGGCACCATTTGGGACACAAATCAACCCAAAAGAAATGGTTCATTTAATTGCCCAGAACCATCAACCACCTTACGAATTCATGTTGCTTACGATTTCTACTCTGGGAATCTTGACATAAAGCGTTTAAACTAAGACTCCACGAAACTCCAAGGGTCACCGATTGACAAAGCCAGTTCCAAAACAGAACAAACAAAGAAAAAAAACAGGTGATTCAAACAAGCCGTGACCTTAAAAGATCCCTGATCGTTGGAGGTCACGATTCACCTTTTACCTCTGATAAACTAACATAGCAATGGAAACCACCATTTTAATAGGAAATGCATCTTCGTTCATGGTGGATTTCCCAGCCAGCTATGTTAGTTGATCCCGGAGTGTAATTTTGGTCACTCAACCATCCAAAAGGTCGCGATCGGTCCAAATTGGGGCCCCGCTATGGTCGCATTTAATCCGCATTTATATATACATGAACAAATGATGGAAAAACAAAACCCATGGAATTTACCGTTGGCAACGAAAATACTGAAAATTCCCATCATGCTAGTTTTAGTGTCTCTTACACCACACCTGGCCTATGATTGTTCTGAGGTTTATCCAGCTTCACGTTGGAGGAGGCAATATCATAAGCCACCCACCAACAACCCATGGGAAAATATAGCTGTTGGACACCTAAAAATATTTGAAATAAAATCCCATTGGGGTGAAAATGAACAAATATTTGAAACCACCACCTGGAGCTCATCTCACTCTTGAACCTACATTGCCCTAAGAATCCTAACCCCTCAAAAGTGGCTATCTTGAGAAGCCCAACACACCCCTGCGTCATACAGGTTCAAACCCTTCCATTTGTGGGTCCAAGGATTCTTAGGATGGAACAAAAACTCCCACGGAATTGTGATTATGTACAAAAAAGTTTGAAATCACAAACTTTTGAAATCACCACTGGTTGCTTCTGTGGTTCCTCTGGCATTCTTTTGGGGGGCGGGGGAAAAGTTGTAGGCCCAACAATGCCACAGGCCACGAGCAAATCGGTGACGTTTCTCAACCAATTCCCAGGTACCTCATCTGTTTCTAGCTGCAAACCGTCGCAAATCGTGGAGGTGTCTTACACCTCACAAGCGCAGCTTGTGAAGCAGCACAATGGCAAATGGTGTGAAGATCATCCAAACAAAAATCAGAGTGTTGTGGATATGCATCCAGTATATTTGAACATAGGTGGTAGCAAAATCCATCATGATTTAAGAATCGATATGTTTCATATTTTGAAACACACAGAGGTTCATTGCCATGCTACACTACTGCTGAGTACATATGTTTCCTCCTGAGGCTAAATGTCGATGAAGTTCTACAATGTGGCTAAATGATTCAAAGCGGAAAAAATGAAAGAAACCATCCGTCCTTAAGAATCCAGACCCCTCCCGAAAATTCGTAGGATTGATTTTGTCGAAAAATCCCATCCTCGGAGTAGGATTGTAGGGGAAATCCTAGATTCTTAGGACATACTGTATCTGGAAGATTAACACGGTTCACCTAAAAATCACCCATTTTTTAGAAAGGAACATGTTTTTTGAAACAAACCTCCATGATTGTGTTCCATGTTACACTCCCTAAAACTAACAGTTCGCCCCTTTAAAAAAATGGTGGTTTCCAATAGATATACAGTATTTCCTTTTCCAAGGCTTCCAAGGGGCCCCTATTTTCAGGTGCTATGTTATGTTTGTTAGTTTCAGGGTCCCGGGGTGTATCTTTTTCGGGGGTTTTATCCTCTGGATCCTTAGGGGTGGAAACCAACCACCCCCGGAAGACCTCCGCGGCTTGAGTTGCCACAAAAGTGGGGCCACCCGCATTGAAGCTGGAGCCAGATCCCTGGAGGAAGAGAGCGAAACTGTGGAAAACGTGGTTAAACACATGGTTTTTTTTGGGGGGGGGCACTTGGATGTCCCACTTATAAATAGGGTATATTGGAGTTATAACCCACTTACTAACCATTTACTAAGTTCCTGGGACATCTAAGCAAAAAATGTGGGTTTTCTCAGAGTTTTCAAATCTCGTTGGTGTTTGAACCAACCCATCTGAAAAAATATGCTCTTCAAAATTGGATCATTTCCCCAAGTAGGGGTGAAACATAAAAACATATTTAAGACTTAAAACCACCACCTAGTTTTTTTGGGGCGGGGGCAAGAAATGTGGGCTTTGTTTAGAGTGAAAATAGTTTGGGTACAAGGCTTGCTTTATCAAAGTCTTCTGGAATGTACCAATGTAGCCTATTTTTCTCCATACCCTAGGCATCAATCGCCATATTCTCAGAAGATAACTTGGGTGTCGAATCATCTTCGAAACGCATAGAATTTAGGTTCCATTACCATTCTCAGTTTCGGTGATTGGATCCCTACTGGGATGTCCATGGTACTTAGTAAATGGATCATAACCCCTATATAAGTAGTTTATAAGTCACCTAAATGGGTTATACACCAACTTACTAACTAGTTACTAACTGCCATTGACACCCTAGTAGGGATGCCTTTTTTTTTAAATTATGGGATGCTAAACCCTGAAGTTGATCATCTTGTAGGGATGGTCTGGGGGGGGCCCGATTGACGAATGGACAAAAATCAAACAACCAAATGTTGACGACGCCAAAACACAAATAACCACAATAGCAAACAATAAGAACAAGAACAACAAGAACAACAAGATCAAGAAGAACTAAGAACAAGAACAAGAACAACAACAACAACAACAAGAAGAACCAAACGGGTTCTGTTCCTGGCTTTGCCCATCTGACCCCGTATCGGCACACCTGAGAACTGCTGGACCTCAGTGGCAACTTGCACACAATCGACCCATAGAAGATGGACAGAATGGAAATATTTATATATATATATACTCAGATGAGTATAACAATAAAATGACATTATACAGCATTATAATGACTTTCACTGGGGAAAGGTTAAGGTTGTCCAAATCTCTCTATATCTCGGGAGGAATTTGGTTTTTGTACACAGGTAATTTTCCAATTTCTCACATACTCTATGGCCTTTATGTCAATGATTGCAAAAATGGCGTTCCATTTCTGGCACAATGTAGGCCATGGAACATCAAACGCATCGCAAAAAAATGACAGAGGCCCCCCAAATCCAAACAACTCCTACAAGCCCTTGTGATCTACCCCCCTCTCATCCAGTCCTTGATACCTTTGGCACGCAGGCCTCCAATGCACAAATACCCAGGGCTTTAGACGGATGGTTGATTCGCATTCAAAATGGTGGAGCCCTGCCCCAAAATGATCCCTAAATATTCATCCTCAAATGGGAACAAACCATATGCCAATGTTTCTTGGGACTCTTCTAATGAATATTTGCTTCAAACTAAAGTCATCAGATTTTTTTCATGGTCACCATGGTAACAATCCAATTCAAGGACCTTGTGAGATCCCCCTCCTGTTTCTTGTCTCTGTTAAATCTATAATCTCAGTTGATGGACATGGATTACGTATGGATTATCCCCCCAATTTGGGTAAACATATAATGTCTCCTGTTTCATGTCTCTACATATGTGCCCAAACTAGGCGAATCAAACGTTGAAAAAACGAGACGTGCCGTTTTTTCCCCCCCTTAAGCTGGGCTTTTCCAACGCGGCGCCGGCAGGGCTGGGAGTGTTGCCACGTACCAGGGCACGGGCGTTGGCAGCGTGCCTGAGGGGATGGTGGGTGTTTCCTTAAATGGTGGGTTTCCCCCCAATCTTCACCCCAAGTGCTGATCATTTTTAGTAGGAAAACCCCATGGTTGTTGGAGTATGTGCATATGAAATTCAAATGTGATATTGTTATATATGTTAAGTGACATTGTGAAGTGTATACGTGTATCTGATGAAGACACAATATAGCTTACCAAGCAACAGCCATAACAGAATGTATCTACAACACGCAAAAAAATCAACTGCATATTACATCAAAACATATTTTTGTATAAAACATCCCTCAAAAACAAACACGGATCACCCGTTTGTTTTCAGAAGTGTACCTATCCCACAGGTTCAATGTATGGGTAATTCCTACCTACATGTACCACAAATTTAAGCCATTCAGTACCTGGAACCTAAGTAATCATTGTTTTGATTGGAAGTTCGGCCTTCTTTTGGAGGCTTGAACTCCAAAAACAAGGTCACCATGTGGGCTCTAGGTAAATATTCGAGTCCTTTTCCGTACATCTGGGTATAACCCATACCATCTATTTACCTACATGACTGGTTGATTTCTATGGTTTTCATGTAGATAAATATACCAGTCCCATGGATGGTATGGATTTCATGTTTCCCCAACCGAAGGCATTTTGTGATCAGTGTTCTTTTGGCTTCCAGGCTCTCAGTCAGGTGAGATATGCTCAGTGCTTGTTTAAGCCGATCTCTAGATTCTAGATGCAAATTTAGGTACATATCACTCCTAGTCTGCCAGTTCCCTATATATTTGGAACCAAGCTCCCAGTTGCCAAACTGTCAGGTAACGATCGACCCCTGGTTCCAAATATATGCAGGGAACTGGAAGATGAGGGTAAAATATTGCATACAAAAAATTACACACTTACACACAACTTGTTTTGAAAACCTAGAACGTATGCATATATATATATACACATTTAATTACAACAATCAAAATGCACATTTCACCGTTATCTTAATCGTTCTAATGTTTACATATTAAATGTCGCTGATGTTTTTGTTTTAGGGAAGGAAACTATTTGCTAACAAGGAGGGTCAACCAAAAAAAAAATGGTGGTTAGAGTAGCCAGCTGGGGTGATGAGGACAAGACCTCTTCCAAAAACAGGAAAATCATTTCATAGTACCTTTCAAAGAATCAATAGTCATGGTATTCATCACCAGTTGGTAGCCGTATCTTTGGTTCACTTTTTTTCCAACCATCGAACCGTGTCACAAATCTACCCTCCCCAAAACGAACATGTGGCTGGCCAGAAGAAAATAACACCAGTGGATCCATGTATTTCCTATCGAACTGGGGAAATTCCAGCCATGCTGTGTTGGTTTTGGGTGGGTGGTAGTACTGACAACAGTAGTAGTTCCAAACACTGGCGGTAGACTGCTGATTCATCTGCAAAATGTTTGTCAAGGATCATTTGTTCAAAGTTAAAGAAAAACTCACCACCCAGTAATTCATCATGCTCTACAAACCGATCATTTCAATCAGGAATCGTTGGCAAAAATGTGGTAAAAAGGAACCACATAATTGAAAAAAAACATATTGGTCAAATTGGATCATTTCACGCGTTTGGTATGAGTACCTACGAGTACCTACCAGGTGCTTCAAGCCGTGACCTTTTGATCCTTTAGTTGGAGGTCACCAACAACCCTTTAAACCATCCCAAAAAATGTAACATCATGCGGGAAGGTAAGATCATTGAAGCCACCCACCGGATCGTTGGACCAACTGCAACTAAGGTCACGTGGGCTCGTACTGTTCAAACTGTGCCCAAATGGCATCCACATCTTGAGGAGTCAATTGCCTCGAGACAACAGGATGTATGAAGGGATTTATTCTTAGTCAGCCATTTCGGACCATGAAATAAAAGTTTGAACCAAAAGTATAAATTTTAATCACCAAAGTATGTAGTCACCAAAGGGCACAAAATCATGGATTTCACTAATGCCACACCATGGTGAACCATTGGTGTATCATTTCCTAATTATCAATAATATAAAGTTGTTACTTGTCTTACTAAATATGTAATCACCAAAAAAATAGAGAAAGGCCATTGGCTGAGTGAGTATTATTTGAAGGGATTCATTAAAGGATGTATGAAGGGATTTATTATTTGGAGGGGTTCACTAGTGGATGTATGAAGTGGTTTATTATTTGGAAGGATGACCATTCGGGAATTCTTTACCACGCAACATGATCTATCTCCTTGAAAAAAGGGAAATAAAACCCATTTGAACAAAGATTACCCAAATCATCTGAAAAATCTTACTCAAATTGGATCATTTCGCCAAACTAGGGATGAAAATACAAAGGATTTGAAATGACCAACCAGGATAGTTTCAGGGACGGTAAGGTCCACCCCTGAAAGCTAACATGACATTGGAAAACCCCCACGTTCAATAACAAACCAAATTACTGGTCCTAAATTTTCCTGGTCCTAATGGATTTAGTTAATTAAACCACGTTACTGTGCATTTATGAAGGGATTTAGGGGTCCCATCTTCGGATTCATGTACCGGATTCACTTCAGGGAAGTCATGGTCAATCAAAACTTAAGACTTAAGCAATATCCCATAAGTTCCATGGAATATTAACCTAAATTTAAACCATATTTAAAAGACCTGGTTTGTTTTGGATATATAGGGGATTATACTACCCAATTATGTGGGGATTTTAATGAACATAATCCCCAATTATGTGGGGATTAAAATCAACATAATGATGAACATCAACCATTCATCTAGGTAAATTTACCAGTCCCATGGATCCTATGATTACGAATATGGGTTTTACTCATTGTACAAGATTTATTCAAGGGAATCAGTGGGCTGATTGATTAAAAGATCTACTAGGGTCTTAGAGAATTTCCCGAAAGATGTCCAATGGCAAAGTTGGCACGGTATTCTCGACTGATCCCTCCTGTTTGGTAGAAATTTGAATGAGTTAGACCACGACAAAAAGTAAAACAGGCACAAACCTATAGGTCACGTAGGGTATATCTGTCTTGGTTGATTTTTATGGTAAACGTAGGTAGATATCCCATGGATACTAAGGGAAGTGGAACCCACCAGTTGTAGATATAGTTTCCTAAATCAATCTAATAAATATAACTATATATATATAAATATCAGTGAAGTTTCCATGCTAGTTCCACTCATTGACCCAAGCGTGCCACTTTGCACCCCAAAAAAAAATAGGTGACTCTTGCCGACCCCAGCAGCGTGTAGAAAACTAGCAGCATTTTCATCACTTTTTGAAAAATAGCCATGGAGAACGTAGATCTCAGCTAGTGACATTCCGACCAGCTGTACCAATGGCCCCCAAGATGTGGGAGGCACTGAAATGGTCAATGCCAAGCCTTTTGGGTTCATCACGATCACTGAAGACAACAAATTCAAAATAATTACATGGGAGAGCGTAACTAGTTGTTAGGAAAACTTGCAAAGGTGTATCAAAGGTAAGTAATTGAATTGATAATGTATTGAAACAGATGAGGTGTGAAACAGATCCGGAATCATCCGTGCAAAATCTACTGCGGTAGGGGCCTCATCTTGCAGGCACCAAATCAAAAGACTTTTGCTTTGATACAAAACGGCGTGGCGACAGAGCGCAAGGTTTTAGATTGGATCTATGCTGTTAGCCGACTTGAAAGACAAGCAAAAATTTAATGTAGATAGTGTCCTACGTGGTGCTACTTCCGCGGCCGCTTCTTGCGGCCGCTTCTGCGATTGCCCGCAGGGCCATACCGGCCTGCGTTGCACTGAAATCTCTCCTATGTTCTTTTCATCAAATTTCTGTTAGGCAGTTTGTCGTACCCGGAATTAACATTGCAAGGACACTATACTTTCAATGGTGTGAAGCTCACGAAATGGTCATGGACCAAAAGATTGTGTATGATTGAAATTCAGCAGCAATTCGAGCGGCCAGTGCTGTCAAAAGAAGAAGATCCATGTTGCAGCCAAGCATGCTTGTTCATGATTCACTTCTTGGTTGTTTGAAAACGTTGTCAATAAAAAAGCGCCTGACGAGTCCCTGGCGGAGCCTCCGCTCAGAAACGTAATCATGGTATGAGGCCTAGACGACCCCGAGCTTCACTGCAGAAATCTTCCTCGGGGTTGACAAAGATGCCACCAGGCCCAACTGGCAGACGAAGATCAGCCACTTCATGTCCGCGCCTCGCATTTTCACAATGGATCCAAAAACACTGCAATAGACTGTCGGCCCTGTGGTAGAAAACAGCAGACGGAATTGAAGAAACTCAGGTGGAAATTGGCCCTGAACCAGAGCAAGGTCGATGAAGCTATTGAAAAACAACTTTACTGATCTTTCCTTCCAGAACCGCGTGGAATGGCTGAGATAGTCGGCAGCAATGAACTAAAATGGCTTCCCAGTACATCAAAGCAACATCTGCAATGATCTGCATGTCTTGCAGTCCACATTCGGAAGTGGCACTCAGGATTATTTGGTCAGAAGACGAGTTCACGGTTAGATTGCATGCGTGTATGTGACACAGCCTGTCTAAAAACTTGGAACTGCTTGAGACAAGGCATGCATCAATGAATGAACGAATTGCTTCGAACTCGGCCTGCGCATCTCTGGGAATGCTTCCCGGATTTTTTTGGTGGAAGTTCTGTCCTGAAAACGAGAATTTTGAAAAGCAATATTTCTTGGAGAAAAATTCTGCACGGAGATTTTCACCTGATGCAGATGGCGCACCACGCAGGCCACCAAGGCTTGATCCTGGCAGGAGGTTTTGATTTGCATGTTTTTTCTATGGGCAGGGTCGAACCATTGTGTGCGCTGGCCTGCTTTGACAAGGTCTTGTCCAGGATTTGCATGCCTTCAGAGGAGTCCTGCAGGACAGCTGTGAAGGGAACATATTCATATGGGGCTCGCAAAAGATGATATGCGTCAGTTTTTTTTCCTGAATTCTTTGTCAAATATGTGTATTTCAGAAATTACTTACATGAATGCGATGTTGCGACTGCTACCCCTTTTTGTGCTGTGCTCGTGTCCTTATAAGAGCCTCTTTGTATTCAGCGAGTTCGGCTTTTGTCTTGGCGTAGGCTGCTAGCTTCCTCTGCCGATCTCGCTCTAGCTCCAACTCTCTCTTCCTTTTGTCCTTCGAAACAGAAGGATGCTCAACATGAGTTTGGGACTGACTGAACCTGAGAGATACGGGCAAAATCCAATCTCTGCACAAGTCAAAGGAAAAGCGCATCCGACATGCAACTGGCCTCTGGGCGCGTGCTGTGCCTAAGCCTGGCCCTGCGTTCCCTCCTTGCTTTCGTGTGCTTCTTTTGGCGGCGCTCTTTCGCCTGACAAGGAGCAAGATCATGTCATAGTCAGGGAGGCTCAATTTTTCGTTCATGGCGTACGTGCTTTCGATTCTCTGGCGCACTTTTGCTCCAGGAATTTCAGGCGGTTTGCAGCCGCTTTTGCTTTGGCCGCCTCGGCCTGCCTCACAATGTTTCAGCTATTAACCGAATGGCTAATGGAATGTCTGACGTGTTTTTGAGGGGTGGGCTTTTTCACCGCCTTCTGCGGTTTGATTTTCAAGGTCTGCATCCGCAGCCACCCTGCGATCAGATCCTTGTATTTCTCAAATGCAGCGGGTTCGCAGTTGAGCTGAGCGACCTCACTGGCGAGTGCGTCCGATGGGCGTTTAATTTGCAGGTCCCCGGTGCAAATTGAAGGCCGGACGATATTTTTAAGGAATCGCCCTATAGTGTTTCCTCTTCCACCATTGCTTCTGGCGTGGTGAAGAGGACTAGGACTTTCCACGCGTCTGACAGACAAGATATGGGTGCGGAATCGGCTGCTACGTTCACCACAAAGGTCCCTTGGGAACTCCAAGATGTGCTGCCAAGAATGCAGCTGACTCCAAGAGTTGCCAAACTTCTGGATCCATCCGCTTCAGTTCCCTCGAGTCCAGCTAAACCCCTCCCAAATCCTTTGTCAAAATTCGATTCCCAGAAACTTTCTACCCGTGTTCTGCCTCATTGTTTTCGAACTAGCCTGGTCCCATGTCCTTCACAATGTCCTGTATGCTCCATCGGGCCCCTTCCCGTGCGCCTCGCACTGCCTTGTATCATCCCTACAGCTATAAAATGCTATAAATGGCCTGACAAAACTACGTTTCCCCGGGGTTATGTTATAACCCTTAAAAATGGAATTATAACCTTTATAAATGGCCTTATAAATGGGCAACCCTAACCTCTATAGAAGTGGAGTTATGGGGCCCCCATTTATCACTGGATCCAGGGCCAACCTTGATGATCTCAACTAACCGTCCCCCACCACATGAGATTCGAAGGTGGCACCAAGCATCGCACCTACCAGCTGCTTGTCGTGCCAAAAACTCCTGGCAAAGACCGTGCACAGCAACGCTCATCGTTGACGCTATAGGCTATATCATTTCCATTGCAAAACAACTGGGAAAAAAAAGGTGCAATTTTCGTTGTTATACACCTTTATGCATACATTTATAACATATATGTGTTAGCAATGGAAAAAATACGAACACATATATACAAATCTACATACCTACCTATATATATACTTTATATTTTCGCAGTAAAGTAATATCGAGTTGCAAAAATCAACGTTTTCAAAGTTTCCACAGCAATACCATTCCGCATCGGTATGTCGCATCAAGTTCGATCCCCCCAAAACATGGGATAGTATAAACTAATGACCCGTGTCAATTACCGGTAACAAAACGGGGTCCGCCCTGTCACGCTACATGGCAGTCAGCAGCAGGATTGTGGCCTTCTAGTAGAGAATCCCCAATAAACCTTCACTTTCCACTGTTGGGTCATCTACCATCTTCATGAAGTGGTTTTTCGTGGCGTGTTGCAGAATCGCTACCAGAACCCGAAGCTTCCTTTTGTTCTTTTTTTCAAGTTCACGGAGGTTAAACATTAAAAACCTATGTAGTAATCAATAAGATCCATACAAACCCTGTTCCCTCCAAACCATGCTTTCAGAATCTCAGAATCTCACCCCCTTGGAGGCTTAGCATCTTGGTGGGTTTTAAGGGAATAAAAAAATGTACGCAGCTGAACATTAACATGGAACCTAAAAATCTACCAGTTGAAAAGGAAACTCATCTTCCATACCTCCATGTTTGTTCATTTTCCAGGGTGTATGAGGAAAAAAACCTCCCAAAAAAACAAACACTCACCATTTCTCATACCATTTTAATGCCTATACCAAAAAGCGCACCATTTCCAATAGCATTTTTTTGGGTGGAGTTTTTCCCAGGAGGTCCTGGGATGTCATCATTGATGGCATGGTAAATGCCAGTGAAATCCAGTTAGTTATGTTTTTGATGTGTAGAAATGCCGTTGTTTATCTAGGGTTGTTCATATACATCCCACATGATATCCCAAGCGTTTCTGTTGCAACATACACCTCTTACCAAAACATGCCTGCTTAAAGTTTTTCTACTTCAAAACTGATAAAACTAGTCGTTTCTAGGGAGGAGTTACAGTAACCCCTTTGCGTCGACATTCCATGCACCATCCACGTTCCTCCGTTATGTTTGCACCCGTTAAACCCCTGTCCTGCCATTGTTGAAGGGCCACCTGCCATTTCAGACTTGCGTTGAAACAGGTCCATGTGTGGGTTTTTGTTTAGAGGGAATCCTGAAGCTAAGTTTCATACACCCTGGAAGATTAACATGGAACATGATCATAGGGGTTTGGAAGATCATGTTCCTTTCTAAATGGGTGATTTGCAGATTCCATGTTAATCTTCCAGGGTGTAATAATCCCTACTTCAACTCGAATTTCCTATCCCTAAGAATCCCCTCACCTTTTTCCGATTTCTCGTAGGATTGATTTTGGTCGAAAAATCCAGAATGCCAAGGTTACAGGAATATACGGGAAATCCGGGTTCTTCGGACATATCTGGATTCTTAGGGTATATCAACCGGAACATGTTTAGTCTATGCTTCATAGTAAACTTCCACTGTCCTTGGTTTAAGTGGAATTCCCAGGTTTAATGCTGTTGCTTGATAGTTTCTCTAAGATATTTAGAAAAGAACGATAGTATGGTTTGGCAATCCCCCGAAACGAATCCATACCATGGATTGTATATAAAGGAACACATGTTGTGAAATTGTAGTAACCCCTTACACGGGGAATATAGAAAACTGAGTTTTTACACTGCTGAAATCTTTCAGCCTGATTTTACCATCAGGATTTCATCAATCCAGAAGAAACTGAAAAATTAATATATCTTTATATATGTATACAGTATTCAATATATATATATATATATCAGGGATAAACTATTCCCTATAAAGTGGTGGTTGACCATGACAAAAACATATTGAGAAAAAACAAAAACAAACCCAAACAAAACAGAATCCTGATCTTTGTAGTCATTTTAAGGTTTGAGTACCATTGAACATTCACCTACCAGCAAAAAAGCAAGCTGACAATCATTTCACCTACCAAACGAAATCTCATGACATGAAATCTCTGAATCTACCCTCTAGGGAACTGTCCCATCTCCCTCCTCCCAACAAACTTGGCACTTTGAGTCAACCATCTGTACGCTTGGCGCTAGCCAACCCCAAAAAAAAACATGACATTCTTATTTCACCTACATCCCCCAACAAAAAAAAACTCCTAAAGTCATAAAACTAAGAACTAAAAACGGCTTCCCCTTCGTTATTTGCAGCACTGTTACCAAGGTCTTGGGGTTACAGATAGTTCCCTTGGAAGGGATGTTTCCACCCTTAGATGGAAACCACACCTGCACCGCCCATGGCAATTGATCCAAAGGCCTGAGGGGTGTTGTCCCCAAGGGATTTGAGTAAACTCAGCGGCTTTGCGATGTAAATAAGTACAGTACCATTGGGATTCCCAACGGTTTTCCTTCCATTTTTAGGGGTTACAACGGTTACAACCCATATTTTGGGGCTGTAAAACCCTTCATGGATTTCATAGTTTTTGGGGGTCCAAAATGTAGGCCAAATTCTTGCAAGTCGTGACCTCGAAGAAGGACCCCATGACAGTGACCTTATCAGAGGTTAAGTGAAGGGAAATCATTTCAGGTCACTTGTAATAGAGGGTTGGTTGAAACTTGAAAGATGCATGATTTATCACTTTCCAATTGTTTCATGTTACATCATTCATATCCTAACTAAAACAGTGGTTCGATTCATTTCCCACTGCTACACAGTCTAGTCATGCCGCAAAAGCAAATATGTTTATACAATTCATATCCTTTTGAAAACCATGCGCATTCTCCACGTCACCAAAAATAGAAAGCGCACCATTCTGCACACCTTTGTTTCATCTATACTGATCTATATACAGTTACATCTACCTTTAATTTGCCTTCTCTTAAGCATATCACATAGTATCAGAACTACTTGCGATAGCCCTTCCACGTTCCAAAACAAACAAACTCTGGGTCTGCTTAGTCTGCTTCTGGCTGAGTTATCCCAACACCTTGTTCTGGCCTTCCTTCTTCCCCATTTTGTCGGCAATCCAACTGCAGGGACGGCTTCAGTCAGTAGACACACTCCCGGATGACAAGATGGGCGGCCCGGATCCAGTGTAACAAATGGGGATTTTTCGTTGACCCCTTGAGAAAGAATTTGAAGTAAGATGTCATATCCCGATGTTACCTACCCATTTACGAGGGCATTCAAAAAGGGCTCAATGAGCCATTTATAACAGGGCAAAATTCAAAAGTTTACCCTGTGTGTGGCTGAGATATCCCAACACCCATTTAATAGTTTACCCTGTGTGGGGCCAATTCGAAAGCTTGACCTTTAACACAAAAAGGCAGGATGGCTTCACCATTTAGTCAATGAATTCAATGCTTTGGGAAACAAAAGGCGCAAATCCAGGAAGTTCACAAGAATGACATGCAGCCCACAAACAGTTTTGAGTCAAAAAATGGCAAACCATAATACGACACATTCATTGCATGCATTTTAAGCCATGGCTTGAACACATCTGCAAAAAACATCATCAACTAGGAAAAATGTTTTATGTTTCCAAGTGACTTTCATCTTTTCCCTACCAACCTCTTCCTTCCTAACACCCCCTACCGCTACAATTATCAAAAGAAACCATCTAAATCTTGTGTCTTGGAATTGTCAAACGCCTGAAACTAACGTGGCATCGCGCCTGAACATGTATGGGACTGGAATACTGTACGATCGCTTCCTTTTGAGCGCTTCAGGCCTATTTTCAGGGCAAACTATTACCCTCCAGGAAACTAACATATCCCCTACCCGTCGCCACTTTTGAGTCGATGATTCTCCTTTCCCCAAGGTGGGATATGTTATATAGTTCCCTGGATGTTTTTTTGTTAAGGGTAACAGGTTAGGATCAGTGGGTTGTAACCTCAACAAAAAAACATTTCTGAGAAGGTAAGGTATAACATTTCAGGGAGACACCTCTACAAACCACCATTTTTGAGCTTCCAGCCGTTAGTTTTCAGGGAGGGTACTAGCTAGTGGTTGAACCCCCCCATTTGCAAAATATGCTCGTCAAATTGGATCATTTCTCCAAGTGTATAAGTAGGGGTGAAAATAAAACATATTTGAAACCACCAACCAGGGTAATTTTAGGAACGGTAAGGTACACTCCTGAAAGCAAACATGACATTGGAAAATCCCCATTTTCCATAGGAAATACATCTTTCAAATGGCGGATGTTAATCTAGTTGGTGGTTTCAACCCAATTGAAAAATATTAGTCAATTTGGATCATTTCCCCAAGTAGGGTTGAAAATAAAAAATGTTTGAAACCACCACCTAGTTTATCCATTTCACCTTTCAAAAAAAAAATGCAAAAACTTCCAAAGCACCTTCCAACGCCATAGCCGACACCAGCTCCGATACCCACCTTAAGATGGATTTGACGGGTTGGGGTTCTTAACTCCCAGAGGGTTGGGGTTGGGGCTGGAAAATACACAATTCCAGTTTATGGTTGGAAAAAAACATATCGGTAAAAGCAAGAGGTACTGTTGATGGTTCAGAAATCTGGCGTTCACCAGTTGAGGTTGGTAGTTTATCCCATTTTTAAAAAGGTTTCATACATCCCAGGTGCAAGATTTCAGCCATCAACAGTAGTAAAATAAATCGTCTATAACTCCGAAGTAGGTCTCTGTACAATTCACACACAGACCGTTTATGACTCTAGGATCCCCGCTGTTTCCAAAAAAAGGCAGGGATTCCTATGACTTTTTAGTTTAGAAGCCCCTGTTGTAGTGAACAGTGGTCTACCATGAGCCATGAATTCCAGTTGGTCAAAGAAAAGGAATTCTATCAATTCCGTAACAAAGTACCCGATTCACCAATCTTTCAAAGCCAAACCCTGTATCAAGTTTCATATGCCAACAAAAAATGTCAGGTTGGTGGTGTCAACCCATCTGAAAAATATTAGTCAAAATGGATCATTTCCCCAAATAGTGGATGAAAATAAAAAATCTTTGAAACCATCACCTAGATGTTCCCTCAGTAACTCGATCTCTTTATTCCAACAAGCTTTTCAATGAACCAAAGATGACGACAACCATCATTTCACGGTTGTAAATGGTATGGTGGTGCTCAGGAAGTCGTCACTCCACTCGTCTCACGAGGCTTCAGAGCTTCCTAGAAACGACAGCTCGGTCGTTCTGTCTCCAAGGTGCAGTGAAATATCGAAAGACCTTCTGAACTTTTCCAAGGACACAGGGTCGGTAGGTAGTATACGCTGCAGTTGCAACGTATAACTTCAGACACTCCGCCGAACGAGTCCGGCCCAGAACCATTCCACACTGCAGAAGATCTTGGCCAGCCAAATCTCTCACGATCGACCGTAGCCTTAAACTTGTGCAAAGGGTGCCGCTACTAGAAACATGGTTATTTATCCCCGTTGGGTGCACCCAAGTCAGGTTTGCCCCCTTATAGAACTCAACGTCTTCATGACCAATAATGTTGCTTTCCTGATCCTCCCCAGGGGCTGGCCCCCTCGGAAAATCGATGAACATATTTTCCAAAAATAGCGGTGCAATGGTTTTGAGTCGTGAATTCAAAATAAAATGCGTGCACCCCAACCTAACACCTGCTTCCTTGTCCTGAATTGGAGGAGGTTTCCGTCAAAATGATTTCCCCCAGCCACTACGTCAAGCAATGAGCAAAACACCCATATATAAAATGACAAGGGTCCGAGCCTCTGGATCTAACTCTATATGCTGTATAATCGAGAAACATTGAAAAACCATGAAAAACCCTAGCCGTTTAACCACCCAAGGAACCCTTTAAAAGGGGATATACCGTACTACCCAATAAATACACTAACGTGTATATGGATGTATATGGGATTAATACATGAAAACCATCCATGAAAAATCAACCAAATGAGCATTTATGTAGGTAAATACACCATTTTCCCACCATTTTCCCAAGCATTTTCCCACCATCCCAAGGGTTTTCCCAGCCATTTTCCCTATGAAACTCGGCTTCCCAACGAGACCCAAGGTAGGTAAGGTAATCCATCCCGTGACGATGTACACCGCTGCTCCCACGCCAATGGCTGGCAGCAGTCCTGTGGAGGTGGATGAGAGAATGATGAGAGATATTATAATGATATTTCAATACTGTATTTACCCTGGGATTCCAACCNGGAAGCCCAGGGTTTATATATATATATACCTAGAACCCAAATGTCCCTTGTTTTGATTGAAAAGGGACTTATTTTGGAGGGTTGATCTTCAAAAAACAGAGGTCAGTTGGGTTCTAGGTACACACATGTTGATATCTAAATATACAAATGTGTATATATATACAGATTTACAAATATAAAAATGTATGTTGCACACTTGATGTGTTTAAATATCAATATAGATACAATACGTACATGACTAAATAATCACATATATAAATATGCATTGAACTCTATTGATCATATGTATGCATACACATGTGGAACCCACATGACCTTTGTTGTGATGGTCCTACTTTTGGAGGGGTGCATTCCTCCCCAAAATTCACAAACAAGGTTCCACTATATATAAATTGATGCTAATGGGAACGCATGTACGATTGTTCATGGTTGTTTCTGATTGTACACTCCCTGAAACTAACATAGCACCTGAAAATGGTGGTTTCCAATATGAATCTCCTTTTCCAGGGGTTTATTTTCAGGGGCTATGTTAGTTTCAGGGAGTGTAGATGTCATTAGAGCCGTGAGCAAGGGTACCTTGAATTTCATGAACATGGCTATCAAACCATCAAGCCAGATATGATTCTACATGTTACAAATCTGAGATGATGAATCTGATCGATCACAATCATTTGGGGAAATCGACTGTCAAGAAGTAAAACAAAAATATATAAATATACAGCAGCTCTACTTCATCCAAGATCCGCCGATTCACACACACACATATCATGATGCATAAATCAGGACAAACTCTTGATATGCCCTCTTTCACTTGCAAATCTCAAACTCTTCAAGACAACAACCCACTGGAGAAGTCAATTCTTCAATCTGCGACATGGAAACCATATGCCCAAGAGTTCCGTTGGGTGGTCACCAACAACCGCGTCAACCAAACAACCACGGTTAACATTAATCGCTGGCACCGAGTTCGTCGACCCTCATCCTAAAACCGAGGTTTACCCGACTTTGAATGATTCTCCAACATTCTCATGCCACATCTATGAAGAAATCCTTAATTTTGAGGTATTAAACAGGAAAACAAACTGTTACTATCGGATCTATTGGGTTGATGACCATCCCCAACAACTTTACTAGTATCTGGCCAAATGATCATATTTCACCAACATGGATTTCCCTGAAATACGGGGTCCCATTTCCCTTCCAGCTTGCTACCTTTTGGGGTGAAAAAAAACCGTGTGACGTCGCTATAATTTGACCAGAACATTGACCTTAAGCGGTCAGTAGCCCAAGGTATAATTCAAACTCTTCAATTCAGAACGTGATTTCAGTTTTCTTAGACGGAACTACTTAGTAGGATGTACCCGATGTCTTTCTCTATCTGGTCAATGCTTTGCCAAATAAATTCTCTTAAGTAGACTGATATAGAATCTAAAAAAAGGCCCCTTGGAAGTCAAAAAACATCGGCCACTTTGGTTTGAATTCTAGGGGGCTCGGGGTGCGTAGAAGTTACCATGTATGGTATATTCACTTACATCTGCCAAATAAATCAACCAAATGTATGCAAAAAAACCATACATGGCTATCATGGGTCTTTATACTTATCAACGACTAGTCCCACCATCAACGCTTTGGAATCTCCCAACCTTTCGATCTCAATGGTCGCTCATCACCATCCTGGCTGCCTTGCGGAACGAGGATGAGAGGAACAAATGAGTGAAGCGTTATGGCAAGTACGGATGCGACAAAAGGAAGTGGATAAAGGGAGGTGTGACAATGTGACTATGATTGTTCTCCTATATCCTATATAAATATCAGATCATATCATATATCATATCATATCATTATATTCACTCTTGTTGTTGCGGTCAAAATTGCAATCTCAAAAAACACAACCATAACAATAACGACTACGATGAGCTTGATTATGATTGGGACTGTGTTGATGTGTAGTTTTGCAAACACTGATTCATGTAAAATGACGGCGCTATCTCGGTAAATCCATTGTAAAGGTGTAAATGTCAGGATCAAAACATGTTTATATTTGACCTACCTTAAAATCCCTTGTTTCTATCTTGAACGACACAAACAATACCAATCAATACACTATCTTGCGAGAAGGTTAGAAGTAGAAGTCCCTGTGTGCTTACCATGTGGTAGTCCACCTAACATGGCGGTGATGGTCCTGGTGGTTACTGCGAGCGCATTGGCTGGGGAGCATCCTACTTAACAAACATGTATATTATATAGAAGCCATTATGCATTCATGTACGTTTCAATATGAATAATTAAATCGCATATTCATACGGGAAATTACGCTAATCCTTGTTTTGGTTCAAAAACACACCATTCTGGAGGGTCGACCCCCAAAAAACAGCTTAGTTAGGTTCTAGGTACATCTTTTTTATCGGTATAAGTTAAGGTATAAGGTATATCATACATGTATCCATGTGTAAATACATGTAATTCAAGAGTATACAAATATCTAATCATTTACCAAAGCCAACCACTGGTAAACTACATCATTCTGACGTTTCAGTTGTTCATGAGATGTTTCCAACCTCAAAGCACCATTCAACAGTTGAGCCACAAAAAAAAAACAAGACACATGTTACTTTCTATTACACTGGTTGGTTAATAAGCGTTCTAATAAAGGTTTATTACAGTCCCCATATAACTGGGGAGTGTTTCATCCCCTATATGACCCAAATAATGATTATACGTAGTCTAAACAAAACTAATAGTTAATTAGTCATATTTAATCCCACATCTGGATACCCTAAACAACCCGTGTTTTTTTTCATCGCTCAGGACACAAATAAGGCACACCACCCCAAACATCGCAACCTGTGCTGGTCACGCTGGGTCTGGGCACAGACCTGAGGATGTTGCATCTTAGGGGGATAGTTGGATGTACCCCGATCCCAACGTGGGCCCCATACAGGAAATCCCTATATAAGCCGTACATTACATGGGTATTTATGGGTAGTTATAATCCCCATCAATCCCTACAAAACCAGGATAATACCATGGGTACACTGTTAGGGGTGCACCCAATATTGTCCATTGATTCAAGGACGTTCCATCTTTTCATGTCTTTTCAGATCTATATGTTCTGTTTATGTACAAATATCCAACCTGGAATTTTGGATGTTCTTTTCTAGGTTTGGTTGAAAACTGAAGCACAAACACGACAGCACTATAGAAATCAGGATCAACCAGGTACCGTCAAACCGCCTAAAATACCGTCAAAAAACACTCATACTGTTGATGGAAGAATTCTTGCACCACCTGGGATGTAAAAAATCATGTAAATAATGGGATATACTACCAACCTCAGCAGTACGTAGTTCATATGTTTCCTTTCTAATCTGTGGCTTCAAACATCCATACTTGGTGGATGGTGGTCTTCAGGTACTTAAAGTACATAGGACATCAAGTACATAGTCTATACAATCTATATATTACATAAATATCTATATTCAAAAGATCAATGAATCAAGATACACAAACAGAATCCCATGTCCAACCAAGAGGCTCAGATATAGATTTTCGATTTAGAAACCTAAAATGGGAAACAATGCATCTCTAAGATCAAAGGTTCACAAGCCTCGCAACCGAGAGACACTTAAGGGGGGGTAAAGTTCTGACTCTAAAATTGAAGCAAAAATACCTAGAAACCACTTTTACAGGCTCTTAAAAAAGAAATATCTGACCTGTTTTTTTGGGGTTGACCTTTCATTTTATGAGTCAAATCGTCCAAACTATGGATCATTTGGGTTCTAGGTATGTAGATCTTAAGATTTCTCTATGGTATGCCTCTTGATTCTATAGAGGGCTTGGGGGTATGCTTCCATACGAGGCCTGCAAATGCTTTGAACATCCTTCAAAAGCCTCTGGAGACAACATCATGGAGCATTCACCCTTCCCACATAATGAAAACACATCGTCAATATCATTATTTTTCCAAAGTAGTTCTCAAACAATCTCAAAATATCATGAACAGGAATTCTTTCTGAAATATCTAAAATTGATATCTTATCAAATGATGAATTCTCCCTAAAATCAAAGACCCTGTGCTGCAAATCAGGGCCCAAGAAGGCGCCAGAAAAACTATAAAATCTGCTTCGCCAAACTGCTGCAAACAAATCCTACCAAACAAAATACCGTAGATATCAAGATCACATGTTTCATGTTTCATCCATTTTAGAAAGGGATGATGGAAGTGGCTCCTGTCTACAAATAATAAATTCTAGTAATACATGTCAAGATGGCATAGTAGTGACAAGCCTACCAGAAAAAAAAACACATAATACAACGAGTTCCACATCGAATTGAGCACCAGCACATTGCTTCTTGGATGTTGTATCACTCGCCCTTGGAATCTGCCTGCGGATTCGGATGATCATCCACTTAAGTAACAAGCGTTTATCTTCAAGTCAGGTTAGCTTTTTTTGCTTCAAAAGACCCAGCGGTTTCAAACAAATGCTGCCCCTGTCGAAGTGGGAATCTGTTTGTTTCCTCGAGTTTTTGAGGTGAAACCATCAGTTTTTCACCACCTGTAGAATTGGCTACAGTAGTAGTAGTAGAAGTAGTAGTAGTAGCAGCAGCAGGAGGAGTAGTAGTAGCAGTAGTAGCAGTAGCAGTAGTAGGTGGTTAGTAGTACGTGGTTAGTAGGAGGTGGCTAGTAGTAGGTGGTTAGTACTGATGGTTAGTAGGCAGTAGGTAGCAGTTAGTAGTGGGTAGTTAGCATTAGTAGAAGAAGCTGCAAGTATTTGCCTACTTCCAATATCTTCAAATTGAACTATGTGTCACTTAGGATCCGCTTTCCAAATACAGTGCGAACCTTAAATGGCTGTATAAACCCATACCCTTTTGGTTGCTCATCCCTTTCTTTCTTGGCTTAGATCAACCGCCGCCGAAACAATAGATGGGAGTCGGAAAAGGGTCCTGACCGCCCAAGAAACCCCAAATCCAAGTTCCTGCCGTTTCCATATCACTGATTTGAAAAAACAACATACCCCATAGGATCCATCGTGCTGGTATATTATATTTACATATATTTACCTACATTTGGTTGATTTACATGGCAAATACAACTAAATATACCATACATAAATCCTTAGGTACAGCTTAGAGATGTTCCATAATCAAAAAAAGTCACTGCAAGGCACCGGCAATCGACTTATCTGTAAATCAAGTGTGCATTTGAATCTGCAGTGCTGTATAAACGGTAAAAACAAGAGGCATTAGCTTCAATAATTTGGAATTCCACGGCATAAACACAAAAAACAACAGGATAACAACAGGTATTAGCTTCAATATGTTGGAATTCCACAGCATAAACACTAAAAAGAACAGGATAACAACAGGTATTAGCTTCAATAATTTTGGTATTTCACAACCACATAAAATGTAGGTAAGTCAACATCATTCCTCCTACTATACATAATTCAACTTCACCCAACGTCCACTCAAAAACATCCCCACACCCACACCCCGCTTTGCCCGATGGGCCCGCCTTATTTTGTGGTCCCAACCGTTGACAGGTTTTCTCTGTTTCACAATCGGCTGCTGGAGCCAAGCAAGAACACCGCCCAGCTTTTGGGATGACGACGTTTTTTCTCCGTGATTTCTGTTTTTTGCTGTTTCGCAAAAAAAGGGAAGATTTTACCAAAAACAACGACAGAAACATCCAAACATTTCAAAGGGTACGGTAAGTTTTTAGCAAATTTGTGGTGTTTCAATTTTTTTGGTGATCAGTCATAGAGTTTTTTGCGTGTTTTTCCCCATGAAAATTCAGATTTGATCATACACACAAAATGTTCTGAATCGAGACGATGAACAAAAAAAAATAGGTGGTGGTATGGACCCAAGATGATGCTTCCCTTATTCTTGGACCAGTGATGACATGTAGATATATGTATATAACATATAATATGTGATTAATATGTGTATATAACGGAAGGATATTCAAAGGAATCCTGCAAAGCGTGGAGAAGGATATGAGTTCAAGCATCCTCAAAATTCCAAATGTCAGAACTATCAATGATTGGTTACCAATTAACTATGTTCAATATGTATGAAACACTCGTGGATACAAGTAGATCATGTTTCGAAGCGCCACGTAGCAGGTGGTATTTTTCAAATTTTGCACAATAAACTTCGATGCAAAATATGCAAAGGTACTTTTTCATAGGTTTTTCTTCACCAAATGGACGGTCACATCGCTGAGAAAGCACTTCATCCAAAAAAAATCACATCCACGACCCCCGTTTCGAGTTGCGTCTCGAAAAGGCCAAGGATTTCACACAAAAACCACAATCACCAACATGTACAGGTACCTGAAATGGAGGTACTGAACGTTATAAGTCTATTTTCGGGGTTTGCTTTCCCTTACATAAGCCGTATCCATCCAGCTTATATAGGTCAAGATTCCTCCATTTTAGGTACCTGAAATGTTTGGTGAGACAAGTTTTTGGCGCTACCTTTCATGGAAGGACCAACTTCATGTCGAAAAAAACATGAAGTTACACACGCACACATCTCTTGGATATAGCCAGCACCCAGTAACAGTGATAGAGATCCCCTACTGAAAAAAAAACATATTCAATCCTAGTGGTGACTGGCATCCTGGGTGGGGGGGGATAATCCCAACACATCTCTTTTTGTTTTTTTCGCAGTGGGCAATGGGCAGCAGCAAACAGGGCTGGTTGCCTCTTATTGTTGGTCCCTTTTTGGTCAAAGGTCCTCATCCTGTGGGCAGATTTTTTGAAGCCGGAAAAACGTGCTGACGATCTAATTACATTGATGGATCCATGGATAGAACAAAGGAGAAAACCAAAATAGTTCCTACATTCGCTCCAAAATACCCCACCTCTGAATTAACATATCAAAACATATCCCACCATTTGGAAAAGGAACATCATCGACTCAAAAGTTGCCTTGTCCAGTAGATATGCGATCGTTCCCAGGAGGGTAAATCAAAATGTTCATTTAGCGTTTATCAGACCAACTGAGATGTGAGGGGTCATCTGTCTTAAGAATGTGTATGTTTGATTTTTGTGAGTTGTTGATCGATTGGTGTCAAATCACACAAAAAAACACACAGACCAAACAATATACATATATTATTTACACATGTAGTAATAAAATATATATGAACACATTGTTTTTCTACCTGATTCAAAAGGTCTTATCCTAAAGTATCTTGAACGCCACAAACTTGGAAGACTCTCCAAAAAGGAGACGACTCTCTCTCTCTTTGAGAGACAGTGGCATTCGAGTTTGCATAATCCACACACAATCCAATATATGCCTGTACATACCTACAACAGAGTACACTATAATGTATAATATACATGCAAATGCGCAAAACAGTACATATTCTTACTTGCAAACATATTCTATTTCATTTCCAATAGTGCAGTGTGCAATAGATCTGTTGAACAATGTAGCATACACCATTCACACCGACTGTTTGATAGTACATCTACCTGTAAATCTCTTTGTCCTGACTTACTTTTCAGGGTGAACTACTGAACTACACCAATTTGGTAACCCAACTATTCAAAACCATTGGGTTTAAACCTTCCAGCTTACAACATTCAACCTCTCTACTAGAGTACTACTCATTGCTCCTCGGGTTCCTTGACCCCAAAATTTTCCGGGACCACCACAAAAAAACAACCAAGGTAAGAACTTGGTTTGAACCAACCCATTTGGAAAAATATTCGTCAAATTGGATGAATCTTCCCATGGTAAGGGTAAAAATTCAAAAAATATGTGAAACCACAACCTAGGTAAGAACTTATCATCACGAACACCGTCCCACGGTCCGGTCCCCCGACTGCTGACCGTCGCCTGTATCATCATCTTGCCCACCAAACCCCGGAGTTTGGAAGCCTGCGTCGGTGATGCGTTGGGGCCATGGTTTGGTCCTTGAGGCGTATGCATGTATGAATGTATGTGTGCAAACCTGGACCTAAGTGCTTTTTTGAAATTAAATACACATGAAAAATAGATATATGAATATAAACATACATATACAAATTACAAACACAAACGCATATAGTCAGGATTGAACATTTCAGGCCCACAAGATTATGAGTATAACAAGGTAGATGGATAAAATATGAAACAATATGGTCCCGGCTGCTACAGTAAAACACACTCACCATCCACTTTTTGTGGATGGTATGCAGCCAAAATGCAAGACTCAGGACCCAAGGACATCATTATGACTCACGAATTATGACAGTATGACATCTTTTTGTGATCTTCATGTATCATGAATCCATACTCTCATTCAATCTGCTCAACATTGCATGATGTATGACATATACAGACACAGTTCTATCCTGCATGTTGATGACTATTAAAGCAACCCTGCCTGCAATTGCCGATTGTAAAGTTTTTCGAGTTTCGACTCGTTGGTTGACTTTTTTCGGGACTCGAACAGTGTCTGGGGTGATTTCAGCATCCCTACAGCCTTGAGGGCTAGTGGGTTTCACCTCCCAAAAATGACCCAAACAACCCAACCACAGTATCACCTGTGTCTTAAGAATCTCATGAAAAAAATAAACCTTGACAACTCCAACAAAAAAAATAATGCTGACAAACTGATGGTTTGGGAGACAATTATTTTTTAAGTGTTCCTTTTGCGGAACAAAAAAGGGTGCAACTGTTGCCAAATTTAAGCTGTAAAACCATTTTTTTGGGGGGTGTTTATTAATATGTTCCTGGAACCCTTTGATGACTGTTTTCAATGCCCTCTTTTGGAGGGTTCTTTCACATCAAAAAATAGAGGACATGCACAGGTTCCAGGTGGAAATATGGATGTTACTGGTGTTGCTCATATATCTCATATACTTAGGAAGCATGCTGAACTCATCGGCACTCGGCTGATGACTGTTAGGCGCCTCTTCCTTGGCGATGGCTGCTTCTTTGGCACACTTGGCTGTTTCAATGTTGGCCTCGTTCGCATCTTGTTCCGCCGCCAGCACGTAGTCCTGGGATTACATAGGTAGCCATGGTAGATATGGTAGGCATCTCAAGGGAAAGCATCCCCAAAACGTTTCGATTTCCAGGTATGGATAGAAATACTTGACAAGGTATACACACATGTGAATACAACATAAAAGAACAAGGATATGGCAAACCTCATTACCGTAGAGATCTCTGGAAAGCTTCTATAGAAATGACTTGGGTCATTTCCCATAGGATCCATGGATGGAATGTTTACCTACATGAATGGTTGATTCTCATGGATTTCATGTATGTAAAAATACAATCCTCCCACGGATCCGAAGGGTTTGCCATTTCAAACAGTTTGATGTTGCACATTTTTGGCTCCTGGTGGGGACCGATATGAAGCCACCAACGGAAAGAAAAGACAGGAAAGAATAATTTTTGATTCCTAAACCTGAATTTAAAAAAACAACTTGGGGACACTTCCCTTACTAAACCACCACCATGGGGAGATATACTTTGCACAAATAAGCGTAGTTTTATTCAGGACTTAGATGTCCCAGGAAGTTAGGATCAATGGTTAGTAAATGGCTTATAACCTACTGATAAATGGGGTATATTGGGGTTATAACCTACTTACTAACCATTTACTAACTTCCTGGGACATCCAACAACTTTCTGGCGTGTTGTATTTTTTTCTTTTCGGATATTTATCGGCTTTGAAAAAGCTTGCCTGGGGATGATTCGAAAAAAAAAACTCCAAATGTCGACCCTTCAAAAAAAAACCGACTCAGGCGGGAGTGACTAGCAAAAGAACACTCTCTCCTTTTCCACAATGAAACATTTGGTTGATTTTTATGATAAATGTAGGTAAAACTACCAGTCACATTGAGTGTTGGGGTAATGGTATAATGGAAAAAAATCATATACTGGAAAAAACCCTGTCAAGGTCAGCTATTTTTTTTCAAACATTGTTCTTTTGTAATACAATGGATTATATTTGGGTTCCAAGTCTATTAATATACAACAACACTCTTATAACACAGGCAATACACTGATGATATCAAAGTGGAATCAAATTTCATCCAAACAGTTGTTTTCTGTCGGTCGTTTTCCAGTACCATGCAACATGTTACAAAATGTAAAACCTTCCCCAAGGATGTCAATGTTTGTTTTTTTGACCAGTTCACTATCCCTAAGGATCCAGATATATCCTAAGAAAGGGATTTCCCCTATATTCTGTGTCTGGGGATGGGATTTTCGACCATCAATCCTACTCCAAGGAGGGGTCTGGATTCTTATAGGGTATATCTTCAATCAAAAAAACGCATGTTTCCATGGTCTCGATTTCAACATGGCGAGTCATGACATGATGATTTCAGGTGTGGTTGGAACCTCCTCCACCTCGGAGGAGCTGTTTTTCGTCTCAAGGGAGAAGAGCAGTCGTGAGTTTCATTGCCCTCGAAAACTTGCATTTGCTCCCAAAATGCCTGGAAAATCTGGACAAACCAATAAATACTATTCTCCAAAACCGGGGTTATAATTGTGATTTAATATGGTACGAGCGCCAGGGTTAACTCACATCTTGCGGGTTAAAGTCACATCACCCAATGCTACGGCGCCAAAAGGGAAAAGTCACATCAACCACTGAGGCCCTTCTCGTCAACTGTCCAGATGCAAGGTCCAGCATCTTGGGCAAAAAAGCCCCTGCTCTGGGAATCCATCAATTTTGTTTCCAAGAGCAACTCCTCAAGCTTGTCAAAGTGAAGGTTGATAGTATGAGGCGGCCGATGGAAGCTGATTCCTCGGCACTTTTGTTTTTTTGCCTTGCTGTTCATCAGAGAGACGTTGTCGGGGCACTCTGTTAACAGACCCAGTCACGCCTTTTTTGCGGTAAATGTGGAACCCAAGCTAGGGAGAAATTTGTTCATACCCTGAGACCATGGTTCCGCTCCTGATGATCTGCTTGGTCCAAGGCAAGTACGCCCTTGTTGATGAGGCACATCTGGGCCACATGGCCTGCTTCATCTCTTGTGGCCGTTAACGGGCCTTGTTCGAAGCAGCCATAGAGATCACATGTATCAAGAGGTCCTTTTTCTGAGGCACCGTTAACAAATCCAAGAAAATCTCAGATGTGTTGGAAAAATAGTTTGAACAATAAAAAACAGATTCTCCACAACCGATCATGCATTTCATGATCATTTCACGTCTTTAAAAACAAACTCATCCCAAACAACAAAGAAATTCCAATTCATCTTCCAACTATTGATTTTCAGAGGCTTTGGTTGTTACTTTGCGGGAGAGTACACCCCTGAAAGATTAACATGAAACATTCAAATCACCCAAGTGAAAATGAAAATCATCTACAAAAACCATCAAAAACCTCCATTTTTTGGGGGTTCCATGTACCGTTTTTCCACGATGTCCAGCAATCTCGGTGACATGTTCTCCTTGTATTTCTCCACATCCACCTCTGCCAAATGCGCTTCTCTCGCCGCCAGCTCGGCCTAGACGTTGGTTCAAGGATTCCCATGAATCATGGGGTAAAAAAACAAAACTGATCATATAATTTAATCTTCAACCCATTTGAAACATATGCGCAAGTAAAATTGGAGGGATCGGGGTGAAAAATTAAAAGACATGACAAAAAAACACCACCTAGAAAAAATGTATTGTACATGTATGGGCAAATAATTGCATTTACATGCAAATCACCATAAAAGCTATATCATTTTCACAGGTAAGCTACGCTAATATCTCAGTCAATCTCAGAAAACTTTGAGATTCTCGTTCCGGATGGCATCCCTCACGGTGGACCCAGTGATTTATAGGCGCGGCTCGAATTTAAGCTCCATAAGAGCTCCAACATCTGGGTATATAATTCATCATAAATCCTTAATCTGAAAATTAATGCCATTTTGGGTAGGATTCCCTTACTATTCACTACCTTTTCGGGTGACCAACCGGTGGTAAAAGGTCGCTAGAAATTGCCGATCGCAACATGGATCGTTTAATTACCTCGATCATGCTTTGGAAAATGAGATACTTCGTTCGAGAGCACTATGCTTAATCTTTCGTGATCAAAATTCCCCCCCTTAAACATATGCTGGTTTTTGAATACCAAATTCCACCTCTCCCCAACAAAAAACAAGAAAACGGACTAACGCCAACCCAACGAAAATCTATTTATATGGCATAAACATGTCAATGTATATACACCTTTTATCAATTTGTTCTCTACCTTTACTATAACCCCAGTCACTGTTTCCTTAGCCTTCTACCTCCTGGGGTTCGGTGTGTTGTTGGTATGGTTTTGGGGTCCAAATGACACCTCCTCACGGTTTCGGTGTTTGGTAGGGAAAGTAAACCAGAGACCAAAACTCCAATTTTGTGAGTGGTACCTCTGATTCCTAAACTTCCATACTGCCAATATATGGGTGCTTCCAAAAATAGGGGTACCCCAAAATGGATGGTTTATAATGGACAACCCTATTAAAATGGATGATTTGGGGGTACCCCTATTTTCGGAAACACCCATATATATGTTCTTTCCTTTTTTTGTCAACACCGGTCGTCAAACTATCAAACCTCGCGCATCTTCTGGTCAGCATCTGCACCAAGTGCCTTGGCCTCGGGGGAAGTTGGAATATTTGTATGAATATATATATATATGTATGTATATGTATATGCATATAAATACCCTTAGACCCCAACACCATGAAAGAAAAATGAAGGTTTTACACCCCCAATATATGGGGTATAACCCCTAAAAACGAAGGTTGTGGGTTCCCATGGTATGTAAATATGCAATTACAAAAAAAAACTAACACGCGTATATGTGCATATTACATATATGTATCCATAAACATGTATGTAGATATGTATTTATATATATATATGTATACATATATATATATATGTAAAGGTATACAGTATACAATATGAAATGATGCGACAAAGACCCTCTCACTTTCCATCATATGGGTTGTTTCATAGGGATCCTTATAATATCTTGTAATCGTTTACTATAATCCCCACATAACTGGGTAGTATAGCACTTATATATGCCCTATACAGCCATGGTTGTTTGTTCATCGCTCATGTAAGTTTCAATATTTATATATATATATATATCATGTTATACCTCCATATCCCTCCCTTCCATGTAGCACACACACACAAAAATTAGCCGTAAATCGGTTCGATACCCGCCTGACTCTTCTTTTTCTCCATGTTCGCTAGTACCTGGTCTTCACAAAAAGAGCACGTATATAGCACCTGCAAAAAGGCTATATAGCAGAAAAAAGATATTATGTCTTCCAACCATTGACTTTTGACAAGCTACTTGGCATGCTAGTTTCAGGGAGGTTACTCTACTGTAACTCTTGATGGATCCCATGGGTAAAACCTGAATCGGACAAACCTCAACAAAGCCGGTGAGGATACCTCAACAGACTGATGTGAGAACAGCACGTTGAAAAAAAAGAAGACAAACAAAAAAACAGGGGAAGTATGTTACTATTTATGATCTACCCTCCTAGGAACTAACATATCCCCTACCAAATCAGTTTTGAAGATGATATTCCCTTTCCCAAGGTGGGATATGTTAGCTCCCGGAGGGTACTTATGTGTTAGATTGTAATACGGCTAACATATTATCACATCCAAATCCACTGAATATTTCATTAGACAAGCTAGCACCCCCCGCAACGTGAACAAACAATTGTATGAATATGGTTGGGTGTTGTGACAGCAACATTATAATATTGTATATTAATGTATATTATATATATATATGCTTTCCGAATCTTTCCATTGAGAACCTGCCACAAATACGCATGTATCTCATCTCCAAGAATTAACTTTCCACCTTTTTGAGATCGTCTAACTTGCAGCCGTGTCATCGACACCGTTGTTTTTTGGTTGAGTGTTTTTGGGAATAAGTTGTCTCGCCAATGTCAAGAAGGCTATCCTTTCACTGCCTTGCATACTCCCTGGGAAATGTCGCTCGTTCATGGTGATTCAAGTGGTTTTCACCTTACATTCGCTGTAGATTTGTATTGCTTGATTCCCCCAAAATGGGTAAAACAAAATGACCCCTGTATAAATTCCAGGGATTCATGAAGTTAAAATGTTTCTCCATACACCTTGCACTAACGTTTGACGTTTCCGTTTTTCAGAAACATGGACGTCCGAGATGTCCCTGAAAACTAGAAAGGCACATACATCATATGTATGGGTATTCCATTGACTTTTCTTGAATCCAATGAAATGATCATCCCCCCGAAAAAAAAACAAAAAAGAACACACACACACACACATATTAATTCAAAAACCAAGGAACCAACCAATTAGAAACGAGAAACCGGGTAACAATCTTAGGAACTTACACATGATGGAATACGCTTCCAGTGATTTTCATGAACTTCTGTTAGTTGAAACAGAACTAAAACCACTCTGACCACTCGAGATTCTTCTGTATAGGAACAGAACTTAACCTGGGGGTTTTGCTATGTGGGCAAACATCAATGAAATAAAAGGTTGATTAATGATGATGAATCCATCATTGGAGCATATTTCAGCCCTAATCATAGCATAAACGATGAATAGATTTGGGGTTTAAATATATGCTTAAACCAATCACAAGCATCATTTAATCATATTTCAGCCCTAATCATAAGGCTGATGTGTATTGTTCAAGTTTGTAAGCCACCTCTTTCCCTACATGACAAAGGTCACTACATCTATTCCAACGGCTGCGGCGAAATTGTTCGATTCCAAATTCCACCAGAAAAACGGTGACGTTCTAAACAGCTCGCTAGTTCTGTTTGGGGATTCCTGCGCCACTGGGATGATGAGAAATTACCGCACAAAAAACCTCCACCCTGTCCACATCCGTCCCGCGCTACAGTACCTCTTGAAATTTGGCTTTGCATTTGCTGGAACGTTCTGCCGCCATTTGTGCCTGGCCGCTGCGGCTATGTTTTCGGGATAATGTTCTTTTTTTTGCTTGGGATAGTCAACGCTTGGGAGGTCGTAGTGAGCAATGCTTAGTTTAGCAGTGACGCAGTGGTGGAGAAATGGTGGCCCCCGTGATGATGATGATGATGATGATGATGATGATGATGATGATGATGATGATGATGATGATGATGAATGAAACTGTTTGGGAAAGCTTGCTACAACAAAAATGGAAATCCAACTATCTGAGAATTACACAGAATATTTCAGCAACCTGGACTTTCTTGAAATAGGCGTGGAATTTTCCTTATCTCATGTCCAACCTTTTGGTGCGTTTGGTCATTCGACATCGCTTTCTATTGCGATCTGTTGCAGCCAGAAAAAAATCACCCAGAACTATGGGACTATGGGAATGCATTATCATCCAAGTAAATGAAGCGAGACATCTGTTTGAAACATTAGCGTCACTAGAGCATCATCTAATATATATATATATTCGAGCGAATTATGATGTTGAGGTGCCATCGTAGTCTAGCTCTTGATCTCAAAATATGATATCAAATCGTCATAGATGCAGTGGTACCCATCTAGACATGCAACGATGTGCAACACGACACAGTCATAGAGTCATACACCTCTCTTAGCGCTTTGCTGAGTGAAACCAGTGGGTTCAATATTGTCATTGAAGGAATTGGAACCAATGTGGGGAAACTCATGAAACTGGAAATCACAGCATTTATATCGGTGACACCAACTTCAATCAATGAAGTATAACCCCTGTTAAACAATTTAAACCCTAAATGGCATAAACAATTTCATATACAAAAAATAATATGCATATATAATGCATATATATATATACATATTATAATCTAATCCCTATCAAGTCCTTCAATCTACACTGCAAACCCTCTCCATCCCCCCAAAAAAAACTCATCCACAAACAATCGGGCACCTCTTTTTGCTTCTGCAAACACATTTCCTCAGCCGCTTGAGCCCTGCTTTCGGCCTCTGCAAAGGCAGCACGCGCTTCTTTCCTGGCGGATCTTTCAGGTGAATCCTCACAAAATCCAAGGGCTTACATTCCCTGAAACTAACAATATATGGGTGGTTTCCAAAAATAGGGGTACCCCAAAATGGATGGTTCACAATGGGCAACCCTATTAAAATGGATGATTTGGGGGTACCACCATTTAAGGAAACACCCATATAGCCCCTGAGAATGGATGGTTTTGGAAGACTAGTTGACTTGTTTCGTTTTGGGGATGGCTGAACCTGGCAGGGTTCTGTGTTAATTTGGATTCCATTGAAGGAGGGTATGTTCCATTGGGATTTCCTGACCCTACGAATCCAAACCCCTCCCGATTTTTTCGTCGGATTGATTTTTGTCTCAATCAAAATCCCCATCTCCAGGTGGAAGGAATACCATTCTTTAAATATCTGGATCCTTACGGCTTTTTCACACCAATCAAATTGGGCAAGTATCTAGTTGGTGGTTGTTTGCTATGACGGGAGGAGCGGTTTGGATTATATTAATATATTCATCTAGGTGGTAGTTTCAACCCCTCTGAAAAATATGATCAGGTCATATATTGGATCATGAAACCTCCGGGATCGGGGTAAAAAAATACAACTATTTGAAGTTTCACCACCTACAAGGTGGGCCCCTACCAGCTATAAATGGTGTTATTTGACCCCTGTACAAATGACGTTACAAATAAGTTTTCCCTGAGGTTATAACCCCTTATAAATGGGATGTTCCCTTTTTCCAATATCCAATTTCTCGTTGTTAGCGGAACCCAACTTTAGGATCAGGATTCATGACCCGAAACGGTCCTTGAGCCGCAAAAACATCCAACCCCTCGGTGACTCAGTTCATATGAATGACATCTTGCCGCAACGGCACAAGTATTCTTTATCTAGTTGTGGGGCTACTACCGTTGTTCCAGAGCAGTAAAAGATGAACAAACATATAACATCCAGGTGATTCAAAGTTCCCTTTTCATCCCCTAGTTGGAGGTCACCTCACTTAACCATCCCAAAAAGGTCACTTTGAATCACCAGGATAATGAATCAAGCAATGTTTTAAGTAGATTGGAGTCCTTGTTTAATCATCTAATTCATCAGTCAGTCTGAAAATTAGAATGACGTTGATACAACATATGGGGGGTTCCTTAAATAGGGGTACCCCCAAATCATCCATTTTAACAGGGTTTTCCATTATAAACCATCCATTTTGGGATACCCCTATTTTAGGAAACACCCATATATAACTATTCTGGATGAAACTGTTGCTGAGTTCAGAAACCTGGTGGATCTCAGCAGTTGAGCGGAAAATAGTTCCATTTTTTCCTGATACTTTGGGTGGTGCAAGATTTCTTTATCAACAGTTGTATATATATATAAGGCATTTGAAATCTGGTTTATATTATGCATGTAATTATATAACTTTATGAATATGTAATATGTATGTATCAGTTTAAGCAGGAAGCATGATGAACCATCGCAAGGAACATCGCGCACCTGGCAATGGCATTAGCATTGGCACTCCCTGGCGCGGAAAAAAAACTGCTCACCTTTGGGTTTGCGGCAACATGTGGTTTCAGGGGTCCAGTTTGGAAGCGTAAATGGTGGCACTTGCTGGTACTATTTTAGGCATATCTCCAGGTCATAACCCCTCGAGAACTTAAGGGAGTAATTCATCAACCACCAAAAACCCAACGGCGACCCAAGTCCTGAGATGATTTTTCAACGCACTTGGAACAACAAAAACCGCCCAAGGAGGAGGCCCTTTTTAAACAAGGTGTGAAAAACAAGGGTCAATTTGGATTACATAGATGTCCATGCTTCAGAAACATCCAAAACACACACACACACATACACACACAAAAAAAACCTTTCAAATTTTAACAAAGAAAACACAAAAGGCAAAGTTGAAACGAATCTTTGTCTTTAATAATGCACAGGAACAAACATTAAAGAACCAACGTACCTTCCGGAACCCAATAGCGATGGTTGCCAAGCGTGATCTACAACTCACCTTGTAGGTATGTTTAGGACGTCAAACAAAAAAAGGTGGAATTTTGGCACATGCCCCTCAGAAAAACAAACACTATACCACATTGGAGGTTTGTATATAATAATACTGAGATGTGCTTAGAAACGTGGGGGGTAGCTCTTTAGTGTTCTATTATGAAGGGATTTTTTTGGTACCCCCAGCTCCTTAGCCCCCTTCCAAGAACCACCCATCACGCCAAAGGCACGACTGCGACTAGCATGCCCTGTATGCTGTTGATGTTGTTGCGCGTGACCTTAGGGGTTAACAAGAAGCAACTTCGGAACCCACAACTTACCCTCCCTGAAACTAACAATTTGCCCCTGAAAACAGGCGCCCCCCAATAGGAAAGTAGTATTCCAACCATCCATGTTTAGGGGCGAACTGTGAGTTTCAAGGAGTTTATATTTCTAGTGAACCTTCATTTTTCATGGTTTTGGGGTCCAACAAAAACGTTACGAAACTAAGATGTGCTGATCGAAACCAAACAGTAGCTCCTTGGCTCCTTGTTGCGAGCTCGCAGTCAGAGTTTTGGAACGGATGCATTGCTTTTTGGGCATGAACCCGCTCATTGCCGGTATGATGAACAAGAAGCAGAACAACAAGAACAACAGCAGCAACAACATGAACAGCATGAACAACATGAACAACAGAAGCAAAAAACAACAACAACAACAACAACAACAACAACAACAACAACAACAACAACAATCACAACAACAACAACAACAACAACAACAACAACAACAACAACAACAACAACCACAACCACAACCACAACCACAACCACAACCACAACCACGACGACGACGAGGACGAGAAAAAGAAGAAGAATATGAAGAAGAGCAACAACAATCGCAGCACCAACAAATAATAAGAAGAACAAGAAGAACAAGAACCACCACCTCCAACAACAGCAACCACAAGAACAGCAACAGTTTTCATTGAATCACCAAAGATCTTATCAGCCCCCCATGCTAGTGGGAAGTGCATGATTCCCACAAACAAAACATGAAAAACTCCTGGTGGTCACAAGACCGGTATCCCAAAGAGGTGGAAGTCATGTCTCCAACCTTTGTCTTCATACTGACTTCCATGGGCCATTTCCAAAATCATATCCATAGGATCCCACGTGACTATTTAGCTTCTACATGAAAACCACAGCATCCAACGAAAAAATGTATGCAAATATATACCAAAAACATGGTAAAGTTACGTAAGGTTACCAGTCCCATTGATCCCATAAATATATCAGTTCTACGTCACGGATCCGGTCCCCAGCCACGGATCCGACGACACCTGTTTTTGGGGCTCCCGACTTGGAGCGTTCCTGGATATACATCGACGTTGTTTCTTTTTTTTGGGGGGGGGAGACGCACACCGTTTCAAACGTTACGTTTTTCGTGGCGCATATCAAAGAGATGCAACTGTTAGTTTCAATTTGTGTACTAGAGTATCTATATAAAGGATGAAACTGCTTCGATATGATATGTCATATGTCAATGTGTACATTGACATATATACTAAAGAGGCCTTATGTTTTCATCCCAGATAATTCAGGTATATATCTACCTAGATTTGCTATATTAATTGCAAACTATGTGCGTAGTTGGATGTACTATACCAACATGTGCTACAAAAAAAACATGTAAGGTATACCTTACACTTACATGCTATGCTTAATATCTTCCCCCCAAATGAATAATTCAAACTTGGAAAAAAAACACCCCTGGAAAATTTGAAAAATAAAGATTGGCTCCTTTGGGATAGACATGGCTGGCAGGAGTTTTTCACCATGGTTACAACGATGGAAATGTATATAGATCGAATCATTTCATGGTCCATGTTTTTTGACCAGCCTGCTTATGATAGATTTACTGGACTGAATGTATTCCAACAAAAATGTATTCCAAGCATCATTTTTTGTGGGAGGTCACAAAACAATTTAAGCCACAGGCACTTGATTGGACTGTTGAAGATAATGTGCTTGAGATATGCAATACCTTTGGATGACAATTGTCAATGGACACATATCCATACATATCCCATGTCAGCACGTATAAACACATCCAACTTGCTCACAGTTCTTACACCCTGGAAAATTTACATGGAACCTACAAATCACCCCTTTATAAAGGAACATGATCTTCCAAACCTCCATGATTATGTCCCATGATAGTCTTCAGGGGTGTATCCTTGGATGACTACAAGAAATTCTTTCCAAATACACAGGTGCTTCAGCTCTGCTGGAAAAGCTGACCGAAAAGGATTGATTTTGAACAAACAAACCTACAGTAAATGGATTCATCCCATGGGAAACAAATATCACTGTAGTCAATAGGGATACACAAGAAACCACATACTCATTAGGGTTCATCTGAATGTGCTTGGGTCATTTGCGAGTCAAATTCCTTTGCCCCCATATGCATGTCCTGTTGTCAGCATCTCTTCCTCGTTCCTGACATCAAGAAACAGGTGCTTGACCACCAAGCCGCAAACACATTGAAGGAACATGAATCTGATCAAACTGACCCAAATCTATCCAAATGTTAGATGTATATGTTATATCTTTTATTATTGGACTACATATGTCAAACATGGGGAAATAATGGTTTATCATGTCAGTTTTATGATTTTCTATTGGTAGAAGACCTTCACCAGGCCAAAAATCACACCGTTTTTTTTGCGTTGTTACGCTTTTTGTTGTGAGCTTCAAAAGAACCAATGCCCCAATTTGAATGGAACACAATTTACATCTCTACATCTAGCGGTGATGAGTCAGGTAAGCTTGGAGTAGCCACCAAGCCTACCAAGGTGAAGGTTGATAGAAATCAGTGGCATAGCCTCCGGTAAACTAACATGGCGATCGCTGGAACATCCCCCATTTTATGTCCGGAAATACATCTTCCAAATTGGGTACATTTCCCATAGCTATGTTAGTTTACCGGAGTGTAAGTGGTATGCTGTAAGCCAAGGGTTGTTTTTGATGTTCTCTTTAGCCACTTTTACTGCGAGAAGCATAAAAGGACATGGGGTTCCCGGGTTTTCTACACTTCACCTGAAAATCTGACATGAGTTTGATATTTGTAATAGTTGTCTTATATTCCCCTTCCCATCCATGTATGATATATTTACCTACATTTGGTTGATTTATATGGTTTTCATGTAGGTAAGTATACCATACATGGATGCTATGGGTTCTCTACTTTTTCATTTCCAGCCTTCAATTCGTAACAGCAAAGAACCCCCCGGTACCTCGTGTCGATGTGCTGTCCGCTCCCTGGAGTCTTCGGGACGCCGCCTTTGTCGCTCGTGCTCAGGACGCCTGACAGGGAATGGGTTTTCAGGGAGCCAGGGACGTCTGCCTCCAAGAAACGAGGTATCCCCAAACATCTAGTTATATGTACCTAGACTCTCCCAAAAAAAATATACAATTTCAGGCAAAACAGGTCTGTTTTTAAGTGGTTGGTTAAGGGGGCACAATTTTTTTACACCCTTGGAGGATTCAGGTAGATGTATGTATATATGCACATATATGTACATGTATATATGTATCTATATTTAGGTCCAATGTTTTGATAGAATGACCTAAAAAATTCTTGACTCTTATGATATTGTCTCCCCGACATAAATTCACTGTTGAAATATTTTGAAATGAGTATATGAGGACATTTACAAATCGGCAATTCGCATCTCTTTCTGGAGTTTGATGACGTTTGTATTCCCATGTCATGTCGGATGATGTTTCCCAAGCAACCAAAAAATCATATCCCTTTGGAGTTGAGACAAAATTCATCCAAATTTTGGCGCAACAATGGTTGGTCTAAATCTTCTAACTGCTCCAAATGAAACATTTCTTTATGACATGGCCATATCTAGACTAAACACATTTTATCATACTGTATTATCTCAAAGGCTGCTCCATTGTTATACTTACATCTGCTTTGGTATCTTTTAAAATCGTCAAATGCACTTCAAAATCAAACGCTCACCTTTCTACCCCCAAAGTCCTCATTTTATAGGCATGCATCTGGGAAGACCTTCTTCCACATGCTTCTTCATAACCCCCTGGGCACACCCCCTACGTCAGCATCAACCCTTCCCAGCCTATACTCGCCTCAAGAGGGGCGAAAAGATGTCTTTCGAAGAAGTCAAATCTACAAGTTTTCCGATCATTTTACACCCTGAACAAATAACATACTGTTGATGGAAGAAATCCTGCACCAGTTGATAGGTAGCTTATCCCATTATTTACAGGGTTTTGTACATCCCAGGTGGTGCAGGATTTCTTCCATCCACAGTAGATACCCAACATTTTCTTGAACCCATCATGGTCTTCCACATGTCTAGATTGATTATTTTTTGTCAAAATCCTCCCAGCAAAAGATGTGGGGACAAGCTGGCAGAGACCAACAAACGATGCGATGCTTTTGGAAAAATCAAACTTCTCGGGTGTTTTGTACGAAAGGGTCTGACAGCAACAACCAACTCCTATGCTTTAAAGGTTTATCATCGCGCCCCCCCTTAACGGAAAAAAACAAAAACAACACCTTTGGATGAATCATTCCTATCAATTTTTTGGGAATGATGATGAAACACACACACACACACCACTAAAGCAACTAAATGTAGGTTAAATATTACCAGTCCCATTGCAGTCCATCTATTTTCCCAAAACAGTATCTTTTCCATCCAAACAGCTCCGCTCAAAAAACCTTCGTCTACCTCCCTGCTTACCACATCAAAGGGGGGGCTCACGTGTAGAAAGAACGGTTAAAGAAAATGCTATACCGAGTCTTGTGTTGAAATTGCCATTTGTTCTTTTTTAACAACGCCTTATGTATTCCAATGGGTATGGAGTAATGATGGATTGATCATATAAATGATAAGCGACTAAGCGATATGCATTCAGCATCGAAATGATGTTTCGAGAATGAACCAAGTGCCTGCGTTGTCAAAAATCGCTCTAGGGGAACTGGTCGCTCTTCTGTTCATAGGATTTCTGGCATATATGTATATAATGATATATATTATATTTGTATATTTGCAAACATGCTATACACTATGCACCCTTTTTTTTTCGATTGATAACCATCCCTTATCAAATGAATCCGATTGCACATTAGAAGGTGACTTCAACCTATTTCTGTAAGATAGTGTATAACAGTTGTTTGACGTGTTTACTGTATGTGTTGAAAAGACTTCCAATTTTGGGAATTGTATTTCACCAGTTCGGCTTGACTACCACTTTTTGCTGCAAGGATGCAAAAGGAAGTCACCCAAATACCCAGCCATGTATGGAATTTTACCTGCATTTGGTTGATTTCTATGGTAAATGTAGATGTAGGTAAAAATACCATGCATGGATCCTATGGGATGCAAAGAACTTCCACAAACATAGAGTCCCCCAACGTTGCTCACGTTGCGAGCGTGACCTGTCAGTTGTGAGAGGAAACAACATTCGATTCTATGCAGCAAACTTGGGAACCACCCCAAGGGCTCCATGTATGGAATATTTGCCTACCAGGATGGCTTAAACATTTTTCAGATCAATGTAGGCAAATATTTCGTACACGTTCGCCTCAAAAGGAGGGTCAACAAACTATCTATTTTTGAGTTGTTTGTTCTGACTTCCATGTTTGGGTGGATGCCTATAGTCAATTAACAACACATTGCAAGAGATATCCATGTGTGAAAAAAGGTAATTTTGAGGTAAATATAGCTGTGGGTGAAGTATCTTCCGCCAAACCAATATGGATGTAACATGGATGGCTGCAACATTCCCCAAAAGAGGATTATCTGGAAGAAGATCTGCAAGACAAAGGCAAAGGCATGAAAGACATTCCAGTTGGAAGTCTTTGAACAGTCAGCCATTCTTTCTGCTACTGCAGAGTGCAGAGGCCTTCGTGGCACCAGTTGCTGTGCCATGAATTTCACCAAAACATTCTGGGACAAAGAATTGTATCTGCACCACCCCTTCTCCTTGCAGTATGGGCAATGGTGCCACCAAACTCTTCATCGCGGTAAGTCCAATGCAAGCTGGGGTTGCCTACTCCAAATTCGCAGAGTTCTTGGAAAAGATGAAACTTGGGCTTGAAAACCCAAAGTTTGTCAGAAGAATCTTCGAAATGTTTGGACATGGCACTATGCAAGGTGCAGAATTAGTTGCTGACCAAAACGTCTTGGTCAAAAGCATCTCTGGACAAACATGAATAGCAGTGATTCAGCCATTTGGCTGCAGCCGCCACCAAAACGCGCCCGCTAGCTAGCTTCTCCAGTTGAAACCCTTGATTTCGGGCTAGCCATTTTGTCAATGGTTGTTTCTGGTTCCCATAAAAGGTGGGATCGGTAGCATATAACCACCCAAAGGGCAATATATTAAATGGTATATAAGTGGTATATACTGCCAAATGGGGGATTGCATGTCACCTACCACCTTTTACGGGAACCAAAAACAGCCATTGATTTTGGATTTTTTCTTTGGGTCCTTCGGGTCAGGTCCATATTTCCAAGCTGCCCATGAGTTTTCACCCATAAATCTGGTGGAACAAAGTCTCGGGTCTCAGTGATGATCTACCCTTGGCTATACCCATAGCATCCATGTATGATATATTGATATACCTACATTTAGCATATATAAATTAATCAAATGTAGGTAAATATATCATAATATATCATACATAGATTCCAATGGATGGCAAGGGATAAAGAATATAAAATTGTCCGATTGGCTTCTGGGGCTAATTATTTCTTTTCGTGGCAACTCTTATCAGCCAAAAAAGTGTCTAGCGTCCCAGTCTGAGCTCCTACTTTTTCCACACCAATCTTCTTTGAAACCAGCAAACACGCTAAGAGATGTTGGGAAAGTAACGAAAACATTGGCTATACCACACTGCCACACATTCATCGTTGACAAGAATGTCACAAAACTATATTTGTACATGGTCTTGTCTCAACTTGATTTTTCGTACATGGTCTTGTCGGACAACCATCTGCCTCTACAATATCAGTCTTATCTCCGTTGAAACCGTGAGGGATTCAAATGGCTCCACCATGTTCCACCAATAATTCAGCAATAGTGCTCCTTTGAACGAAAATACCATGTAGGCATGGCAGACTTATATATCCTGAGATTCTATAAAAACAAACGTGCTTCCGTGCTTCGCATGTTTTCGACCTTTTTGGGATGGTGCTCCGTGATCTCGAATTAGGGGATCAACAGCTTACGGTTTGAGTCACCTGGTGGGTAAATTCTTCAACGCATCCTTAACAAAATAGCCATGGATTCCCCCCCCAAGGAATTGCCCATTCGTGCCAGCTCAACAACCATTTTTTTTGGTGGATGTTTAACCCATCTCTTTATGGAATAATTTGAAGTCATCCAACTGAAAAACAACCATTTCAAAGCGGATGTTGCATTTATCAGGTTACCATCTATAGTCAGAAACAAATACTTTGGCCACTGGCTCGAGACTTAAGTCTTAAATCCATCCCAAAAAGTTTCACGCACATTTCGAAGTTTCACATCAGACCTCCCTGATGGCCCTCCATGCTGACGATCGTAGTTTCGATCGCCCTGACCACACATGTTTCTTTTTGGCGACCACTGAACCATGATGAGGCTCTTAGATTTTTAACTAAGATGGTGAGAAAAGTACAGTGACACTTGCTTTACTGTGTTAGACAGCAAACCATCACCTTAAACTTGCATTTGCATAAGACATAAGATTCCTGGAAAAGGCAAAAACAGATTCTCCCAACTGGAGGTTCAATGGGGATGAATCCCATGGTAGAATCCGTAAAAACATCACCGTAAACAAATCCAAGAATTGAAGCTTACGTCAGCTTACTACCATCAGTGTTCTATAAGATTCAATGAATTGTTCAAACACTGATCCATGCTTAACTGGTTGGTGGTTTCAACCCATCTGAAAAATCTTATATAGTCAAAATGGATCATTTCCCCGGGTAGGGGTGAACATAAAAAATGTTTGAAACCACCACCTAGTTAAATTCATGGTAGAACGGTTCTACTACTGTTTTAACCCGACAACCTAGCAAATCACCGACCTCCACCAGAATCATCGTTGCGACTTGACGGTATCAACTCCAAGCCGTTCAAGTTTCTACAACGTTTTGCCAACAGAAAAAAAACGTTCGGAATGTCATATTCACCACAGGATCAAGGGGACTGGTATATCAAATTTACCTAAATGTAGGTAACTAGACCATACATGGATCCTATGGGTGTCCACCATATCTGGTTAGCTGGATATTTTGTTCATCAACATTATCACTGCTCGGTTTAGAATCAACCGCAATACCGCAATACTATACTATACTGGGATGTCCTAGGAACAAGTTGTACATGGCGAGAATCTGTGGTTTATAAGCTACATGTAGGATATATGTAAGTTGAAATCATCCAAAATTCAAAAAAAAAAGTCTTCCTGTATCGAACTCTAGATTAACTAGCCCCGAGCCCAGTTCACTTCCAGCCAGAAAGACCTTTGTCGATGAAAAGTGCATAGTTTTTGTTGCATGTTTTCGCGCCATTTGCTTTTTTCGGCACAGCTCATTTATAAAGAACAAATTGATTCTTCATCTAGGAGATGGTTTCAACCCATTTCACTATATTGGCTAATCAACCAACCCCCGCCCCCCAAAGAAATAATAGTTTAATTTTCGGCCTTTTTCCGGGAAACCAATGGTTTGTCATTTATAAGCGACCGGTGGGTGCTTACGGGTAACCCACATGCTACGATCAGAATTTACGACCATCTCCCCAAATACAACTCCTAGGGAGTCTTAAAAACGAAAATTATCCCTAAAGTCGATTCATTTTCAAGGCTTGAAGAAATTTTGTGTCCTGGTGGTAGCTAGGATTTTTTAGTGACAGGTATTCAAATCATTAATCATTTCAACTCAACTGTATAATCCTTGCCATTGCCCATAAAAATTGCCTCTGTGGACCTCGAAATCGCACCATTCTTTCTCCCATTTATCAGGAATGAACATCGGCAGTGAAAAGAACAATCACATGGGATTTTTCAGTCACAAATGTGATATTTTTTTTCCCACTTGGCAGTTTTTTTCGTTTCGCCAACGGGTCTCGCCATCTGTCTCGCTGCCTGGTACCATCTGTCTCGCTCATCTCTTCTAGCCTCCTCATGACGACGGCCATCGCGACCGTCGCGACCATCTTGACCTTGATAAAGGTGGAGTTGGCTTTGCAAAAAATGCCGGGAAAAAGGAACGATTCTCCCAACATGGTGGTAATTTGTGATTTACCATGGTAGAAATAACGTAAAAAGATCACCAAAAAATAACACATCCAAAGTTGAAGGATGGTAATATCATTTTTTCCCGCTCCGCAGGACATGGAGGATGAACATCCTGATAGGTTGATTTGGGGACAAGTGGTTTGGGATTCGAATCAGGGTACCCCCTAAGTAACCAATCCTTTTCCAAGAGGATCGCATGAATTCCAAGAACTGTAACGACGAGTCCATATCCCCTACCAGGACTTCGGCAGGTTTTGAAGATAAATGATGTTCCTTCTTTGACCCCAGGTGGGACCTGGACTCGTTCCCGTGAGGGTACACATATACATATCAGTATAATAAAATTATATGTAGATTAGTTAAACATCATCATTACAGGATGGGTTCTGAATCCTTTCATCAACAAGGTCTTTTTGTAGGAGGTCCATGGCACCGTGGTACGAAATACATCCCTCACGGTAATATATTTGTAAAATTATCCTACTTGGATGTTTCAGGAAGTTAGGATCAATGGTTAGTACATGGGTTATAACCTAGTTTAAATGAGTAAATTGGGGTTCTAACCCGCTACTAACCATTTGCTAACTTCCTGGGACATCCAAATACTTGGCTCAATGAGACTTACCTATTTTCAAAACCCCAACGGCCGCCTCGGCGGTGGTCTTCTCGATAAGAATCCTTAGTATGGCAATAGTTGTTTTCAACGGCAACGGGAAGGAAAGTCATCTGGTAAGCAAGGAAGATTCTTGCCTTACCGGGGCTATCCAAAAAAGTGGCACCCCTTAAATGACCATAAATCAAAGAAACTGGATATAGATGGTCTCAACCCATCTGGAAAATATTAGTCAAAATTGATCATTTCCCCAAGTCCCAGGTGAAAATGAAAAAAACTATTTGATTCTTCAACCCTACACTGTTTGACAAACAAACGTCCGAAAAAGACAAACATCCAAAAAGGAGAAAAACCTTACATAAGAAATCTCAAGTGAAAGCTCTATCCAGTCGTGCTTTCCATAAAGCCCTCGACTCTTGTTTTGGTAAGCTGTAGTGGATGACGAACTTGTGTCCGGAGTGGTGTCTTGTCGATGGACTTGTCCTCTGTAGTATCTGATTCGTCTGATGAACTGGGATAGACATAGGTATATTCGGAGTCTGATACTGTAGTAACCTCGGGTTTTTTAGCCCGTTTGGACCTCCCTGGTCGCTCGGGCATGATCTCCTCGGATGGTGGGAGTTGGAGAGGAATGGTGAGCATGAGAGGTACGAGGTGTGTGGCGTGAAGTTGGGATATCTGGAGTATTTGAACTCTGTTTCGAGGTGCGAGGAATTGGGTCAACCTTTGGAGGAGGTTGAACAAGTGGAGTTCGAATGGAAGGTCGAACTGAGGAGGCCATAGGTTTGGCAGTGGATGATGAGGATGAATCATCGTAGTGAGGAGCTTCTTGTAAGGTGACTGTTGGAGTGAAGGTGATAGGTGCAATAAGAGAGCTGTGATTTGAGCGACGATGACGTCTGCGGCGTCTTTTGGGTGGAAGTGAATGTGAACGGAGGATGTGTGATGTTGCTTCAATGGGAGGTGGAGAGTATCTGTCAGCATTGTCTTTTGAAGAGACTGGTGAAGTTGGTGAACGATCTGGAAGAGGTGGAAGGTTCTGAAATCGGTATTCGGTATAAACCGTCAAAGGAGGCTGAGAATGATCTTCTTGAACTCGTCCAGGAAATAGAGATGGCTGATCATAAACATCAGGAATATCGGCGCCAATGACATCTTCATCATGAGGATTTGAGTCTCCAACAGTGTGTGATGTAGTTCGACTTCTATGAGAAGTTCGTTGTCGAATCCTTGATCTTGATCTTGATCGTGTCTCAATACCACAGCAAATGGCAGAAGTCACAAGACCAAATGCAAACAAAAATGGTTCAAAGTTCCAGCAATACGCCATAGGCATTGAAAATCACAATGCAACAAGCTGAAAAATAGCAGCACAAAAACGAAAAAGAGCGAATACAAGTGAACAATCTTAACCCAAAATGGCGACCGCCGATTTTGTGTCAAGATTCGCGGTGTTGAAAACATAACCAAACCTACCAACAAAAAACGGTTTGGTCAACGAAACCCCACAGCTCCTTTGGGTACAGTATTTTTTTTGGCAGATCAAAACCCCTGAAGGTATAGCTCTCAATCGCTCCCTATGCTGAGGGGTGTTTGGCAACCTCCCAATCTCTTCCGTAAACCTCGCTACGTTCTGTTCTCACCAACTAGCCTGGGTATTCAAGGCCAAACCCCAACATCATTTAACACCAATTCCTAAGCAACATAGGGTGACTAGAAAGCGGTTTTGGTTGTTATAAACTGGTCAGAGCTGATACATAAAATCGATCTTGTCATGATCATGTGGTAAACGATTTCCTGTAACAGAATTTCAATCATCAATCAGTGGGGCCCTGCAGTTGGTTCTTTCATGTCATTTGCGGTCGGCGCGTGGCAATCTAGGGACGCTCCAATGGAAGAGAGTGAATACAAGAGTCAATTAAGATTGAATCTTGTTTTAATTCTTCATCTTTGGCCACCATTCAAGCTGCCCTGACATGAGGAATTAACTCCAGAGCTAATTCCCCACCATACCTGCCACTTGCACCACACACTTTAGATAGAATCAAAGCTTGAGTTAATTCTGTCTTGATCAGATTCTGCTGGGAATGAGGGAGCAGGAGGGTTGCCATATATAATTGAGATGACAAGCACTGATTTGTTTGGAGACATTGAAGGCGTCAACGGATACTGTTCCCAGCTGGGTTCAATGATATGGTACTTCCCCACTATTGGGTTAAAATTAAATCTCGATTTAATTCTTTCTGGGTCAGGTTCTGCTGGGAATGAGGTCACAGGAGGGTTCCCATTTACAGCTGGGGTGACTATTGGGGACATTGAAGGTGTCAACACAAACTGTTTCCACCTGGGTTCAGTGGCATATGGCCGTCGGTGATGGTAACACCCACCTGCTTGGCCATGGAATCGTAGTTCTCCACAAGCATCTTCTGAGGTTCCAGATCTTCAGCGTGAGATAGCATGAACACGATGGGGCAGAAATGCATGTGTGGCTTTCCATCCGCCCACTGGCCCAATCGCGCCTAAAACAAGACCAGGCCGGTTTTGTCTTCTATGTAAAATCCATCACGAAACATGGAAGATCCTGAGTCTACAGCCACTCCAAAGCCAGATCAAACGACAACATAATCCGAACAACTTCTGCTGAGCATAGCAAGCCCTGCTCATGAATGGCCACCTGTGGAGGAGGCTTTTCACAAAATTCTCGGAGAGGGGCAACACAATCTGCTGCTGACTTTTTTTGCTTTTCTTGTTTCTGTGGCCGGAAGTTCTTGATTTGGGATGGACTTGGCCTGTGCTCCACTGGTACCTGGTCACGCTCCATGCGGTCAACTTGAACCATCAGAGAATTCAATCCTGATTTAATTCTTTCCGAGGGGGTCCCAAGATGAAATGCAACAGCAGAAAAGAACAAGAATAAAATCAGGATTTAATCCTACCAAGCATCTCAGGGAACGAAAAGAATTGACACAGGATTTAATCCACTCAGCAGGAGGTTAAAGGTTACCACTCCTTTCCGCTCCAATCAGTCAATAATGTCCTGATGGAAGAAATCCTTCAAACAACCTTCAAATAAGTTCCACCTTACCTACTATAACAGGTTTACCTCTTGTAGTAGCTGCATAGGCGAATTGGACAGCTATCAACAGTACTTTGATTTGCTGAAGATGTTCAGCAAAAGAAACAAATATTCACAAGAAAATAGGTTTATATACGTACAATTGATATATAATCCCCCTTGGAAATCACTGGGTACGTCGTGCACCCATTTTAGAATCATTTTAGAGAGCATAAAGTGAACTTTGGGTACCCTGGGACCTCTCTAGAATCAAACTCTAGGGTTGCTCTGGTGCATGTTTTTTTCCTTCAAAGGTCACCACTCTAAAATGTAAAACATGATTTAACAACCTGATGTGGTACACCATTTTTGAGCAATTCTGGTGAGCATAAAATTGCCATGATTTTGGAGCACGTCCTCCCCATTTTAGAGTGGGAATTGCCAGGGGGATGATATATATATNTATACGTATATATATATATATATACAATATTATACTGAATAAATATAAAGAGTAAATTCACACTAACAAATGACTTTATCTGGCCAATATAAAATACTTTATCAACCTGGATTTCCCTTCCTCAGCTACCTTTTGGGGTGAGGTCATGACATGACTTTATGTTGATGAACCCCGTGGCCGAAAGTAAGACAAATAAAAACCTTCATCAAATTCAAGCTCAACATTTGTGTTGGTGCTCCAAGCTACTTTTGACTCCAGCAGGTATATCTACTCATGGCAACCCCCTTAGGTCCCCTGCTAAAAGTTAAACTCTTGGTGGGTTACATATAAAATCCCACGATCAACTCAAAGGAGCTAAGGGAATAAGGCTAATCTAAGATATGCCCAGTACTAGTATTTCTATGACCCTCAATTTTTTCACCAGCCAAGGTACCGGTCGTCTTTGGTCCCAGCGCTCCTCCGTGCGCCGTGGTAGATCCTCCGGCCGCCGGGAGCGCTCGTCGTGGTTTCTTCGGCGCTCCCCGTAGTCGCGCCTGTGACCCGTGGGCCGCGAGAGTCAACGAAGCAACTTACCACGGCCCCATAATTGGAGATGTTACCAACTAATTCGACCAATCTGCAGCAACTACGAAGGATTTCAGGATTCGGGTTTTAGACTTGAATCAAGGCCAAGGATGGTATATCACATATGACCCAAAACCGAAACTTCTATATTGCAGGATAATCACTATAGCAACGATTCAAAGATATTCAAAGATATCACTCTGATCCCTCATATTCTAAAGACGTGACGTACCTGTCAATCCCACTGCCACTTGAATCTGAAATCCTTCCATGTGAATTACACCTCCCCTTTGAGGGGACCCCCCAAGTTCAGCTGGGGATTCCCCACCCTTTTTCCCAAAATACTTCGAAATAATGAGCTCTTAATTGCAAAGTATTATTTTTCAATGATTTTCTAGGTTTGGGGGACCCCCAAAGTTCATGTGGGGAATCCCCAGGTGAACTTTGGGGGTCCCCTTAAACGGGACCCCAAATTCTATAGTCATGTTTTGCCAGGGAGAGGTTGGATGGGGACAGACATTTTGCCCACCATTTCATTCCGCAAGATCCTTTGATGAAATGTTGCACCGACTTATTGGTGCATTTTTTACAAAGTTCCCCCAACTTACCATACCCAACTTACCATATGTTCAGAGTTGGCCTTGTTTTGCACATACCAAAAGGTCTAATACTTGAACCCTGGATTTCATCGGGTTCATCATCCCTGGTCCTGTACATCCCTACCTGTTGCATTTCAATGGTTGGAGATTTTACCCAGGGACCCTGGAATGGTACCCGTTCACCCCTGTTTTGGAGGATGAAAACCCCCATGAAAATCCTCATTTTGACACCATTTTAAAGGATTTTTAAGGACTCATTTTAAAGTGGTATCTTCCGGGTATACCTTCCCAATTTCACTGAAATTGCAGGATCATCGCAGTTAGTAAAGTAGTCGACAACTTATGGCAATTTGTAAGTCGCCAATTACTGGGGTGATGGGATCCCCTTCCAAATCGCCAATTCATGGCATATATTGATTACATGGGGATGACTAAGTATACTTACTAACTGGGATGGCCCTCTGAAGGCCATAAGTAAGCCATACCCATGTGTTCCATGGGATGATTGCATATTTACCTACTAATTGATCCGATAAAAATCAACCATTCCGGAGGTAAATGTACGGTACATGGATCCTATGGGATAGTAAGTATGTGAAGTAATCTTAAGGGTGGTCTTGGGGTTCTAGATCAATGGTCTATTTTCTTTTGAAGGGAAACTCGTGAACTGTAGGAATTTTTAAGATAAGATGCTACTGTAACTTTCTTGAAAGTTAGGGTAAGAGATTGAAGCCACAAATTTCATTGTTCAATCTTCCAACCATCTATGCTATAATATTTTTTCAGTGACAGCCGGATATTTTAGGTCAAATAGTGAATCAAGCTATGATAAGTTGGCTGTTAAACTTGCTAGGTGACTTGAGCAGTGCAGTGGCTCACCCCATTGCTTCACTTAGAGAAGTTTATCTTGAGCTAGATGGTGGTTGAAAGGCTTCTTCTCAAACTCTCTATGATCCCCAAAACGGTATGGGAGTTTACCCCATAAATCCTTGTATACAAATCTATTCATTGGTACACATATAAGGGATACACCTTCTTGGTCCATGAAAATCGTTGATGACTCAATGAAAAAACATGGTTCATGCCTGTTGGTGAAGCTCAGTAGGTTGGTGATTTCTTTTGCTGCGGTTCTGCCCTTTTTTTAAAGTGTGAAAAAAAGACAGGAAAACACCAAGAATACAACAGAATTAAACAAGAGCTTTCAAAACCAAACAAAAGTGGCAAACCACCCAAAATACCTGGAGAAAACACTTTAAAAACGACTCACGAAAACCACACAAAAACAAACCAAACAATTCTCGGGGAGTCTTGGTGAAGCAACCCCTACTTTTTTGAAGCGTCTAACAAATCTATGTTTGATTTTTTGTGCTTGTGTTTTCTCGAAATGTTTTTGTTTTGTAATTTCTCCAGGTTTTCTGGTTGGTGGTTTCAACCCCTTTGAAAAATATTAGTCAAATTGGGAATCTTCCCCAAATAGGGGTGAAAATAAAAAATGTTTGAAACCACCAACCAGTTTTGTTGATTAGTTTAAAGGACCACCTCACCACTTCGCCTGTCCGGCCTGTCGCCCTCGTGACGGTCGTCTTTTCGTTCGGGTCGACGCTCGTGACGATCGTCAGGCCGTCGGTCCTCAGGGGAATGGCACGGGGCACCGGATGGTTGCCTGCTTTCCTTGTAATCCATTCAAAGTAATTTACAGTGCTACTTAAACAAAAGCGTGAGGATATAGCTTTAATGCTGGTTTAAGTTAAAACTTATAACTTATAAGCGCCCAATGTTTACATCCCAATATAATATACATAATTCCACAAATTCTGCTTGCATATTTGTATAAATATATATATATATATGACTGATATAACGTAAATTTACATAGCAAACATGAAAAAGTAAAAAGGAATTCAAAAAATAAACAAACTAATAAATAGATAAATATAAACAACAATAAATGAAGTGTTTTTCCAGTTGCTAACCATTTGGATAACCTCAGGGATCTTTACTCGGTAGCAGCCACTGGGGCATTGTTGTTCCACCCCAGTCATGATCTACTACTTGTTACACGCGCAAAGTTTCGCATGAATCTTGAACATTTATGAAAATGATGCTTTCCAGAAGAAATTTTCTTTTCCAAGAAAATGATTCTTTCAGGTGAACGATGTTCAACTTCGGGGTTGTAAACCTAAGACTTGAAAGTAACTTGTGTTTTCTTAATCATTCCTACTTTTTTTTCATGGCTTACAGCCCACCAAAAATCAAAACATCAACCTTCACAGACAGACAGAATCTCATCATACTGAAAATACTGAAAATGCGGAAGGTTTATTCTCTTGTATTGAGGGCGATGTGGGGGAACTCACCTTGAAAACCATATGAGAACCTGACTCTTAGTGGAATTAGATAATATTTCACTTGGAAAACACTGGGAAAAAAAACAAACAAATGTTGCACAAATCAAGGTAAACAACCCAACAAATGATGCATCAAAAGTATCTATCTTTTCCAATATTTCTCTTGACCACTCCCCATCCCCCTTCACATCACCCTACAAAAACCTCACCGAAGTTGCCTCGTTGCGCAGTGCATCATAGCCGCCACGGCCACGATGCCGCTCTTCTTCCCGTGGGTCGCGGTTGTCACGGCGTGCATCACGGCCCTTAGCTGCGCAGTGGTTCCAGTAGATTCTGGTTGAAGGTCATCGCCAGAAGTGACAAATCCTTCATGAATTCTCAAGGGATTAGGGATTTTTACAGATTCAACATGTATTTTTTTTCGGGGGTAATATATAATTCTAATTTTGAGACACGCCCTAATATAGAATCACAAGAAACTCAAAAAATGGTCTAAGTTTTCGCTTTGTGCTTCCTCAAGAAAGGCCACCACTTAGTCTAAGAATATTTAGTCAAATTGGATCACTTCCTCAGTTTTAGGGGCAAAAAAACACTTAGCCTAACTGATTGCTTTTTACAGAAGATAAGGACATTTTCTCTTTCAGACTTCTTTGTGGTATCTTGCATTGGCCGAGGATTATCTTTAAAAAAAAATGACACTTGCAGTGTTCCCAAACCTGGACCTGCAAGTGTATTTTGGACATGGGTGTTTTCTAGTTTACCTTTTCAAGCTTGCTCCTAGGAACACCTTTTGGCATGTGGTGACCATAAAGACGGTACCTGACGGTACCAGTACCTGACGGTACCAGTACCTGACCATCAGGACAGCCCTTGAGTTCTTGATTCAGCTAATGGTTAATTGTTGGTTTGGATTCCTAGGGTTCCCTTCTGAAAGGGATTGGGATTCTTATGGGTACCTCGATTCAAATCCCAAACCACTCTGGCCCCAAACCACCAACCCAAACCATTAGCTGATGTGTTTGTTGATTACAGGGGATGAAACAGTACCCAGTTACATGGGGATTATTTCATAAACCACCATAAGAATCCCTAAAAACCACTAGTAACCACCAATTTACCATTACACATCCCCCAAAAACTAACATACCCTCCCTGAAACTAACATTTATCCGAAATTCCAAAAAATCACAAATTCACCAATTATATAACCACTATAATTATAATAGTTGATTAAAGGGGCGGATGTCAAGAAAAATACAACGAATCGGATTCGTTTCTAAAAAACACCAAGGCACATCCACCATATTCAGAATCCCTGATTAACCACTACAGTAATAACCACCAAATAATTAACATATGGGGGGTTTCTACTAAAATGGTGGTAATTCCCCAACAAACCCATGGGTTTTTCCTACTAAAACATGTGTTTGTTTTTTTGGGGTGTGAAATGGGGGGGCTATACCACCATTTGAGGAAACCCCCGGGCCCCAAGGTAACAACACCAAGGTACATGGCTCCGCCGAAAATTCCGCTCATTCCGCCGATCGGAACGCTCGTCGTAGTGTGGAGGACGGTTCCGACCAGAGGCGCCCTGAAAAAATGACTGGGGGGGTCCAATTTGCACCGTTTGTTGAGGATGTATGATCAGGGGATAGTTGGATGTACCCGTACCAACGTACCCCTATGGGAAATCCCTAGATAGGCCCTATATAGTGGGTATTCAAGGGTTATACTCCCCAAGAATCCCTAGAGAACACAATAAATACCATGGGTACACTGTTTGGGGTACACCCAATTATCCCTTGACATAAACAAATATAAACAGTATATAATATACATATTATGTTTGTAATACAAAAATAAACCAAAAATATATAGAATATATATTAATAATCTATGTAGAAAATGTACCAATGCACCCTACTATTGATATCTATTGATATGATTATAATTTATGTGTGTAAACAAAAGTTGATATATCTACAATCTATATGGAACATATAGATATATGGGCACGGACTTACCCAAAGCAACTCATATCATTATAAGTACAACTTTTGTGGCTGTACCATTGAGCCTTACCTTTCCATATTTTCCGATATCAAAGGTGAACATCTAAAACTGATAAAATGCTACGCGTTACTAGCTGCTACTCAACGTTCAGAATTCATGGAGTAGAATCCCCTACCTTTGGACCTCAAAACCCAATGGAAAAATGAGAATTTTAAGCTCTCAAAATACTGTTGATGGAAGAAATTCTGCACCACCTGACAGGTATGAAACCCTGTAAATCATGGGATATTCACCATATCAACTGGTGCAGATTTTTTTTTCCATCAACAGTATGGGTGAAAAAAACCTAGAAATGAAGGAACCGTGGGTTCCCATGGTAAGCGGTGCCAGTTCAAAGAGGTGAAAAGGTCAATGACCCAGGAAATCCTGATTTAGCTGATTTGTGGAGGTTTCAACCCATTTGAAACATATAAGTCAAAATGGGAATCTTCCCCAAGTGGGGTAAAAACAAAAAATATTTGAAACCACCACCTAGTGATTTGTGGAGGACATGTTTACATATACCAATGTTTTGAACTATTTGTTTTTGGTGTTTTCTTTAAACCATCCACCAACAATGACACGTGGAAAAATGACCCAAGAAAATGGACATCCCACAACTGTCATCCATATGAGCCCGCAACCGTATTCCCGTTTGGGGTTTGAGTATTCTGTTGGCTCAAACTTGCTCAAAACGGCGCAGGTTCACAGTGTTTTTGGAAAAATAATAGCTACGTAGAAACAACCGTTAATACTTACTTGGAGGATCATCCCCATAGGCCGGTCATTTGCATTACTAATCCAAAACTAGTTGGTGGTTTCAACCCAGTTGAAAAATTATTAGTCATATTCCCTAAGAATCACTGGATCCTCCTATAGAGGGGTTTGGATGTGTATAGCAGGGGTCTGGGATCTCCAAACCACCAGTTTTGAGATCCCATGATTCTTAGGGTTGGATAATTTCCCCAAGGTTCGGGGTGAAAATGAAAAAAATATTTGAAACCGCCACCTAGAAAACAATGAAACTAAATTGTTTCAGGGAAATCCCTCAAAGCTGACCATCGATTTGCTCTTTCGTAACGACCCCCCCGAGTTGCAGACACCTATATGACTGCCGTTAAGACGCACAAGTTGGCAACAGTTGAACCCTAAAGCCCAAACTGAGTTTCTGAAAAACTCACAACTGGCCACCTCGTTGGTATTAAGGATCAGTTCACCTTTTTCAAGTGGAAGATGTTCTACTTAACTTTCACACGCAACCATTTTCTGTACATCCTGAAAACCCCCGAAACCATGTCATTTGTCGCCTCGTATTTCTGCTTCACAGCACGTTCCTGTCAATTTTACAGCTCGCAGCCATGGGCTGGTCGTGCAGGCGTGACCAGGGAGATTACTGATATGCTTATGATGGAACAAAAGAGGGGGCTAACCCAATGGGAGATTTTGAACAAGGAGTAAACGTACAGTACCAAACTGTCAGAAGAATTGATGTCAAAGATTTGCTAGGTAGTGGTTTCAACCCTTTGAAACATATTCGTCAAATTGGAGCATACAAAATCTTTGAAACCACATAGTTTGGGTATTTGCAGGACAATGTTGATTGTTAAATAGATCCAGATCGAAAGCTTCAGCCTCAGCTAATCTTACATGATCTGGACAATTCAACCAAAATCCATGGTCTTTACAATATATCTTGGATCGGGGCCCCCCGCCCCACCAGGATTTTGTTTCAATTTTAGTAGGGAATCCCGACCTAAACCTTTATTTGCCACTGGCATCCTGGCTGGGGGGGGCGTAGATCCAAAAATATCTAAATGAAGTAGTATACTTGGAGGAGCATCCCAGTATATCCCAGTATAGTTAGTAAACCCCACTCATAAGCCATGGAAAGGCCATTTGGAGGGGGAACGTTTCCCTACTTAGGACCTATCCTAACCATGGTTATTAACCACTGACGAAACGGGAACTGGGATGATCCTCCAAGTATTGCACCAACTTCCAAAGTCGCCTTCCAATGGATTCAACATTTCAGCACTCAAAAGACATAGAGTCATGATTATCTCTGTGAAGAATGGCACTCATCCTTCCTTTCAATCAAAACGGCTGGGCTGTTTGTAGCTGTCAGAATTTAATGACTCGAAATTGCAAATCTATGCAAATCAACGCCCATATCGCATCATACCACATCTTCATCATTCCTTTGAAACAAGAAACATCCAACATGGTATTGAACAGTCTTTCTTGCCCTTGGCTGTCATGTTTTGTACTGTAATCATGTTTGCTTCATGTTACGGTACCAGCAGGTCCTCAACTACAGCTGAATGCAACATATATGTCATGTATTCAACTTTCGTTGTATCTGATACCTATCATCTATTGTGTGAGTCCTATTTTTTTAGCTAATAAGCAAACACCATCCAACATAGCATTATTTCCTTCCCCTGCGACACAAAAATCAAGCAATAAAATCAATGAATATCCAAAAAACAACCACCTAGGACTCATGACATGTCACACTCACACCATTGCACCATTTTTTTAATTTCTGAAACCCTGCGTTCCTGTGAAGTCAGTAACTCTAAGTATTCTAATTGTTTGCCATACTTTTTTTTTCTGCCCCCTCCCCCCCCACAAAAAAAATATGTAGGTTTCTAAAAACACCAAAAAAACTGGTCGTTTCAGCTGAAACCTCCCTCGTGGTGGAAATCTCCGTGGGGCGATTTCCCACGGTACCTCCTCCTCGATGGCGTGCCGTGACACGACTTCGGTGGACAAGGCTTCTGAGGCCTCTGGCGCCTCAAAGGAAGAGGAAGGGAAGGGGTGTCCAGCTCCCTAAGGGACCCTGGCGAAACCGAAACCGAAATTCCTTGGCGTTTAAAAAAGGTGACGATTATACACCCCTTCCTTGCTCATCCTCTGACGTTCGGTGGTTGGATCCCTACGTACTGACCTCCACATGAACAAGGGGAAATTCAGGGACCCTTGTGCACGCCAACCGTTGCGGTGAAACCGGGTGTTGCAGGGGTGTTTGGGATGGCTTTTTACTTGTCAATTCTTAACAATTCTTGTGTTTCAAAAAAAAATATGGTATCTAGTAGGCAAAAACTGCCACTGTATCTTTTAAAGATGTTTACATTTCAAAAAAAAAGTGATCCCTGAATATTACCACATTTTTTGCATGCCCAGGGAATCTGCATGATTTGAAAGGAATACTTACATGTATCACAAGGTTTCAACAAATGCAGGTAAACATACCATATATATATATCTATACATACAGGTGCGTATATATATATAAGACAAATGATGTGTATGTATGCACATAAGGATAATATATAATATATTCATAATCAAAAATAATTATACGTTACATATCAAGGCATAACTCTGGCCAAATTATAAAATTTGAATTTCCCTAAAAACAAGATATTTCCCTCACTAAAACCACCATTTGGAGTGGCCAATCGGTAGTGTTTTCGGTCGCTAAAAATTTGACCAAATATAAGGTACGTTCACCATCCCCATCCCCATGCACCGATGGTTCTCACTGGTTTCTCACACATGACCGAGTCGGCCTTGAAACCGTCCAGTTCTTTGGCTAAAATTTGGGCTTCCTGGCGGCGAACCCGAGCCATGAAAGACAATGGTTGCTTAGGGTACCAGGGTGTAGTTAAGTTGGGTTATATTCTTGGATTTGCATGTTCGATGCCTGGAAAAAGTTCCAAAACATATTCTGCCAACTGGTGGTTTAATTGTGATTTACCATAGTAGAAAGCAAAAAATCACAATTAGACAAATCAAAGTATATCAGATAGATCAACAATTAACGAATGTCCCTTTCCCCCTGAAAAGGGACCTGTTTCAAAAGGAACAATCGTCTTCCAACCGGCATTTTTCGGGGGGGGGGGGTGAAGTTGGTTGTGGGATTTTGTTTCGTTTTTCAGGCTTCCAACTTGGACTTTTAAATGATACCTTACCAACATTTGCCAACAAACATCTTATATCATTTTTGGCACTTCACTTCCATGCATGGATGAGGTACTCACCATTCCATGAATCCATGAAATCCTAAGGGCTCACATTTCAATAGCCACAAGTCTTCAAAAAATCAGATTGTAATGGTAGTCTTTTCACACCAACAATGTCTTGGATACAAATCGAGACACGAAAAAAACCCTCTTCTTACCTTCCATTGTACTGGTTGTTTAATAGGGATCATTACAAGGGCAAATTATAATCCCGGCCGCCTATATACAACAGGGTAGCATAATCCCCAACAAATCCCCCAAACAACCAGGGGGCCCTTTTTCATCCTTTTTCATTGCTCAATTGGATTCCTATACTCAGCGATTTCCATACTCCATTAAAGAAACGCCAGAGTACCACCCCTGTCAGATGTCAGCTTTGGCAAGGATTTTTGACAAGGCTGAAATTGCAACCCCATAGGATCCATGTATATTCACAAAAAATTCACCAAACGTAGGTAAATATACCAAAGATGGATAAGGACTATGGGAACAATCTTTTTTGAGATGAAAATAGCAAAAACCAACAGCAAAAGCACCTGAAAATTAGATGGGCTGGAAGACGATCCCTTTCCTTTTGGGATGTTCTATTTTCAGAACTTTTGATTTTAGTTTTTGGGATTGGACAGATTGATCTGATTTCGATCTTTCAGATTTCCCCTTACCGAATCTCCAGCGAACTCACACTGCAAAAAAGCCAGGGGTTTCCAACTCCCATACCATCCGTGTATGGTTTATTTACCTACATTAATGGTTGATTTTTATGGTTTTCATGTAACACAATGTAGGTAAATATAGCATACTACCTGGATGCTATGGGAATAAATTCATTGACACATTTTCTGATTGAATTCCGACGGGTTGGTCACCAAAACATGTCCAGCCAAACCTTTGGATGTGATTCATCAAATTGGTGGTTTTAAAGTTTAATGAAAATCATTTTCCAACGGACCCTTTTTGTTTGGGGGTTTGGTGCTTCCTAATTCTCACTCCCACTCAAATAAATGTATATATATATATATATACGTATATGTATGTTTCTTTCTTATTCATATTTACAAATATACAATCCCCACGTTTCCTCCTTGAAAATTTGAAATAACCCTGGTAGCTGGCCCAATTATAAGGGACAATGGTGGCTCTGAATAGTCGGCTATTTCGGGGGAGGGGGTACTTGGAGGATCATGCCATTCAGTAAGTGGTTAACAACCATGGTTGATTTTCGTCCCCTAAGTAGATTCCCATGATTATTCTGGCCAAATTCTAATATTTCACATTTTCACCACCCTAGATTTCCCTGGAAATAACAAAACATCTCCCTTACTAAAACATTCAGGATCCCAAAAACTCGGTTTGGCGATGGCATTATTGGTTGGTCGGACCGTCGGATTCGTCCACGTTTAAACGGCGGGTCCGAAGCCGTCAACCAAAAGGTTCGGAAAAACCAAGGCTTATACATGTTCCATGGGACTGGAATATTTACCTACATTGAACTTGGAATATTTACCTACATTTAGCTGAAATGTATGGTTTATTTTAAATGTATAGGTATAAAATATTCCATGTCCTATGACCAGCGCATCTGGGGTTGGGAGAAGCTGCAGTGTTTTCAATTCGATCCATGCTGTTCTGAGTCATGTTCGATTGTTCGAGTTCTTTTCCATGTACAGAAGCTGATCCATAGTCTGTTTCTTCCATGACTTGGACCGTTCAATCAGGATCTTACTGAAGGTCTCCAACATCTTGGCATTGATCATTTGAGCAGTCAACAACATATTCCTGGAAAGACCCCTGTTTGGCAAGGTCATTTTGGATCCGGACCAGGATTTTCACCTGTTCCCGCTCCAACGAAAACGGACTCCCACCTCCTCGCTGTAGCATTCTAAGGCAGCCCATCGTGGACCTACACGATGGCCCCAAACCTGCTAAGCAAAGATGGGAAGATGAAATGAAAGGTTTCAAGGATAGATGTGCCAAATGGTTCCGTTACAGGGTGTCAGTTCACCATCCTTTTAGGGGTTTAATTGGCACCGCATTTGAAGGTTTTGGTATTGATAGATAGATGTATGTTATAATTCTTAAGTTATATGTATATTTGTACAAATAGTAGCAAATGTATGTCGTATGTACAGTACACTATATTTTCTGTCGTACATATTACAAAAAAAACTTGTCTATTTGAAAACAATAATGCTATGTATACATATGCATGGAACAGCCCTAAAACAAAGCTAGAAACAAGGTTCTAAGGATAGCCATCCCAAATTGTTGATATTCTATAGAAACAAATGACTTTATTCTATGACAACAAATATCTAAGAAATTCGAAGCATCTGAAAACAGGAAACAAAAAAAACATGCGAAAAAAAAGATGCGCGTAGACTCTGAGGTTCACCATCGATCGAAAAAATATTCATCAACAGTCAACACACCTTTTTTTCGGTCGAATCTCCCCACCTCCAAATGATTTGGGGGAAATTGTCTGAATGTTTTTTTCTTCCTTTGGAGTTGTTTTCTTATGAAACAAAACAAATACCATGCTACAATTATGTAATTATAGGATGCTTCTCTTCCTTGAAGTTGGTTCCTGATAAATTATGAAACAAATACCACCCGCATCTTCCATTTCCCTTTATATTTGGAACCAGGGGTCGAGCGTTACCTGATATAACTGGGAGCTCGGTTGCCAATTGCTCGATCTACTTCAAAAAGACATCCAAAGAAGAAAAATATCCTTGTAAATACTCGCATTCTCCATGCAATCATGCCCTGTAGTACATGAGTCATCACAGCTACATAACTTATTATGAAAACTGCAGTGCTCTTCCCTGAAGACATGACTCTGCAATCGCGACTTCAGTGATCATAGAGGCATTGATTTTGCTTTCAGCAAACACTTCGAATAGGCGCCCAATGTCACTGCTTCCGTGACGGGAATGTGAACACACCAAACATAAGGACCATAGAATTCACTAAGTCCTCCGTTTCTTCTTGCTTCACATTGGTGAGCCTCCCCTGAGTCCCTTGAGGGCCTCTTCTCGGATATTTCTTCAAAGTACAAGCAGGGTACCCTGTGGCAGCGAAGCCAAGGCCTGCTGCTCGTCTTCCATCAGCGGTTTTTTCCATGAGATTCGCATGGCCCTCATGGCTGAAAAAAACCACGATGCGCGTAGGTAGCGCTGGATCATCATGAACTTCCCCGAGGCGTGGTCCTCCTTCATCCAAACTCGATGTGGGAAAACTCCTGTGATACCCTCCCTGCATCGCTTGATTCTCCATTTCTGCAGGTCGAATCGTTTTTTCCCACTGCTAATGCAAACCTGTAGCAAGAAAGCTGATGTCACACTTGTTCTATATATCATTTAATATTTACATATAACATAATTGTCATAAATAGTCAGACTACTATGCACAAAGAAACAAACTTCACATCACAAATGCATTTAGATGCTGTGAACACTATAACCTTGCTTACCAAAACAAGATCAACCCACCAAGTCCTTTTCGTAAACAAGTTGCCCCAAATTGCTCCCCAACAAAACTCCTCTCAGTTTCACCCGGTGGCCGTTTCCGGTTTCGCGGTTCACCTGGCCCTTCTTCATGCCAGTGGAAGTTGGAAAACGTCGAAACCAAGCGAAACTTTTGGCCTCAGATCTTGGAGCCTCAAGGATCCATGATATTTCCTACAGATTTCCCCTATATTCCTACCCTATAGGATCCATGTATGGTATATTTACCAACATTTGGTTGTTTTTAATGGTAAAATATGGTAAATGTAGGCAAATATATACCATACATGGATGCTATGGGTACTGTTGATGGTTCTGAAATCCGGGATCAACTCACCAGTTGAGGGAAAGGTAGTTGAAATTTCCAGTCTTTTAGTAGGGTTTGGAAAACAAATCATATATCTGCAGGTGGGTTTTTGTTGCCGGAGAAAACAGCCATCAACAGTAGGGGGTCCATGGGGATGGATGTTTGTTTTTTCATCAATCCTAGTCTTTGGGGTCTGGATTCTTAGGGGAGGATTCTGAGTCTAACTGTTTGATTGCTTGTTTCCTAGGATCCATGGGATGATGTCGTAAATATTGTATTAGGTATATTTGAAAAATATATTCACCGAAACATGATTTCATCCCAGAAATCATCGTAACTGTTGATGTAGGTAAATATACGTCCTCGTCCCGTGGATCCTATGGTCCCTATGGCCCTTTTTTTGTTTGCCCTACGTGGTGGTTTGGCATGCAGTACATAGTCCCTTGTCTTATTGCTAGATGAGTGGAGTCTCTGTTGGCTGGGGAAGTTTCGTATATTTTCTTGAGGTGGTGTTTGGATGGTCGGAAAACACGACCAAACCGAAACATATTCCTTGAAATGGTGATTGAATGGTCGTTTTTACACTGCATATTATGTAAATAAACCAAGATACATACCAATGATGATGGCATGGAAAAGGTGAACACCTTTTATCAAATATGAAGTAAGTTTTGGCGACTCTAGCCGCTAAAATTTCGGTGGTGTATATAAAGACTGAAACGATTAAAAAAAAACATCACCGACCAAACAGCTCCAAGTTCGGGTGTTGAAGTACATTATGATAAACTCACCCTGGATGATGTCTTTCGAGCAGCTCGAGTGACAGCAGCCAATTTAATCCTAACAACAGTCATTGGAAGGGACCCATTCGGGACCCACTTCCTCTCAAACCCTCTGTTTTTTCTGAAAATATCCTCTCCAAAGAATGGCGTCAAATATTGATCAAATAGGGTTTGACTCTAAATTTTGAGAGTTGGACAAAACAGCCAAAGAACAGCAAGGTTTCAGAGTGTTTTATTAGCACATATATAGTCATAAACGTACACAACATAATACTAGCATATTCTATATCAGTACAAAATAGAAGCGTGTATGTATATATATATATGTGCAAGATTATATAACCACAAATGGTTTGTATATATACTGTTGATGGAAGAAATCCTGCACCAAACCAATTAGTGTATATATATATAGTTTCTCCCACTGTTTTTTTCGTCTTTTTGGACATCCGAGGTGGTAATCGCCGGTTTTTTCTTCCAACGGTATTGAAAAACGCCAGCTACTAATGAGTGACATATCTAGGCGGCAATTTCGGGGGGATTTTCCGTACTTAACCACCATTTCAGGTGACCAACCGGCGGGTGTTGGGTCGTTGGAATTTGCCCCGAGCTTCCGCACATCTTGTGACAAGCGACGGACCAGTACAAAACGACGGCCTCCAAACAGCAGCTCCAAAGATCGAACCACATGAGGAACGTTCAAAACCTTTGCTGTGCTGGTTGGTTAAAAACGGGATCCTCACAATGGTCAATGATATATGGTATCTAGTATCTAATAATCCCAATATGTTATACTGGATAGTTTTTTTTTCATCCTCCTATCTTAACAGCAAGCTAACCAGGGTGAACCGGTCACTGCTCAAATAAGAATTTCCAATGGACTTATCATGAATAATTCTGACCACTGACCACGCTGCCAATTGTTTACATGCGGATGACTTGACAATCAACCAGAGTGAAGAGATCCATGCTTCCAGCATGGTAAACTAGATTCAATACAAAATCAAAATCGACCAGTTTATAATACATGCCTGAAACATCTCACTGAAAAATCGCGGTGCAACAGTGCAACCCTTACCTTTGCGCCAACATCTCAATTACCATGTGAAGAAGTTATGTTGTTCAGATTTGCTCTTTTGGTGTTTGAAAACACTAAAAAAATCATCCTAAATCATGGTTCGATGGTGATTTACCATGGTAGAAAGCAAACAAATCTACACCCCGGAAAACTAACATGTCCCCTAAACAGGGACTATTTCAATAGGAAATACATCTTTCAACCATCATTTTTCAGGGGATATGTTAGTTTTCAGGGGGGTAAGTTTGTTGAGTCCTAAATCATACCGGCCACTGCTACCTGCCTCCACCGTTGCCGGCGTTCGGCTGGCGTTCTGCCAAGGAAACGCTGCTCTGGAGGGTCTCGGCAGCCAGGACGGTATGAGACGAGTCTTCTGGTTCATGCAAGAAGGCTGCCACTTATCATATCTATATTATATATTCTATTTATAAGGGGCCATCTTTGGGGCCCAACTGGCAGATTGGTAGTTCTTGATGGTTCTCATGAATATAAATATGCATATGTATTTATTGATATACATAATATACACATATGTCGCATATGTGTATATCAAAATATATCACACTATGTACCTAATCTACCTGCAATTTGCAAAAAAGGATTGTGACGCTTCCAACATTCCTGTTTCTGGAAATTTGATGGCAGTTCCGCCCCAAGCCTGATACTTTGGAATCGAAACAGGGGTCAGTTGGGTTCATTGACCGTAGAAAAGTGGTATCTATGGTGATCTCACTTGAGCCGTCAAAAGAAATCCTCCATCCCATGCCAGCATATTTGCTTGTTAACAACAACGCATCATGTTCTATTTACAACTGGGTAGTGCAACCCCTATCAAAACATAAAACAAAATAGAATATATCCATGGATATCGTTCAAGTGTTCATTCGTCCAAATTTTCTGTACATCAAGAAGCACTTCCTTCTGGGAACTCATTGCTGTGTTTCATCTGTTTTTTTTTTCTGGAAAGGCATCCATCAAGAACAAGATGGTCCGTAAAATCTCAAGGATCTCACACGCAGCACCGAGTCCACGATTGACACGGTTGAACATGACAGGAGTGAAATAAATGGATCAACAACAAGTGTTTGCAAATATACAAAACTTCTCTATTGGATATTTATTGCGATGCTTCTTCAAATGTCATGATCAAATGGAGCTTCTGTGGGACCGGTACAGCATTTTGTGATAAGTGATGACTGCTGAACCCGGATTGGAACCTGTCCCTCAATACTTATCACTAGGGGTAGCCTCCCAAACACCACGTCAACGAGTCAACAAGTTATGGGGCTCCCAGACCCGTTGCTGCGTTTGAAGGGTGCCAAAACGTTGTTCACGTTCTGCCTAGGGAGTCAGTTACGGCAGCTTGGCACATGAGAGATGATGGATGTGCAAAATGGAGGATCGATGTACCTTCTTGTTTAAAATGGGGAGCAATGTCTGGAACACCTTGATATTGGAAAGATCCTATAGATTCCTATAGTAATGAAGGCTCAATTACATTGTACTGGGATGTCCATGGTATTTTAGTGCATCAATATTGGAAGAAATCCGGCTAACCAGTTGATATGGTAGTTCATCCCATGATTTACAGGGTTTTTATATATACATCCAAAATGTGGTGATCCTCCGGAGTTCTGAATCATCAACAGTATAAAGGCCCTAGTACCAGGAGAAGGCGTTGTGAATGCTCCCTTACTAGCCGGCCATATTTCTCGGGATGGAAGCTTGGCTTTGGGGGGAAAGTACATAAGCCTATGAAATTAACAGCAAAAGACGCTGAAAATAGGTCCCAAAAATCGAAGAAATCTCCAACAGGACCTATTGAACGGACCCCTAAACCTGAGCATCTAATAACGCTAGCAACTTACTTAGGGGTCCGTTGGTAAGGTCCCATTCAATTTTTGATGGAAAAAAGGAAAGAAAATTGTGACCTTCCAACTTCCGACCACCCAGTTTTCAGGATGAAAAGTAGGCTAGTTTCAGGGAGGGGGTCCGGGGACTCAGTGTTCTTGGGCGGGAACATGGATAAGAAACACCAGTCTAAAATGCGACCTCTAACACTCCCGAGATTTTGGTTGGAGAGGTTGACCCACCCCTTCCAAGCTACTGCTTCTCATGTCTATGGGGTGAGGTGTGACCTTCACCAGAATCCCATCAATATAGGGTGTATATATATATATATGTGTATTGTATATCTCATTGATTCACTTGAACTTCTGCAAATGGACCTATTCAATTCGAATTTATGGGTTCTGAAGACTGAAGAACTTCCTTGAAAAAAAAAACATAAAATCACTATATCTTACTATGATTACAAATGAAAAGTTTTCAGGGTGTCGTTGCCAACATGACGGCAACGATGTCGAAGGTTTTGCCATGTGGTGGAGACTCAAGGTTTTATCATGGAGAGTCAATTTCATGAATCTGGAGTATAAGATAAACAATCTCAATATGAATTTGAACAACTCATCTTGTTTTCAAAATCAACTTGTGTCTCACCTCACATTGTCTATTTGCTTTGAATTCGCATGGGAAATTCCCATGGATTTTTAACCAGGACCCCCCAAGACCTCACTGAGATTCCCAGACGTCGGAATACATTTCCTGAGATTCGGCTGTAAGTGGAGGGTTTTCGTGTGGAAGATCATCCCAGGACTTGATCTATAGTAGTTAGGATCACCCCCCGTTCATCATAAGCCATGGAGTTCGGCTATTTTGGAAGGGGAACAACCCGAACCGGGGACCGGGGACGAAAACTAACCATGGTTATTATCCTCCCACCCTCTTCAAATTAAAATAAAAACACCAGGCACTGCCTGTTTCTCCTAAGATCCAGTTCAGAACTGGGGTTTGTACTATGGATGCGAACCATGGAAAGTTTGTGCGTATAAAAAAATAATTCAAACATATATATATANGGACTTGATCTATAGTAGTTAGGATCACCCCCCGTTCATCATAAGCCATGGAGTTCGGCTATTTTGGAAGGGGAACAACCCGAACCGGGGACCGGGGACGAAAACTAACCATGGTTATTATCCTCCCACCCTCTTCAAATTAAAATAAAAACACCAGGCACTGCCTGTTTCTCCTAAGATCCAGTTCAGAACTGGGGTTTGTACTATGGATGCGAACCATGGAAAGTTTGTGCGTATAAAAAAATAAATTCAAACATATATATATATGTATATAGAGAGAGAGAGGGAGAGAGAGAGAGAGAGAGATCAGTCAGCTATGAGGGATTTATATCTATATATACCTGGTCAACGGATCATCGTTCACCAACCTTGAAACTGTTGAACTGTAGATATCATGTATAACAACTCACATGCAGCTTGTGCTATGATTTAGGTTCCCTCACACCCTCTCCACAAGATTTTTGTTGATGTCTAAAAAAACATATTGTATTATGTATATAATTCCAGCATGTATATCTGAGATAAATATACATATTTGTATATATATATATAGTATGTATTTTGATACTATATATATACAAATATGTATATGAATAAATATACAATGTATCTATAAATGTATCTAAAACAAACAGGTAATACACCCGCCTTTTCTTTAAAACTTCCCCACCTCATTTTCCCCCAAATCCCGTTGTAACAACCCAAGGTGCAGCTTCTAGGGCAGGCGCTCCAGGTAAAGGTCGATGGCCGCGGACTTTGTGAAGGAGTCTGGGAAGGAAGACTTTTGGAGAATTCTCCGTAAAAAACTGGTGGGTGGTTGAACCACCCCTTTGAAAAATATTAGTCAAATAGGATCATTTCCCCAGGTAAGGGTGAAAATAACAATGTTTGAAACCACCACCCAGAAATAGTTACTTCCCCGAAGTTTATCTAAAGGGACTAACCCAGCAAGAAGTATATACCCCAGCAATAAGGGGGTGTAATAAATAGTTTTGACTGATACACTCCTAAAGTTTAATATAGACCCTGCAAATAGGCCCGGCCCCAAAAAGAGACTCGTCTTCCAACCATCATTTTTCAGGGGCGAGCTGTTAAACTTTGGGGGTGTATTCCAATTGTTGAACTGTTGGCTCAAAAAAACAAAAACTCTGGTCCACATGCTTTCTATTGGCAAAAGATCGTTTGGTTTCTGCACTTTTTGATTGGCCTAAAAAACTTCCAGTCTTTGCAGAAAAATGTCACAGGTTTGGTTGCATGCCAACCTGGAAACCAATATGTAGTTCCATAGGTACCATCTTTAACTTTGTTTCCGAAAATGTATAGGGGACAAATCTGCAACCTTGTACATGTCTTAAAACAAACATGAAACATAAATCATTGGGAGTAAACCTGGACAATTCCAGGGTATGATTTGATGTGATTTGATTTTAATATCTGGCAGGTTGGAGGGTACCGGTTCTAGTAAACAAAAATACCAAATGATTGCAATGGCTGAAGTGTAAACTTCCTTTTGCCAAAGGGAAGTACACTTACTGTCAGCCACACCGACAGAAAGACTGTGCTTGGGACAATGTTGGCCTGAGATAGCCAATACCAGGAATCCAAGCAACAGCAGTCATGCCAAATCATGATATTGCAAAAGCAAACAAAGAATTCAGGTAAACCAATCTAGTCACCAGCACCATACCACGACTACGTTGTGGCGGAAAGGAAAGAGTCACAATCTCTGGGTCAAACCCATAGGCCATCAGGATTTCATCTGCCAACACCCAGCGAAGCTTGCCACGACCGGACATCAAGATCTGGGATGTGCTTTTCAAGGCTGGCATGGACGTTGATGGGCGAGCCTTGGGAATGCTTCCTGCATCTATTAACAGGGTTCCATTGCTCGGCCTCTGAGAGGAAGCCAAGATGTGGGCATAACTACTTTTCCCGCCAAGGTATTTTTTCAGCTCGCTATCTTACAGTGGAAGCCCCTGTTGGTATGTTGGAAGATGTTAACAAAGTGCAGCACTGAAGTTTCATGAAGTTTCTATCATGGAAGCTGAAGATGATGTCGTGGAAGAGGAGATTCCTTTTTCCAATCACGACATGCTGAGGTTTCACAATAAACCATGGCTTAATTCAGCTGGTTCAAATGAGGCTGAAAATCTGACTCCACTATATAAACTCCACTGCACTCGGGTAAATCAAAAGTAGTAATGAAATAATGAATATCCCCATCTTCAAGAGGAAATACAATAAATACATCTTCAATTCGCATCCAAATTTTCCATCCAGCTATGCTATAGATTACCGGAGTGAAAATCCATGCAGTTGGACCGTCAGGTGAGAGTTGATGCCATATCCTTCCTACAAGATGGGCTCCGGAAAACCCGTGAGAAATGCGGGTGAAAATACGGTTATAGGTTTACCCCAGTAAAACCGATTTTCTAAGGCCATGTATAGAAGTTAGAACCCCATTTATATTTTTTAGTAGAGACCCATCCTCTACATAGAGGATCATAGAGGTTCAAGATCATCATTTGCATATTAAATGGATTTCTTTCAGAGGCTGAAATGGCCACAAAACCACGTATGCATATCTAAATCCCATTCTACATGTACATACATAATATACATACATCCTTCTCTAGTTTCATTGATTGACAAAACATGATCTGGAGATGGAAAAAAACATGGAGCTGTTGCACTGAAATCTGTCACTGAAACGACAATGCCTTATATGAATATTTCCGAAAATAGTGGTACCCCCAAATCATCAGTTTAATAGGGTTTTCCTTATAAACCATCCAGTTTGGGGTACCCCTATTTTAGGAACCCCCCATATAACCCTAGCAAGAACAAACATACCTCGGACCCTTCCAGACCCTTCCAGACCTTTCTGCCACATTCTTCGAGTTCCTTGGCGTTTCCCATGGTAGGAATGGTCATCAACTTCATCAACCCAGTTCTAGGACGACCATTCCCCCAAAAAGTGATTTTGGGACAATGAATCAAGAGGTATTCAATAGGTTGGGCCCTATCTAAACTCTCGAAAAAACCAGTGGAACAAACATATGAAGGTTAAAAAAACGGGCCCCTTCAAAAAACATCATGTAGATAGACTGTATATTATTTATCAACTGTTGCGGAGTTCTGGCGGAGCCCCCAATCAATAGGTATCAATGGGTATCAAGAGATGTTACCAGGTCACCCAATAAGTATCCTGTTACCGGTGGCTTCCTGTAAGATTTAATCTGGATGAAGGACTCAAGGACATCAGGACCATTTGGAAAGTTGAGGCCTGAAACGCCCAACCATCGGACAAAGTTGTCCGAGCCCATAAACATGTTTGCATTAATAAGGCTTGATCAAGGGAGAATTTCGGCGGCAATTCGAGACGACCCTTACACAACGGCCGGCGAACTTTGAAGTTCTAGATGTTTTCACCCGTTGATGTATCATTGACGGAGCTTACGGGTACAACCGAGGAGGGTTAACGGTTAAGTGTCGTAAAGTTGGCACATCGACTATGACCCAACTACAACCTGGGACTCACCAACTCTGGATTCCCGCAACAAAAAAAAGGTGTGAAATCCTTCTCCACGAATGAAAAAACCTCTTCACTATGAATCATTATATCAAACAAAATCATCTAAACAACACTTTCCTGATACCTAAGAGCACTAAGATTGATTCCGGTTGTGTACTGCTTGAATTATTCGGGATAAGGAGCATTTGGCTCCTAAATCCATCCTAAATCCCACCATTTTGGGTGGTGCCCCTGGAAAATAGGCAGTTTGCCCCAAAAGGAAACGGCCTCGTATTCCAACCATCCATTTCTAGGTACGTTTTGATGTTAGTTTCAGGGAGGGTATGTAGATTCCGGCCTTCTTAAGGTTAGGTGGTGTTTTAGCAGGTTCAGGCCTTACTTCCTGGGAAGGGGGGAGAGCTTTTTGACCTTTGAGATGACATTTTTTTTTGTACATGTGCCGAGACATCCTGGCTAATAGATCTAGTAGGGTCCTATAGGTTTTGTTAGTTTTTGCTGTAACCCTACAACCCTCTCAATACTACTTTGGTCATACGTATCATACCTAATTTCAATACCAAAGTCACGGGACTTGGTGCAACCCCAAAATGTAAGCCATCCATTTGCCACAATTGCCAGGTAACATGCAAATCAATGCGTAGCGCTTGTCCTGTCCGACTGGCAGTTGGTTGGGGTTGCGGTGATCATAGAAAGACTCTAATGAATTCGCTAATCTGACATGCAAAGTTCTCTGAAAGTGCAAAGAAATGAAATAGAGAATCATTACCATTACTATTACTATACTGGGATTTGTTGAAGGGGCACGTGCTACTTCCTACTATGGCAAAACATAAGTAAACCACATTCAACAAATCTACAGCCTAGAAAAATCATATTATGGAACCTAAAGATCGTCCAATTGATAAAGGAACATCATCTTTCAAACCCCCATCTAGTTGGTGGTTTGCACCCAATTGAGAAATATTAGTCAAAATGGGAATCTTCCCCAAACAATGGTGAAAAACAAAAAAATTGAAACCACCAGCTAGCCCATTGTTGGGTTTCATGTTAATTTTGCAGGGTGTCAGCATCTGAATTTCATCACAATTCACTACCTTAAATTCGGCAACATATGCTACATTCACCTGAAGGAAACAACCAATCACGCCCGAAACAAAGGCAGAAGGTGGGATCCCGTCCAAAATACTGTAGACTGTAGTTAACAACAGATAGTGAAGGGTCAATTAAAACGGTTTCCCTTCCTCAAGAATGATTAATATAGGACATCATTAGATTAGACTACTTAAACCCACGGTGAACTAGAGTTTTGGCAAACCCCTGATGAATGACCCATAGGATCCATGGGACTGGTGCATTTACCTACATTTACCATAGAAATCAACCATTCATGTAGGTAAATATACCAGTCCCATGGATGGTATGGGTGATGTCATCAATTCCCGAAAACATGTAAGCTGCAAGATTCCCACGCCCGTGACCACAGCCATAAACCCCCCGGTGTCATTATTGGACTCGCCGGTGACCAGGTCGCGATCCGAACCCAAGAGATCACGTGTGAGCTGCGGCCGGTGGAAGGGTAGGAAAGTGGTGGTACATGTTGCATGTTGGAAGTTGAGTACCTTCAAACCTATGTAAAATTCATACTGTTGATGGACAAAAAAAACCTGCTAACCAGTTGAGGTTGGTAGTTGAAACCCCATTATTTACAATTAAGGTTTTATACACCCAAAAGGTGGTTGTTTGGGATTTCTGAACCATCAACAGTATTTTATGCATAGGAATCTGAATCCCAAACATGGTGAAATGGTGTCAAAAAGCAGGGGACTGACCGTGAATGGAGCGGCGTGTTTTATCCTCACTAGGTCAATTCCTTTTGGGGGGACCCAAAAAACTTTGGGGCACCCACCACGGAAAAACGTCTCCCATTCCATAAAATACATAAAACTGGGTACATAGCATAATCCTGTAAATAGCCCTGCAAAAAATTTGATAGCAGATTCAAATATCTGGCCAAAGGATACATACTGTTGATGGAAGAAATCCTGCACCAGTTGATAGGTACTTTATCCCATTGTTTACAAGGTTTATACATCCCAGGTGGTGCAGGATTTCTTGCATCAACAGTATCATTCATACTATATTCATACACACTCAAACATATTCATACAATTCTTAGAGCCAACCTTCCAAAATGATGTCATTTCGAAGCAAAAGCAAGGGTGATTTTAGTTTTGTGTATGTGATATATGAATATGTGTATTATATATATATATACTGTATCAGGATGTGTATTATATACACATACATTTCATCCTTCAATGCAGGTACAGATCATCCTTCAATGCTTACCAGAACTCTGCTTTTCTCACCGGAAACAACCAACCTTCTTGATTTGGATGTACCCAAAGCGCGGTGGTAGAGGCCTCGTCAATTTGTCTCGTAAATCCAGGATGGTGATTCTCACCATTGGGGGAAGCGAAGGATGTTGTACAAGGTGGGCCCCGTAGCCCAGTTCTCAGTGGGAGCTATGGGGCGCGTAAAAAATGGCCGAAAATAATTGGGTTTGCCTGGGATCCCCACTTGCAACTGATAAGGGCCCACCTTGTAGCAAATTGCTAAGGTCTTACACCCCCAAAAAGTTACTATGGAACCCCAAAAAAGAAGGTTTGGAAGATATGACTCCTTTTGAATCAGATGATTTTCAAGTTCCATGCTAGCTTTCAGGGGTGTACATCAAAAAACAGTGTGCAAGAAGGAGTTGCAAATTCACAATTTGCCAAACAAAACGCCAGAGTTCATTAACACATTAACGTTCTTCTTTGGAACTGCAAACAAAGGAAGACACACCAAACGAATGGAATTATAGTGGCTACAAGGGATCATTCTTTGACACCAATCCAAACAACGCACTACTCTGGCAAATCAAACAAATTGAATAACCAACAACAAAAAAACCCAAATACTGAACGGAGTGTGATTCTAGAAACATTAATCTATTTCATCTCAAACCTTTGAAAATCATGCAAAATAAAAACCAGCAACATGTTGCATCAGAGCTTGATTCCTTCGCTCCAAACATGGGCACCGGGATATGTTTGAATGACACCTCTGAACTACTCAAACGACTTTGTTGGGCGAATCCTAAACTCTAAGCCCGATCTTCTCTGAGTCTCCCACTCGATGCGGAGCCAATACTTCTCCATCTCTCCCTGTGAGCAACGCGTTCAAAAAACTATCATCCAGTCACGCAACTGTTGGATGATTTGTGAGGGGCGCAATGTGAGCAACGGCAACGAAACCGTGTGATGAAAATTCATGATACTGATTGGTTCATAGAGGAATTCTTTTAATGTCGGATGAACTAATCCCCATATTAAACTGGGTAGTTGTTCATCCCCTGTAAACAGCACACACCCAGGGTTTTGGGTTGCTGCAGATGTATCTCCCTTAAATTCCTGAAGTGCTTGGTGTGGGATTGGACTTCACCTGTCCGACGCCCCAAGCCTTGGGGCCAATTTTCCAAAAAACGGTCGCCAATACAAATATAGCAGCCCACAGCAAGACCGTTTTCTCTTCAATGTCTGAAAAAACCAACAAGAAAAAACAAAAACTATCATCAACTATCCTGAAACAAAAATGGAATGGACATCGTAACATTGTCCGTAAAAAACATCTTCAAACTTCTTTGGTCTGTAATGGTTCCCGGTAACCACTCCTTGGAAGGGCATGGAGTTTTTTTGGCGCCGTTTCAGCTGGTGAGGTCGCCGAGAGGGACTTTTGCATGCCAGACTCGTTTTACTTTTGCATGGCAGAGTCACTTGTGAAGTTGCCCCATTTTCTTGATATTCCGTCCGATGTGGGTGCTACAGAGCCGCATGCCGCGGTGCGGCTCGGCTGGGCATCATAGTGGAAGCAATCTTTTACCTGGAATCCGTTGCGGTCACGCCAGCCCAGCTCCCGTGTTTTGTGCACGCTAGCCTGCACAGGACAATGGAAAAACACATGCAATGAAGCATTCGTCTTGGGAACCAAGAGGTCCTTGAAGATATCTGTGCCACGATGCCGTACGCGCTCACCCCTCCACTGGCCGGAAAGCAACCAACCAAGGCAGGAATGATTATATCCCTAGAAATCAACAATATGAATCAATCAGGATTTAATGGAATGTCATGTCAGGGTTTTGGGCGTTGCTCAAAAGAGTTTCCTTTTCCAATCCCTAGGGGAATCCAGTCACATTCTCTGATTTTTTCGGGTGTCCTTCATCACCTCCGAGCTAGGTTCCATGAAACCATGCTCAGTTTCGGTGAGCCAGGATCCCTTTGGGGTATATAGCTGCATAAATTAACACAACATTGGAAAATCCACCAATTTTCAGGAGGAAATACATCTTCATTCATGGTGGATGATCCATCCCCTAGACATCTAAAATCCCCAAAATACGTGGTGAGTAGGTGTTTTTGGAACCCCCTTCTCATTGGAACCCCTAAAGCCTTCTTAGGAGATGTTTCGGGGCTTAAACACCTAATCACAAGGTATTTGGATGTCTAGGGCATTGTATATATTATCGCTGCGTATAGCTTCCATCATCTTGTTGTTTCTATCAAGGAACTTTCAGATCGACGACTATAGGGTGAATTTCAGGGGTGTACCCGGGAACACCCCATACAATGCCACACCTTAAGAAATAAGGCCTTAGTGAAGGATTATTAACTAAAGGATCATGGTAGTACAACAACCCCTTAATAAGACCTTCTTGTTTTTTTAGGGGGGCGGCATTGGGGGGATCCCCTTGATTCCTAAAGAAGCTTCTATCAATCCTTCCAAAAAACCAAGCAGCTGCGATGATATGCTTCCAAGTAAAGTTTCGATTTTTCCGAATCTTTGGATCGTTTGAATCATGGTATCATAACTACTAACGGCCCCCTACAAAAAGCTGCTTAAACACAAGCGTGGGGTTTCATGTCTTTCATGTGCATGGAATCCATCCAGTCCACTTCGGTATTCACGCCTCTCCCTCATCGTCCTTTTCATGCTTTTCAAGTCGAAAAAAATAACACTCAACGACATTCCCGTTGTTTCAAGTCACTGTAGGGTTGGTGTATGTGACTGTATGTGTGTGTGTGTGTGTGTCATATATTGAATCGTCTGTAACTCAATTCCCTTCGTAAATTTCATCGACACTGAAACTTTCTTCATTGGACACCAAAATCCTATGCCTTTTTTTGGGAAGTGATTGGACACCAAAAATTACATAGGATCCATGCATGACATATCTACTTATATACATATTGCCATATAAATCAACCAAATGCATAGGTAAACATACCATCTATGGATCCCATGGGCATCCAATTATCGGGATTGATTTATCGTGTCGAAAGAGTCGCACCGGAGGGGAAAATTCTGGCGAAGATCTGCATGGCGAGTTGTGTTCCCATGATCGATGTTTATCCCCTATGTTTTTCCAGCAGCTAATGTCTTAGTCAAATTTAACGGATTTCCAAAAACATCCAACAATTTGTTACAACATGAATGAAACCCTTCTGTTCCCGATATGAATCCAATATGACTATTATGCACCCCCCCAACCGGTTTGAGAGCAAAATTGCCAAGTCTCAATGATACCACCTTTCAACCAACCTTACCCTCCTGGCTATCAACCTTTGAATCGGAAAGTGGACAATTTGGAGGATCATCCCATGACTTGTAAGGGGTTAGTTTTTGTCACCTTAGTAAATCGGGTTGTGGAACCCCTTCCAAATGGACATGCATGGCTTATAAATACACCTTTACTAACAAGAGTGGATCCAACAGGTTGTGTGTTTTTGTTGCAAGTACACCCCTGAAGATTAACATGGAACATAATCATGGAGGTTTGGAAGATCATTTTCCTTTCTAAATGGCTGATTTGTAGGTTCCATGTTAATCTTCCGGGGTGTAATGGTTGAAACTTCCCTTGGGTAGTCAAAACCCTACCAGGGTGATGCGAAAATCATTGGGATGCCATTCAACCCCTCCCAACAAATCCCAGACTTCACCTTGTGACCATTGCATCGCCCATTATGTGCTTTTTTGTTGGAAGTATTTCGGTCAGAAACTTCCCAAACAACAACAACAACAGCAACAGCAACAACAACCACAACAACAACAGCAACAGCAACAACAACAACAACAGCAACAGCAACAGCAACAACAACAACAACAACAACAACCAACCAACCAACCAACCAACCAACCAACCAACCAACCAACCAACCAACCAACCAACCAACCAACCAACCAACCAACCAACCAACCAACCAACCAACCAACCAACCAACCAACCAACCAACCAACCAACCAACCAACCAACCAACCAACCAACCAACCAACCAACCAACCAACCAACCAACCAACCAACCAACCAACCAACCAACCAACCAACCAACCAACCAACCAACCAACCAACCAACCAACCAACCAACCAACCAACCAACCAACCAACCAACCAACCAACCAACCAACCAACCAACCAACCAACCAACCAACCAACCAACCAACCAACCAACCAACCAACCAACCAACCAACCAACCAACCAACCAACCAACCAACCAACCAACCAACCAACCAACCAACCAACCAACCAACCAACCAACCAACCAACCAACCAACCAACCAACCAACCAACCAACCAACCAACCAACCAACCAACCATCACAAGAAGGGCATGAAGAACAAAAAGGCCAAACAAATCAATTTCATGGATCACCATTGCTCCTGTTTCTCGGGTGCGAGGTTATCATCACCTGTCAGGCGAAACAGGTGAAGCCCGGATGGGAACAGGTGTGAAAACGAGGATTAATGATTTGTCAACAAAGGAGCATGTATGATATCTATTATCCTCCAGGGAACTAACATATCCCCTATCAAGGCACTTTTGAAGATAATTTTCCTTTCCTTCAGGTGGGATATGTTAATTCCCTGGAGATTAATTCTGTTTGTCCTTTATCTTGGTGGTTGAACCCTCCAAAACAAAGTCTTTTCCAATCAAAACAGGGGGCATGAAAGGGTTCCAGGTATATACAAGAATACTATAGAATATGGTTGTTATCAATTCGAAATATAATATACTATATATACAAGAGTAGTAGATGTGTATATTTCGATGAAAATAAATACATAATATCTATCCAGTATACAAATATGATACCGGTAGTAGATGTTATATTTAAAACTACACACAAGCGTATACACTACTTATACTCTAGACTCTATAGGATATATACGTTATGTACTTCACTCAAGTCTAGGCTCAAGACTCAACACATCTTTCCAACCCATATATTGAATCAAAGTCAGTATCTTCTTTGCCAATTCCCATGAAGCCCCTTGCAATGCTGATGTCTACTGGGATGTACTGTATATTACTATTGTGTTTATTTTCAATCTTCCTGCCACCCTTGGACCCCTCAAGCCATCAACAGTCACTACACGGAAGCTTCTGAACCAAGTCTATTTCGAGCATTACACCCCAGAAATCTAAGGTACCCAAAATGATGGTTTGGAAAAGGTGACTCCTTTAAAATGTGGCCATGTTTGGTGTCTATGTTAGTTTTTTAGGGGTGTAACATGATTATCCCTACAACATCTTTGAATTATCATACTTTGCATAAACATGTCTCCGGCACGGGAAATCAATAAACATGACTTTTATTAATATACTTCTGAATTGAACATCATGATTCAAACGTATGCACACTTGAGTACATCATCCCAACTTCCACCAAAAAGAGACAAGATATCCCAATCGCCGTTCATGTCGCGTTTTTTTTGTGCAATCTCTCAATTCACATGCATTCTTTGGGGTGTTCACGAAACGGTGGTTGAGGTTTGTTGGTTGATGTTTTCATGCCAGATCTTATGCCTATAAAGAAATGACTGTTGAAGGTTTGAGTCTGAATGTTGATATTCCCATAGGAATTACTATCTGGTAAGCAAAAATGGACTGGAACATCCCCCCCAATCCACCATGTTCAAGCAAGGAAATGCATCTTCAGGTCAATTCTCCAGCGATTTCTTGTTTACTAAACAGGAAGGGCCCGAAACTTAAGGATTTTCAATGTCCATCTAAGACTGCGAAATCCGTATAAGCCAAGGGAACGACTCCTCAATAAATTCATGTGACCATTCTTGGCAAATTACGGAAAAAATCCTCAACCTTAATGATGAAAGGGCATTTTTGGGAGGGATTTGAATTCCCTTACTTTTCACCACCATGTTTTCGGCAGATATTCCCAACCAGCGGGCTGTTTGCTCGCTACAATTGTTGTTTGCCCACAAGATGAGCTCACTCCTATAAATGGCCCGAAAATAAATGGGTTTCCCTGGGGTAAAAGCAAGGTGGGCACCCACAACTCCACATATTTCGGGGTAAAAAAAACCCAGTTCCCTATGTATTTTCCGCCATTTATAGGGGTTATTTGGGGGGGTCCTAAAATTGTGGTACCCAACAACCATGGCTTTTTCCTACTAAAAATGATCATTTTGGGGTGTTTTGGGGATACCACCATTTAAGGAAACACGCATTTATAACCCTACTTATAGCTGCTTTTCCGGGGCCCCCTTTTGCAGGAATCCATCCACTTTGACTTCCTGCTCTAACATGCGACCGAAAACGCCTTCAGGAAAACCTTCCTCTGACCTGAGCTTTGAAATCACCCTTCGACAAACGCGGTGAGCTCGGATAATTTTCCGTTTTTTATGGTTTGCCAGGTTTGTTGCAAGTAACTAGCAACTAAGAATGATGGGGTGCCTTTCTACAAATGAAATCATGCAATTAAAACTAGAGAATCATTTCAACATACCACACCTGCATGAAAACTAACTAATTAGTGCCCAAGTCCCTGTCCATTTGTTCATCCTTTTGTAGGGACAACGGTGCCGAAACAAAGCTTTTATCACATCAGCATCCCTTTTTGGCTCTGGGCACCTAAGCATCATGTGCATGATGAATTTGTCTTCCATGGAATCCTCCCTACATTGACAGAATCATCCAATTATGGAACGGCCAAACAAAAAAAGGCACATCGTTGTATCATAATTTTGGGGATTCTTGCACCTGCTATGCGTGAACAACTTGCAGCTTCTTGATTTACTTGTTGCTTCAGGTTGGAGATGATTGATTCCATGGAGGAATTCGATTACCAACCCGAAAAGTGTAAGATCCTTTTAGGGCAATATCATGGCCGCATGGCAAAAGACAATGCTTGCCAAGGACCTGTTTCCCCATACAATACATCGGCACGAACGTCATAAGATACTGACCCATCTTCTCACATCGTTTCACTATGATATGTTTACACATCAATCATTAAACAACTCAGCAGCAAAAAGCATTCAAATAACAACAAAATTACCATTGGAAAATCCCTGTATCATGATAGTTTCATCTCAAATTCTGCCATCCCCTTCCCACTAAAGAGAAACATCATCTTTTTCCACAAACTGTACCCTCCCTCAACCTATCATCTATACAGTACCCAAAATGGTGGTTTGAAAAAATAACTCCCTTTAAAGATGGGAAGTGTTGGTACACCCTGGAAGATTGACATGGAACCTACAAATCACACATTTTTTGAAAGGAAAATGATCTGAAACAAACCTCCATCACTATGTTCCATGTTAATCTTCAGGGGTGTATCTATATTAGATTTCTGGAGTGTAGTAGGATGAGGAACTTCATAAAACTGCCCGATTCCCATGGGAACCCCAACGGCGAATCCAAACTCAAGCCACCTAAAACGGCCACGAGATGGAAACAGTTTAAAGCTCCAGGGTACTTAACCAGTTGATGGTTGAACCAACTTATCTGCAAAAATCTACGATTTTCAAATTGGACCATAAATCCCCTGAAGAATTCGGGTTTTTTAAGATAATTATTCTTTAAAGTTTCACCTGGTAGTTGAGTATTGCGTTGATTTGTCAGGACTTTAGGGACCCGATATCATTCACTGAATAGCTTTGACAAAAAAAATCGACCAACCTTCATCACCAAAAATCTTCGCTGGAAGGTGGAAGGTTGCAGGACTTCAGGTCGGTCCTACTGTTGATGGCTGAAATCCGGCTTTCACCAGTTGAGGGAAAGGTAGTTTATCCCATTATTTAAAGGGTTGTATACATCCCAGGTGGTTGTTTGGGATTTCTTCCATCGACAGTAGTAGCTAGCATCTGATTTTACCTGGGTTGACAGATGTTGTAGCTATCAGTTCTAAGCCTGAAAGGAGACTTATACTCCAAGAAGTGGTGAAAATATAGTTTCTTTGTTGGATTTCCACCTTTTTTGTGTGTCTGAGTTTTTTTGGCCGACCTTTCAGCAAAGGACATTGAACATATACCAAAGGACATTGGCCTTACTAAATCATTCATACCGATTTGGAGGTTCGCTGAGTACTTTGCTTCTTTGGCCTTGGCATTCTCCCCTCCAAAGAAATCCTACGAAAAAAAATTGGCTTATGAAGAAACATGTTACCATCCGATTGGTGTGGCTCGTCCGGCCTTTTTGATTTGTGGAATCCAAATTTGGATAAGGATCTGTTCAGTGGCATTTCTCACTGCAATCGACTCCTATATTTTCAGGATGCAAATTGTTTAAAAAGGGTCCATTCTTTAAAGTACACCTCTTTTAATATGCAAGGTCTATCTGGGTAAGTTACTATAAACAAATTTACAACCTGAATTAAGCGTTCCTAAAACCACCACTTTCTGGGGAAAGTGTATGGGAGATCAAAGTAACATCAGCTATCTTAAAGGCTCCATGTATGGAATGTTCACGCAGGAATATGCATGGCCACGATGCCTGGAAAAAGTATGAAAAAAATCCAAACCATATTCTCCCAAATGGTGGTGAAAAATGGTGAGGAATCCCATGGGATCGAATCCGTGAAAATTCCACAACCAAATCAACTCAACCAAAAAACAATTTCAAGATACATGGAGCATATCCCATACCGTCCATGTATGATATATTATTTGCCTACATTTGGTTGATCATTATGGTTTTCATGTAGGTAAATATACCAAACATGGATGGTATGGGTATATAATATAGGTGAATCTCATCAACTTGATACCAACTTTCCCAACAACTTCACCGCAACAAATCCTCTTCCCCGTTCAGCCAAGATGCCATCATCCGGCCTACATATGATAGAAAACCATGAAAAAAGTGGAGGCTTCATAGTTTAACAAACTCCGCAAAATTAGCAAAATAATTTGGTGTACCCCGGGCCCCAAAAAAACTCCATGCATGATCTATGTACCCACATTTACCTTAAAAAAACGTCAACCAAATTGTAGGCAAATGTACAACACATTGATCCTATGGGTACATGAAAAATTTGAGAAACTCCTCCAAATTTTGGGAGCCTTAACTCCCCAAAGTCTGTACAAAAGTCATATAGAAATCAAACATAAAATGGTGAGATTGGTTTTTGGCTGAAACACCGGCAGTCACCTGCCATGCATGTGTCATATTTCAGAAATTTGGGGGATCTTAGAATGATATCCCAGCGATTTTCAACATTGGTACATGTCAGGCAATCAAAAATATACAGTTCCATTGGATACCTGAAAGTAGCTATTCGTCTTTGTGGCCAAAATGTATTGAATCCCAAGGTTGGGTGTTTCCAGGTCTGTGCCCAGCGAGTAAAGGAGAAACCAAAGGAAACGACACAACGAATAACACATTCCCAGGTGCTCAATGGGACCGGTACATTTGCCTACATGAATGGCCTAATCGTAAATGTGGATAGATAGGCCATACATTGAGCATCTGGGATTATTTTTTGGTAATGGCAGCGTTGGTACAATTTCTCCAGAAAACAGGAACGCTAGTAAAGCAATAGACGGTGAACATATGTCAGAATATGACAACATGATGTGATATTTGGGAAGAAAAAAACCTTTAGGCAGAATCTTGATCTAACCAATGTACAAAGGTGTATAAGGCCCTGTAGAAAGCTAAACTAGATTGTGACAAATGAGAACTACTCAAGTATCTTTTCGTGGCAAATATCATCTTTCAAAATTCTTTGAATATAAAAATATATATATATATGTACTGAAATACAATCAAATACATACATATGTANTATATATATATATGTACTGAAATACAATCAAATACATACATATGTATATATATATATACACACACATGGATTGTTGCACACCGCAATCTCCCATCTTCCCATCATGCAACCTGGAACTCTCCGGAGGCCTTGGAGGGGAAGCTGTGTTTTCAGAGGGCTCGAAAATGTCGTTTTTAGGGGATTACTATAAGGGATATTTAAATTGATGGTTAATTGATAAGGCCTTATGGGGGGGTGGTACCCTTAGACTTCCATGTGTTTTTATTTGTTTGTGGGCATACATGATAAGGCCTTATTTCTTGGGGGAGGTGGCATTGGGGGTGATACCCTTAGATTTCCATCTGTGTTTTTTATTTGTTTACGGGAGTACAAACAAAATATACCATACATATGGATGGTAAGGGTAAGGCTTCTAGATGGGTTGTGGATCCCTAAAAGCCCTAAAATAAGTCCAACCGCCTTGTGGTGACGTCGAAGCATCTCCAGTCCATTGGGTTTCCCGAACACCGAGGGTTCTGCTGGTGTGTCGCCTATGAGTCGGACATAGGGGGGCCAAGGCGAAGAACTGAAATTCAAATGATTTACTTGGTGGAACATCCCAGTTAGTCAGTATAGTTAATAACCCATATCTATAGGCCATTTGGAAGGGGAATAACCTTACTTAGAGGACTTAAACAAAACCATGCTTATTAAAAACCTTCTACCATGCGATTCATCACCGTTAAACCCACCATTTGGAGAGAACATGTTTTACTTTTTGTCCAGGCATCTTATACAAATCTCAGACAATTCATACCTTATTAACTACTAGAAATTGGTGTTTTTTTTTCCACGCAGGTGATTCCAATCACCTCCGCCGTGACCTTGACCTTTTTGTCACCCAACCACCCCACCTGACGCCATCATCGCTTCGGCGCCACCTGAAAGATTGGAAAATATGTTGTTGGCTTTTTTGTTATGAAAAAAAAACTACCCCCCCCAAAGTTTAACATAGCCCCTGAAAAGTTACCTTCCCAATAGGAAAGTAGTCTTCCAACCACCTTTTTTCAGGGGCTATGTTAAACTTCAGGGGTGTATTGTTCAAACAAAAACCCACATGTTTTTCTAGTTGGTGGTTGAACCAACCCATCTGAAAAATATTAGATAGTCAAATTGGAGCATTTTTTCAGGGTTCGGGGTGAAAATAAAAAATGTTTGAGTTGCCACCACCAAGTTTTGCTTGTTATCCAATTATTAGCTTTACACTTTTGCCTTCGCGAACTTCTGAAAAACTGTCAATAGTGATTCATCTCAGAATCTTATGTCTGCTTTGTGTTTAACGCTGAATTTTGAAGCTGGTGGGACTCTGTTTCTTGATCTGCCTCTATTCTACGTAAACCTTTTCTTAACGATGCAAAGGGGATTCGACCAGAATTTTCAGTCCTCGAAATGATGGTCTGATACAGTAGAATCATTCAACTATAACTAAACCTGCAAACCTACGTCAAAAATAGGTTTGCAAAGTTTGACCATCCTCAAATGTCAAAAATAGAGCTGGGTTTAACCATCCTCAAATATGGAAATATGGATCCATACAACTGACCCATTTGTCGTTGGGGCATAACCACCAAAGGAAATTACCAGACATTCCCAAACACTTATATGGGTGTTTCCAAAAATAGGGGTACCGCAAAATGGATGGTTTATAATGGAAACCCCATTAAATTGGATGCTTTGGGGGTACCACTATTTCCGGAAACATCCATTATCATATAACCTCCAAATTTACCTTCATTTCCGTGGTGAAATATAGACATTTTTATGCATGACCAGCCATTCCCAGACTTAAATGATATAGGTAATCTAGAAATTAGTCTAAATAAATACATCAAAAACCCGTTAAAAAACCAACCATTCATGATCATTCATGTAGGTAAATATACAATCGTCCGATGGATACTATTTAAGTTTGGAAAGTGAAATCATCTTGACATAACTTATCATACGGGTGTTTCCGAAAATACTGGTACCCCCAAATCATCCATTTTAATGAGTTTTTTTATTTTGGGGTATCCCTATTTTTGGAAACACCCATACAACTTGAGAATTGGCCCATCCATCGTTTTTGTGCAAAAAACCAGGGACCCCTACCACTCATGCTTCACACACATGGAGCAGTCTTTTTTGGATTTCAACGACCGTGAACTCGAAAAAAACAGTGTCTGTGTCAGGCTGTTGGAATCTTGTAGTTTTTTCTTGTTTGGAACATACACCCCAAAGATTTAACATAGCCCCTAAAAATAGGCAATCCTAAAAGGAAACTCATCTTCCAACCAGCATTTTTCAGGGTCGAGCTGTTAAATTTCGGGGGTGTATCGTCATCGTTGAGGAGTTCGGAACTTTTTGGGGAGGGATGAAAAACGATGATCTAACATGTTGTTCTTTGATAAACCAATGTGTTGATTAAAAGTCGATCTTGCATCAAATTATGTAAATCGGCAAAAAAGGATAACGCCCTGGATAGCGTCACACACCTGAGCTAAAATTCATTGCTTTGTGTAGTTAACTTCCCAACCCTCGCACATTGACATGTCCTTAGTTAGTTCATGCTCTCTTACATGATTAAAAGTAACAATTCGAAGAACTATGGCTCATGATGACTTGATGACTTCAATTTGCAACATCCTTCAAATCTTCAAAGTATGACTGTGGAAGGTAAAAGGCTGCTTGTTTGTTTAAAGAAAAAAAGCCCATGGGATTTCTGGCGAACCCGATGTCGCGGTTGTCTTCAACCGCTCTTAAACTGCGATTTGATGATTTGTATCTGTGCCTTCCTGAATATGTCCCTGATTGAACAACAAAAATCCACCTGGCCACGCACAAACTGAGCAATGAATCACATTTCACTATGTGCTTCATTAGTTACCAAAATCAATGGAGACAAAAACACAACACATCAGGGGAACCCAAAAAATGTACTTACTATGAGGGAAATCCCTCAAAATTACCAGCAACATTTTAGCATGATTCAGCATGATGGCAGATTTGATGAGGGAGGGCCCTTGATCTGTCAATTTGACATCTACTGTATATTCCAACAATCACGGTAAACAACGAAGAAACCTTCTGAGTGGAGCTGAGAAGGAAAATGTCTTACAACATCATGATGCATCATCTATGTACTATCTGGTTGAACAAATCTGAAAAAAAAAAACAACAACATATGTGTCCACTTGTACCGGATATGTGGCTTTCTTAAACTGCCTGAAACGAAAAATTGTGAATTCAGACCCTTTTGAAGCTCTTCGAAGTGGATCTACTATCAAGCGACTATGTGACATGATTGTAACAATCATGAGGTCCCCAGAAATTTCTTCAAGCAAACATCAGGTAATCTGATCCATACTGAATGATTTGCCCACTGTGATTTTTAGATTCAAACTTATAACTTCACTAAGTAAAGAGCGACTGTTCCATGCATACATGATCAATTTGTTGAAAATTCCTCCGTGAAAATTGCAACAGGTTAGTTATTTTACTCAAAAAAAAGATTTCACGGCCCAGATAAGAAACATGTTGCCTATGTCGCGGTGCTTCCAATATACAAACACATCTTTCTAACAACAACAACAACAACAACAACAACAGCAACAACAGCAACCACAACCCTAAGCCCCGTGGTTCTTTTGCTCATGTGGATCGGCGTTGTGCGGCCAAGGCAAAACCCACCTGAAAATGCTGTTCGGTGGAAAAAAACATTTGGATCTGGAAATGGATGTGTCATCTAAACTAAGCAAAGTTGAATAGGTAGTAGTAGTAGTAGTAGTAGTAGTAGTAGTAGTAGTAGTAGTAGTAGTAGCAGTAGTTAAAGCAGGAAAAGACAGTTCTCAGAAATGAAACGTTAGGTATACATCTTACTCTTTGGCACCTATCTGTCCTGGATATGCCGAAACAAAGGGAGCCTTCAATGTGAGAAAAGTGATTTCGCCACAGACTCTGAATACAACAAAATCCAATTTCAACGGTATTTCCCTAAACATCTATAAATTCTGAGAAGTTATGATTCTTCACCGCAGGAATATCTTGGCAAATTAGAATATAATTCCCAAACCTGATTTTTTTCGGGGACTTTGGTATGATTTCCTTGTTCTACAAACATTTTTTTAGGTGACCTCTAAAGCTGAGGTCCTGGAAAGTTCCAAGGACCAGGTTGAGACGCTTCTGAGTTTTCTGAATTTTCTGAATGTTTTGAGAGTTGGGTGTTTCCAAAAATAGGGGTGGGCACCCCAAAATGGATGGTGAAAATAATGGAAAACCCTATCAAAAATTGATGATTTGCGGGTACCTCTATTTTTGGAAACACCCAGTTGTTTCCTAAAGATTAAAAAAACACCAGTACTTTGATAGAACTATAGCATCACAGTGTTGGCAGCAGTTGATGGTTCTATTAAATGAAGCAAGCAAGCACTGGAGGGCCTGCAGATTTTCTCGGTCGTACACCGTGTAGTACCTCACGTGATCGAAGGTGAGTTGAGATAAGTCGTGGGTGCTTCCAGATTGGGGTGGAGGATGGTCAAGATACATTCTAAGCATCTTACCTTAGAAAAGACAAGTCATTTCAACAAAAATTAAGCTCAGTGTATACTTGTGTAACAGCTACCTGGACCTTCCAAAGGGTGCCAAATGGTTCCCAAAGGGTGTCAATTTACCATCCCTCAGGGTTTAGTTGGCACCACTTGGAAGGTGCTGGTAGATCTATATAGATGCTTTAAAATTAGAGCAAGACTCATGGTGTTTTTTGGTGTTGTCCAACAACAAGTTGTTTCATGCCAAGAAATCGTCCCTAGATTCCATCATCTTCAACCGTGGTTCAATGTATTTGAAATTGATGACATCATTGAATACCAGTCCGGCTTTCTTTGCCCAACACAAATCTTTTCAAGAAGGGGACACCCATTCATAAAATCCGTGAAACCAAGACCCATGCATGCAAATTCATGTCAGCTGAGAACCGTCTAAATTCCATTGCCAGTTGCTTCGTGAGAAATATGTAGTCTTGCCCAAAAGATGACATGAATGTTAATGAACAAACTTTAATCACCTTCTTCTTAGATGTGCTTCAGGTGGTTGGAAGGAAAAACAAAAAAAAGGAACATACTTCCCCCCCAAAAACATATACGGGAAGGATGGTAAGAAGGAAAAAAACTCTCTGTAGCCATACCCGGATTCTTTTTGAAAGTTCAAAACGGCGTCTCAAGAAGTAATGCGTAGTATTACAAATCAATGCGGGGTGAGAACCCCTTCTCCAAGTCTGGGGACCTCATTTTCAGGTTCTAAAAACTTCATCTTGCGGGGATGCATTAACAACGCGGTTTCTATATACCATTTTTTCCTTCATTCCAAACTGGTGCTTTTTCCAAACTCCCAAGGATCCTGTTTGACGCTTTGAATCACTGAATCTGGGATCTTACGCAACAAAAAATCATCTACAAACATGGCACTACCCAACAACCCCATTGGGCACCACCAAAATGGTAGCCCTAAAAGCCCACAAATTTCAATTGCACACATTTAAGGGTCCCATCATTTTTGGTAGGGTTAAACCCAAACGGGCTTAACGGTGCGTTTACACCCAAAAAAGAAACATGAAGAAAAACATCGGAAGCGCCAAAAATCACCCAATTGAAAAATCTGGAAAATCAATATGAACCCCAAACCTCCATGTCTTTCCTGTTCCCAAATCTTAGTTTTTCTTGGGGTTATAATACCCGAGTTACCCATTGTTGGAGGTCATCTATAGGGGGTTAACCAACAAAAACTACACCCTGGGCCACCCCAAAAAAACCGCCCAACCGAAGGCGCTTCCGTAGGAAGGGATCTCCAAAGATGAACAAAGGACCCTTTGGAGGTGGTACATCCATCGTCATCAAGGCCACCTTTTCGGGCGGGAATCTAGGTCTTTCGGGAAGATGTTGGGGGGAAGGTTGGTTGGTTGAAACCCGGGGTGTGTGTTTGACTAAGTTGCCATTTAAATAAAGGTGGTAGTATAGATTCATATAGATTTATAGAGATTTGAATATGTAGCAGTATATTTGTTTTGCATCTTTTGTTTGGCTACATTTGTTTATATGTTTTGTTTTGGCAGCATTTTTAAGTACCAAAACTGAAATGGGAGGTCTAGGATGTAGATAGATTCTATATTGAGTAACATATCACCTGAAAAAAAAACGCAGTGTGGGTTCCAACAATGCATCAGAGTGAAACGGATCCGGTTTGACCTGAGTTTGGTGCACAGTTTTTTTCAAAACGATGATTTCAAGTTATCCATATCATATCTGTATGCTCAGATTCAACAATTCAGGAGACCGTAACAGATGTGGAAATGTAGACAAAATTGGTTCATAGGTTGCAATGATTCATGTTTTAAATACAAAAACAAGGTAACTAATGTAGTCAATTACCAGTAACTATATAGTAACCTGCATAACCTCTAGCAGGTATCAAAACTAAACACCTATGTTTCATATTCGGTTTGACCTATTTCAACTACACTCGTCTGGGAAACGCACCGAACACGTGTGTCCATCGCGGTCTACGTAATCCTCACCAGAAGGAGGACGACAAAGGGGTAAAGAAAGAAATCGTCCATGTTGCGAATTACCAAGTGATGGGGGTTTGCCATATGTTCACAAAATTGGGAATTGCAGCAAGACTATCACTCACCACCAGTAATTAGTCTTCCAACCATCCATCTTTAGGTGCTACAAGTATGTGAGTTTCAGGGAGGGTAGCTAGCTGGCACCCTCCTGGGAACGAACGTATGCCTCTTCCAGCCAGCACGGTTGAAAATGATGTCCCTTTTCCGAAAGTGGGATATGCTAGATCCCTGGAGAATAAACTTGTACAAAACCGAGGTGGTTTGGACGGTTCCAAAAAAAGGAAATAAATAACTAATAAATGACAAAAATATATATATATATACACTGTATATGTGTGTTCAAAAGTTATATAGTTGTACAAGTACTTAAGAATTTTGTAATTGTTCGAGGTTGTAGACAGGCCCGCATTTATAACTCTATAATTGTCAACTACATAGCTGCAAATAAGAAACTATCAAGCTCACGTTCTTACATGTTTTCCCGAAATTCCATCAAGAAATGCACAGGTTGTCTAGCTGTGGCTGTGTCTGTTTTAGACCAAAACATGCTGTTAGTTTATTTGGCGGATGAGATGGGAAAAATCCACAAATAGCTTTGTTCACATCCAGATTTTTTCCATAATTGTGTTCTCCCTTAACAACTTTTATGGATACAAATCCAGCACAAAATTAGTTGGTTTCCAAATATTGGAGGGTTATGAAGCTATAATAATATAAATTATCAAATCATACATGTTTGATCCATGCAAAAAATACAAGAACATCTGACAAACGACTACGCATAATAAACAAAAAAACACACAACATCCCTAAGACAAACATATCCACAACTATCCATGACACATCATGACAAGTTCACTACGAACTTCATGACACGTTCTTTTTTGTGGTTTCCGAACCCCGGGAAACCCTCTCCAGGACTCTAACTTGGACTTCAAAAATTCACGGTCGTAAACTCCTCTGGACTCAAGGTCAATGTGTGATTGCCCATCACAAAGCCCAAGTCCTGAAAAACCGGGAGGTCATCAACCGAGTCAACCGGCTTCACCAACGAGAAGATTGGAGGGGGGGTCGAAGTGAGCAAGCTGGAGATTTTTTGTACCAAACACTGGTGTCACACAGAAAACTGGAAAAAAAACAACAAAACAAAGGGAACCATTCAGAATCAATTCAGATGTAAATTGGCTTATAATCATTGTATCTTGCCTAATTCGCGGCTGTTTCAAGCCAGTCCAAATAAATAACCTTGAAAACCACCACCATGATAGTCTGTCTACATATTCAGTGAATGTATTGTGTGCTCTTTTAAAACTCACTGGTTTGGGGTACTGTGCCATGTATGCTGATCCCAGAGTAGCATAGCATGTCTCAAAAAACCGGTTGAGACGATCATTTTCCCATGACTACCTTGTAGCAAACGATAAACAAGTCAAGTTTCCTACCCCCCCCTTCTTTCCAGTGAAACGATACTCATGGAACTCTTCAACATGTTTTTGTTTTTTGATCAGTCATCAAAAATTATCGTGGCACTGTTGATGGCAGAAATCCTGCACCAGTTGATAAGTAGTTTATCCCACTATTACTTACAAGGTTTTATACATCCCATGTGTGTGGTTAGCCGGATTTCTTCCATCAAGAGTATCTTCAGGTTTCTTGGAACATGTTTGTACCACCCCCATATTTGTTTTCCCGCCATTTGGAATTCTTCACCTCCCTTTGTTTCGTTTCGTTTTTTTTTTTTCAAAACGGAGCTCCGGCAGGGAAAAGAAGTTGGAACAATCTTCTGCAACTCGAAGCCTGGAGAAGTTTACCCTTGGAAAATGATGGTTGGAAGTTGGTTCAGATGAATTTGTTTTTGGAATTATGTATATGTTTAGGGGCCATGTTAAACTTCAGGAGTGTACCACCTAAGGTACCCTTCAGCTAATGGTCAATTGGCTAAGTAACAATCCCCTTCATAAGGGGATCCTAGGAATCCCAAACCACCAACTGGAGGTTGATTGATGTGAATGCGTATAAATGCCTAGATATGATCGTGGATATAAATATGCATTTCTTTACACATATGTATTTATCTCTTTATGTATCCAAAAACACATGTTTGTAAATTCTGACACATCCAACAACTAGCGGAGAGCAGCATGATTTGCATCAAACAATTCATCTCCCCGAGCCCTCGTCTATTTCATCATATAAAATTATTTCCGGAGTACTACGTACTACGTACTCTAGACATGATACGCATACCTTGTGAATCATTGCCTATAGAGAAATGATAGCCAGGTCCATAATGGCTATATCAAAATACACCTCTATTACAAGTCAACAGTAAATTTATGTAAATTTCAGATCGAATTTGCAACCAGCTCCACCAAAGGCGTGAAACACCATCTGATTATCCATGTTAATTTACCCTTTCTACCATAATCATGGGGTTCAGTGGAAAATCACCCTAAATAAAAGGACACTAAATATTGGAGATACGGGTGCCATGGAGCTACGGGAGTATACGTGTGCCATGGAGCTGTTGCTCAATTCCAAACCTTGGAGCTGTTGGTTTCTACAACCCCTAAAACTACCACCAAGTTCGTTCCTCTGAAACGTAGGCCTTTAAAGCCCCAAAAGAAAACTCATCTTCCAAACAACCCTAGTGTTTCAGGTGTTATGCGTCAGTTTCAGAAAGGGTTGTTTGTCATTACTTCCATGACACAAACAGGCAATCATCCAAGGCCATATGACTCAATTCTGACTCCATCTCAATGATATCATCACTTGACCTCTTGGATATTCCAAATGCCTCTTAGCCTGTTTTTGTTTGACTATGGGGCTACAAGATGTTTGCAAAAGTTCATGAGTTTTAAGTGGGTTTTTACAGTTTTACAGCTGTATGAGCGTTTTTTGTTCAACTTGACCAATCTGTAGATTCATGGAAAAACCTGTTCAGAGTAGTTCCTCAACATACAATAAATATCAAAAAAACATCATATCATCCGTATAGTCATCCCTAATCATCCTTCAAGGTTGTCTCATATTCAACATCTCTCGCGCCCCTTTCGTTGCTCCCCATGTTTTATTATTGCTCGCTCTTCAAAAGTTGCGGCGGCCAGCGTTTGAACTCATGATCCTCGGAGATGGGTTGGTGGTGAGTCGTGTGACCGGTAAACCACCAAGGTGTTGTTGTTCTTTGTTGGTCCCTTATAAAAACAAAACAAGAAAGCACAACTAACTATCTGTTATATGATAGATGTTTGGCGCATTGTAGCATGCAAAAGAAAATTCACATATCGAATCATATCAATCAAAAGTAGGAAACAAAACAAACCCATAGCATCCATGGGACTTATATATTTACCTACATTTACCATATAAATTAATGTAGGTAAATATACAATCGTCCCATGGATCCGACGGGCAAAGCTATCACGGCTTTTTGATGCCTTATCACATTTTCATGCGCATTCCAAGACACCTTGAGCAAATGGATGCAAACACATCGCTGTCCATTCTCATCTTCTTCAATCTCCTGGCAAAGGCATACTGAGATCTTGAAAGTTTAATGACTGGTCAACCTACTCCCCCCTAACGACCCCCCCCCTAGGCAAAAAGGCCTTTTTGATGGCTTATTAAGCATCTGTTTCCCTTATGAAGGGCTTATTAAACCCTGATTTCAAACGCGTGTTTCACTGTGTAGGTTCACCAGCTGGCCAAGCTTGTGGAGAGATTTGATCACACACATCATCAAATCTCAACTTACCCCAACGGGGAGATCGGTAGTATACATGACGTCCCCCTTTTTTCAATGGTGCTGCTAAACATGCCCCTGGAAATTCCCATTGCGAAGGGTTTTTTGGTACCTAGGTCACCTGATTCTATAAGAGTAATTTCCCGTGGGATTTCCAAACATATATTGTTATATTGTGCCCGTTTCATTTCAGGTCTATCTCATCAAACAAAATCCCCGATTTTCCAATGGAAAGATCTTCACCCACCAAATTCTGGATATGCCAGGGATATGATTCCACGTCGGAAATGGTCTGGGATCTCAACCTTTTCCAACATTTCCAAGCCTCGCATTCCCCTATAACAGTGTACCTAGGGTATTTACCTGGTGTTTTGTAGGGATTCTTGGGATTTTTTTCACCCATAAATACCCACCAAAAAAAGTGGCTTCTATAGGGATGGGACCCATGGGGGGCCCACGCGGAGATCGGGGTACATCCCCAGCCCTAACCCCAGCCCGGGTGGCACCCAGTAACTCTCATCTTCATCGATTTCCAAGCCAGGTTCACCATCAAAGATCACCTGTGGAATCAAACAAAGACATACACTGAAGGATGTTTTTTGAAGGAGGTTCCATTAAGAACTACAAGGAACAAAGATAGGAAATGTTGTTATTAGCCAATGATTACCAAATGAGGAGTGTTGGATTGAATCGAAGCTTTTATCATATTATTCTCATATATTCAAACCTGATTTGTTTGGTTATTTTGTTCGACAACTCCCCTATATCATCCTATATCTTGAACCACTTAGAACGGAGTTGCCAGCCAGGAAAAGCAAACTCGGCTGAGAGGGTTGTCCGTTCCTGTCTCTGGGACCGCTTCGAAATTGGCTCAGCTGACATAAAATGAACCATACCCAGGAATCAAAAACGAAGATCCAAAGACCATACGGCACTACTAAATCATGCCCAGAGACGACTCAAAAATTACGCACAACAAAATATGAAACATTTCCAACCTCATCACAGATCTTTGCATTGATGTGGTTCTTCAACAACCTGCCAATGCAACAAGTGTAGCAAATCCATGTTGAATTTTTAGCCCTTCCCGGTGGTTTCCGTTTGGGTTGCAATATCTTGCCACATGGTTAGCTAGTTTGTGGTTTCAACCCATTTGAAAAATCTTTGTCAAAATGGACATCTTCCCCAAATAGGGATGGACATGTGAAATGTTTGAAACCACCACCCAGTTAGTGATGGTTCGAGGTTGGATGTGGATGTTTACATGGAATTTGCCCAGGTGATGTGCTGATAAAAATGGGAGAAGTGAAGCTGTTGATGTCCAAAAACTCTCCCTGAGGTTCCTCAAAAAAAATCAATGCTAAGCCTCCAGGGATGATGGAGGCAACCCATAGCATCCATGGGACTGGTATATTTACCTACATTTACCATACAAATTATCCAAATGTAGGTAAATATATACTTATACCATACATGGATGGTAAGGGTAACGGACATTCATCACCAAAATCCCCTGCAGTCATTTACCCAAAAACGTAAGGGAAGGACTTGGAGGAAAACCCCCTGACCGGTGACATATCAAAGAATTCATGGATGAAGAGTTCACCCCGAATCCCTGACCATAGGAAAAAATCATGGAAAAACCTGAGCTTTCACCCATTGACAGTGAGAACGATGCTTTTTATCCGTAACAAAGTCATGGGGAAGTCCCCGGTTCCATTGTTTTATTCACCTTGTGCCTGATCATTGAATAAATCAACCTACATGTCCATGGGAAAAAACCAACCCATCTACAAGCAAGTGGCAGAGTAAAATTCTATATACATGCAGCTGGGAGATGTAGAGCAATGTATGTAAATTTATGTAAAAATGTATATATACAAACATCCATCCATATTATGTCGACACCATTCTAAACCATCATACTGTTGGTGGACGAAATCCTGCACCACTTTATTTGCACCCTAAGACTAACCCTCGTACTCCCTCTTTAACATTGGGGCGCTGTTTGGTTGTCAGAAAAAAAGAAGTTGAATGACCGAAATCCTGCACCACCTCCATGACAAAAGACACCCAACATTGAACTAGGGGGTAAAGGGGACGCACTAATCTGTCCAAGTTCTATCTCTAAGTGCTGGTGCAGGATTTCGTCCATCAACCGTCTCGGAAAAGCATTTCTTTTTGTTTTCGGCCCGCAGGCCACATTCACATCCAACACACCCACTCACTGCACGCGACCATGCTTCACGCACCTGCGCAAAGGGATAAGTATGAAGGGAATAGGCCAGGTCAGTCCGGAGTGTCAAGGTATGTAGAGCATGGGATAGGTTGGGTCTGACAGGGTTACACAGGTGTATGGTCTCTTGTAAGTTTTTTCGTTTCTGGTGGAAGCTGACATTGAACATACAGTGAACATACAGTGAACGCAACATTGAACGCACATTGAACACAGTCCAAAAAGCTGCAAATAGCAGCGAATCTGTGCAGTTGATTGTGATTTACAGAAAAAAGCACAAATATTGAATTTTCTTTCGATTTCCACCGATTCGCTCTTTCCCTCAGTTTCCTCAGTGTTCTATGCCTCGTTCACTGTATGTTCAATGTACGTTCAATGTACGTTCACTGTCAGCTCATTGCGAGCGCATGGTACCCGTCGTAAAAAGTATGAGGTCTGTGAAGGAAGGCGTGGGAAGCGTAACAGGCTGTATTTTGAATTCCGCCTTTGCATGTATTTTGAATTCCGCCTTTAGAGAGAGCGCTTTGCACAGGGTACTGTTGGTGGACGAAATCCTGCACCACTTTATTTGCACCCTAAGACTAACCCTCGTACTCCCTCTTTAACATTGGGGCGCTGTTTGGTTGTCAGAAAAAAAGAAGTTGAATGACCGAAATCCTGCACCACCTCCATGACAAAAGACACCCAACATTGAACTAGGGGGTAAAGGGGACGCACTAATCTGTCCAAGTTCTATCTCTAAGTGCTGGTGCAGGATTTCGTCCATCAACCGTATGTTCCCCAACCTCCAAACCCCCCTCCCAAAGTTTCTATTTTCCGTTAATCTTCCGTTTCACCGCTGAAGATTTTCGAAATTCGGTTGGTCCTTTCCTGAATCCAAGTAACAAACACTCCACGTTACTGCTGGTGATCGACATGTCGATGGAGATCCAAACTTTCATCTCCTGCGGTGTTCCGAGATGCCGAACGGGAAAGAACCTTCAACGGGAATTAAAGCCATCCTACTTAACTGAGATGGGATCAAAACAGAACTCCATGGAAAACCTTCAAACTCCTCCGGAAACATTCATACTTTTTTACTATCACATTCTGGTGGTTTCAACACAATTTGAAAAATATGCTCCTCAAATTGGATCATTTCCCTAAGGTTCGGGGTGAAACTAACAACATATATTTGAGTTACCACCATCTAGTTTGTGACCATCGCTCGGTCAAAAATGCTCCATTATGGGTTTCGTCTCGACATATCCGACAGTTTCAAGAAAATCCAACTGGTATAGCTGTGGACACATACCCTCCCTGAAACTAACAGCGAGTTCGCCCCTGAAAATAGGGGTTTTCCCCCCTGGAAACCACCATTTTTGGAGGCTATATTGTTAGTTTGAGGGAGGGTCAATTATATATCCAAATCCTTCCAAAATATGCCGTCAACTCGATGCTTCCAACAACAATTGGAGGAAAAACTGCTCACATCTCCGACCAAGATTGGATCATTGGCGGGTATGACGTTGAGAACCACCAAGCTGGTAAAGGATCCCCCCCCCCCAAAAAAAAAACACAAAGCTTTACCCCCCAAAGCCCACCTCAGCAGCGGCAACAAAACCTTTGGCAAAGATATTTCCAGGAAATACTGATTGGCTTATAAGGATACCCTCCTGGTAAACTAGCATTAGCAGGCTGGAATATCCCCATGTTCAATAGGAAATACATCTTCAATCCGGGTCCAGCCATTCCAGCCAGCTATATTATAGTTTACGGAAGTATAATTTTATATTGGCTTATTACAATCCACATTTAATTGGATTATTATAATCCCCCTATATGAAGCAACCAACCAGGATTTTGACCACTGCCCACCTATATTTTGAACTTCCCCTCCCTGAAACTAACAGCCATCTTCACCACTGAAAATAGGCCGAAATTGCACTAAGAAAGGAAATATCATCTTCCAGTGCCATTGATTTTGAGAAGGGAAATGGCTGCTAATTTCAAACAACCTCCTCCTTCCCAACCTGCTTTCCCACCTGCCCATGTCGTTCCCAATAGTATCTTCCAGCTTCATCTTGACCACCTGGAGACAAAAGCTGGAAGACAAGCTGATTCGAAAACAAGGATCTGAAGGAAGAGGTCTTTACAACCAACAAAAAAGAAAAATCTCAATCATTCTAAGAATCATGAAATCTCAAGTCACTGGTGGAAATTGGATATCCCAGTTTAACACTGCTATATCCTGCTATAAATACAAAGTCGAACACCTTTTTTACATGTTTTACAAGGAACTGACTCTTAGTGTTCCAAAGTTTGGAGATTTGAAAGCTATTTTTTTTGGCAACTTTTGGACACCCTATCCAAAACGGAAATGATAAGTTAGACATCTTCAAAACATGTATCAACATAAGATCCTAAAACAGGATGGAGGTTATATACATGTAAACCCAGCCACAGTCTCGAAATCAAGATTTGCATCGATTTAGTTTTATCCACATCTAATTCCACCTTATCCATCTCTTGTCCATCCCTTCAACAAAAAAAACAAAAAACATCAGCTCCAACATGGAAATTTAACATGGAACACAAATTCATGGAGGTTTGGTTCAGGTGGTTTTCCTTTTCGTTTGGGTGATTTTTTAAGGGGAAACATGTCAATTTTCAGGGGTGTACACTTTGTGTTTCTCTTTTTTTGGGTGGGAGGT
>DF239561.1:201270-238770 GCA_000507305.1 Breviolum minutum Mf 1.05b.01
AAATCCTGCACCAGTTGATAGGTAGTTTTATCCCATTATTTACAGGGTTTCATACATCCCAGGTGGTTGTTTGGGATTTCTGAACCATCAACAGTATCAAGTGGCCTTCTCCAAGATCATTCTTACCCATCTTGTCCTGGACAACCGGCGATGCCAGTGAAGGCAGATTGTCTTAAGGTCTGTCTCCATGGATCTGTGGAAGACTGCCGAGATCTTAATGCCTATACCGATTTGAGTTCGCACTTTTTTCAACTTTCGAAGAATGTGAAATTTCAATATGGAAACGGCGATAGCCAATAAATGCAAACATAATTTGGGAGTGGCCTGCGTAGGAAACCCTGAGAATACAAAGCAAATGCTTTCAAAGACGTGGTTATGTATACATTTCCGCTTTAAAATTGGAAGTGAGTTATTATCTGGCAGACAAATAATCATCATCATTGCTTTGGTTGTGTATGTGTATAACCCATCAACATCTACGTATCATGACTATAGCAGAAACACCACTTCTCCCGATTCTCCCGAACCCCAAACGGACGCACGACACGGCAAAACTGGGCAGTCCAAATCTTTGGGAATCTCCACATCTTCATTAAACTCATCGATATCAGGATCCATATCAACTACCTCGACGACTTGATCTGAGATGGCACGATGTGACGAGTCGAGTAACAAACAAACAAAAGGGGTGGATGACTGGACAACGAGAAAAAAACTTTGTTCTTTTGGTGCAGTTGGAAGTTGTTTGTTTTTTCCATATGAGTGTTTCCAAAAATTTTAATAGGGGTTTCCATTACAAACCATCCATTTTGGGGTACCCCTATTTTTGGAAACACTGATATAGATTCTTAGATTCTATTCGCCCTTTTTGGCTTCAATGTGAGATGAGAAAAAACCTAAAGCCAAGCCGGAGTTGTTTGGGAGTGACTTTGTTCTCATACACTTTTTCACTTCTGTATTTCAAATGACTAATTTTTTTTGAACAACCAAAAAACACTAAAAAACAACTAGTCACATGCAACCAAGAAGAGGCATGTGGAATGCTTAGAGATCTACATGGTGCTACCGCTGTTGTTGTAATGCTATCTTGGATGATCATACCATTTAGAAAGAGATCCATGAAATTTCACAAAAGAATGGTCTATCTTGTTTTAACACCGATTTTGTTACTTACAGTATATACTCCAGCTATAAATGGCTAACGGCTAACATAACCCCGAATGTTATCACTGAGGAGTGACTTGGAATGAATAAAAAACATGGGACCATGGTCAGATTGTGGCGGAAAGGCAAACACATAACCATCTTAAGCAATATCTTTTACATGAAAACAGGTGGACAGTTTGAATTAACCAACATATCCAACATAGTATGAATTCCTACAGCTGTAGAGGTCACAAACATCTACATCATCATGAGCCAATGGATCTTCATCAAAGTGTCGACACTCTGTGCCTCAAGCACACTTTCTTTTTCGACCCAAACTTCTCGAAGCAAAAGATCAAATCTCATTCATCTGCAAATGCCATCTTCTAGAGACTTACGCTCCCAAACTCTGGCAATGCAAAAGAAACTCTTCCTTTTCCAAACCATTCTCACATCATGGACTTCATGGAGATGGTCCAGTTGGTGCTGCTCCCATATGAGATGGTGATCCATAGGGCGGATATCCATATGGCATTGGAGGAGGAAAGCCATACATTGGAGGAGGAGGCAAACCATCCGAGGCATCCATACTTGGAGCTGATGGCGCTGAGGCATGTGCAGGTGCAGCGGGTGTGGTGTATTTCCAGCAGGAGCTGATCCATGCTGAATATCCTTCAACCATGCTGCCGTGTTGATATCTCGCTCTTGCTCAGTTCCTTCAAACTCCTTCCCCGACGTTGGATGGTAGTATTTGACTCGCTTCACAGATTGTCTTCTGATGTTGTATGATGGTGTCAAAGTTTGTACTGTCTTTGGTTTTCTATCCAAGCCCGTTTTTAACTCCCAAAATTCAATGCTTCATTGGGGAAGTTGTGACCCTCACGTCCCAAGCAGCTTGATGGTTTCCGGCGCTGTAATACTTCGAAAGGTGCCCAAAACCCTAAACAGTTACGTCGATGTACACCCTACGACATCAACATGGATCCACAACCCAGAAATCTAACGTAGATGCCAAAAATTGCCATGTTTAAAGGGAGTTAACTTTTCCAAAGAAACATTTTGGGTATCCATGTTAGTTTTGGGGAGTGTAAAACGTGATGCTTTGAGAAAATCAACTCATTTGAAAGATGATCCTTTGTAGGTAACCCCCCGGAAAACTAACAGATCCCCTGAAAATAAATGGTTGGAAGATGAAATCAGTTTTTGAAACTGGTCCCTTTTTTAGGTGACACTGTTAATCTTGAGTTTGGGTGGTATCTATGTCAGTTACTGGTATACTATTCTATTTCATTCATACCTGTAAGAGCTCGGCCTTGACATCTAGCTTGCTGAATGGTTAGCAAGTGACTTGCAATCCGCATATAATACAAATAGGCCAACGTTTGTGGTTCTTACATGCCCCTTTAGACTTGCGATACATTGGGGTTATGACTTACCCTGGGTCACAGTGGGACATTCTGAATATAAGGTACACTTCACCCTCGCCCATGGATAAGAAGTAGCCTCAGCCTCGCCAATCTTCACTTGAAGCCCTCCAAAACTTCCTGAAAATCCAAGCCCGCCCTCGAAATCTTCTCAAACCATGGTGCTTTGAGAAGATGAATCTCATATTCCAAGGTGGAATTGGGTGGCACCGGCACCCCTTCGTACGTAACATCTTCGCTGCCTGGGTGAAATCCACGGGTAGCAACATCAGCCAGGGTTTCGCATGAAGAGATGTGGTTTCAGAAATTCGGCAGTTGCAGAAGTTGATGATTTCCTTAAAATATCCCCAGGCCAGTTGTAGGGTTAACCAATGGGTGAAACATAACATTTCGGGCGGTGATTTGAGGTTTGCCAATGTCTTTTTCATCTAACAATATGTTTCAAAAACAACCCGAAACCATGGCTGAGTGTTCAATAAATCAACAGTTGCAACAAAACCCATCAGATCATCATTGACATTCCACTACATTGGTTAATCGAATAAAATACCAGTAGTACAGGATGCTGAAACTTCAAGGTTTTCTTTAATATAATCCGTCAACGTAAATCAGGATGATGCAGGCCTGCTTTTGACATGAAACAAAAAACATCAACCTTCAACCCAATTCTACAAGAATACCCAAGGTGGGGAATTTGCGTAAAGACTTTGCAAGAAAAAGGTGGACACAAAACAACGGTAGAGTCAGTGACACGACAACAAGCACAAGCAACAATGGCAACCACCATCAACAACACCAACAAACAACCAAGTCTCCATATGCCAAGTCCGGTGCAATGAAAAACCGCGACTCTTCTCCTTCACTCATCGTCATGACCTTAGGGGAAACAAAAGAATCGGTCGGGGCCCCCGTCGGCGGAGCGGCGTGAAAGTTCAAGTGGTCAAACAGGGGTGATTATATTACCAACCCAAACAATGAATCATTATAAGGATACTTATTAATGACCTTGTGAAAATATACAGGTGGCATGATTTTACCAACCCAAACAATGCACTAGTATGCCGGAAATAATTTATTGTGATATATCTGCATTGTTTGATCCCCCAACAATGGGTAATTCAATGACCCCTGTCAAATGGGTGTAAAACATGCATGGTGTGAAAAAAACAGACACACCTTGTGATGATTGATGGAATCACCTGCTCCAAAAGTTGGAAAGTGTACAAAAACAAAGAATTCCGCACGCAAGAGCCGTTTTTTTGATGGATTCCTACTGTTGATGGAAGAAATATCCGGCTAACCACTTGATATGATAAATATCCCAGAATTTAAAGGCTTTCAAAAACATCCCAAGTGGTTTTCTCGCCAGATTTCTGAACCATCAACAGTACCATAGCTATCCAGCAGTTGAGTGGTGCGTTGTTGTCAGCTGGTTTTAACCTCCCAACCTCCACAAGACCCAAAGTTCGGGACCTAAACACGACATTCCGAGAAAGCACGTTTAAATCAAAAAGAACACAGATCTTTCTATTTGTACCGCCATGCATTCAAATAGGATACCATAATCCTACATTATTTGAATGGATTTTTCAGTTGGTGCTTTTTTCTTTACTTTGTGGCCATCAAGATTGGCACAACAGAAACCTCGTCGCCAATATACAGTAACCAATTGGTTGGCTCATATAGCTGGCTTGTTGTTCTAGGTTTATTCGCAGTAGAAATCCTTTTCATCAAAACCACCAAGCTAGTGCCCAACCAAAAAAGCACTTGGAACAGAACGATCTGAACACTGTTTATACATACCCCATAGGATCCATGTATGGTATATTTACTTTGGTTGCTTTTAATGGTAAAAGATGGTAAATGCAGGTAAATATTCCATACATGGATCCTATGGGTACATGTTGACAGATGTCTACCTATTGATTCGGTAGTCCTAAAAGAATGAACCAATCGGCCTATCGTTTGCCAAATTCGACGGATCCATTCTCAAAGTAGTACGGTACAACCGACCAACCCATTATTGACCAAGATCCTAAACCATTGTTTCACCCTTTGTATGTCAATTAAAGAACAGTTATAGTATATATCTGCCTAAAATACAAGAACCTCGTATCTGAATACCAAAAACATTCAAGACCCATCTTTAAGACAAACATGTCGTCAATTTGCACCAAACATGACACCATTTTTTCGCGTTGAAATCCACCAATTAATCACACCTACTGTTGATGGTTCAGAAATCCAGCCTTCACCCGTTGAGGTTGGTAGTTGAAATCCCATTATTTACAAGGTCTTATACCTCCAAACGCTGTTTTTTTTTGTTCGCCGGATTTCTGATCCACGGCCACAAGCAACTCCCTCCCATCGACGCCACGAAAACACACAAGGCACCGCTTCTTGGACGCCCAAAATCGCAGGCACCGCAGATTTTGCATCACCGAGGCGGAAGGTGGACTCGGACCACGCCTTGGGAGGTGCAGGTTGTGGAGGTTGGTTGTGTTTCGGGAGATGTTAACATCTGGGGGGATGTCCCGGGAAGGAAGTTAGGATTCCAATGGTTAGGATCAACGGGTTATATATATATAACTATAGGTTATAAATGGAGTATGATGGGGTTATAACTTATAATCCTTTGATCCGGCCAGCGAGTACCAGTTGCAAAAAATCACCACCTCATATTTTCTGCATGTCCAGCTGTATCTCATGAACTGTAAGGGATGAAGTAAATTTCGACATGTTTCACCTGAATGGCTCACCAAAGAGTGTCCACTAGCTCCAGCGCCCCAAAGTCCCCTAGGACACGCTAGCAGGAAACGATTTAAGCTATTTAAGCTTCAGGGCCCCTACCTTTTTTGAAAAAAAACACACCCATCTGGCTTTCTAACATCAACATGATTCACCAACTACCAACATATTCAGGAGTTGACTTTCCCTTACATTCAATGGTTCCAGCACATCAACGCAATACTTGCGGCTCGGCGGTTTTTGGTCGCCAAAGGTACGCTGTGGTCACCACCTTCCACGCACCAGGTGTAGCGGATGGTCACCTGCGCTCCAAAAAACAAACTCGGGCCCTCAGCGATCTCATAAAGCTGATCACATGAGCCGCGTTCAAAACCCTGCGGCTGACATTCCATTATACAGATTGGTTCCCAGGGGGGATCCTCAATAAACTGGCATGATATAATAGGGTACTGTAGTATAATCCCTTGTATCAAACAACCAACCAGGGTAAAGAACACTGCTCACATTGTGATGAGAAATTCTATCAATCTTCAGATGGTTTTAGCTGGACATTTTTACTTTGTGGCTTGGAACTGGGGGTATGCCCCTATGGCCCATGACCAAGTGCAGAAATGTAAACATGTCTGGGATAATATGTGCGCAGTCTTTCAGCAAAGGAAACCTGTCATACTCTAAATCCAAGTCCATACTGTTGATGGTTCAGAAATCCGGAACACCACCTGGGATGTATAAAAAAAATGTATATCATGGGATAAACTACCAACCTCAACTGGTTAGCCGGATTTCTTCCATCAACAGTATGTCCAGTTGTCTTTCATGAACTAACTCATCAATCAATACAAGTCATCAATCTTTTCCCACGAGCTGCCTTGTCACCCATCAAGGGCCGAATGACCTGTAGTTTCCAAGTGGAGCAACGGGATCTACACAGGGCTAGCCATGTACATAGATGGCATCACTCTGTTTTTGATGGAGTCATGATCACTTCCTGATCTTCTTGTATCTTATTGTTCTTGCCCCCTTGCAGGTGGTTGAAATAAAACATGGCAAAGTTCCTACATGTTGGCTGAAACATGGACCCTTTGCCACCCTCCACCTTTCATCATCACCAACTAATTCGACCAATCTGCAGCAACTACGAAGGATTTCATTGGATTCATCATCCCAGGTCCTGTTCATCCCTACCTGTTGCATTTCTAATGGTGAAATGGATGGTGCCTTATGATATGGGTGTTTCCAAAAATAGGATAATGGTACCCCAAAATGGATGGTTTATAAATCATGGAAAACCCTATTGTTTAATGGATGATTTTGGGGGAAAACCCACCATTTTAGGAAAACCCCCATATCTCAACAATACTATCCCATACCATCCATGGGACTGGTATATTTACCTACATTTTGTTGATTTCTATGGAAAATGTAGGAAATACACCATACATGGATCCTATGGGTATTGAATCCCAAGTTTAGACCAGTCATCATGGCTTGCTTTTAGAAAGACATTCCATGCTTTTCGCAATGATAAAGTAAGATAAGTTTCAAGCTGGATGATGCACATGTTCAATTGATTGATTTGCATAAAATCAAAACACACAAAAAACCTTGAAGGTGTTTAACACTGTTTGTTATACATGTTAGATTCACAAGGATCTCGTGATCTCTTTTGATGATTCTGGACAAATCTTTTCCAATTTCACTAGAACAAAAAACAACAACGACTTAAACCTTCGGATCTTTCGGGCTTTTTGACAGCATTATCTATACACCAGTGTCTTTGGGTTATGGCGGTTTTCCCGCACGGCCTTCTGAAAATGGTTTGCTAACCCGACTCGTCCGAATGTCGTTCAACCTTTGCATCTCTGAAATTTCCCTAAACTCTGCGGTCGTTGGTTTAAACATAACAAAAAGCAACCTGTTAACAACAACAAAACAACATCCCAACATAACATGACATTTGCAAAAAACATAGGATCCTTCATGTTACATATATATATATATATACACCTAGAACCCAAATGACCCTTATTTTGATTGGAAAAGGCCTTGACCTTCAAAAATAGGGGTCAGTTGGGTTCTAGGTATGTATATCGAAATCGTCCCCCCACATTTTTCGACCGCAAAAAAAAACTCAAGTTGTTGCTTCGACCAAGCGGCTCGTGACTTCCGCGGAGATGGTCTTAAAATCACCTTCAACAACCTCGTTTGGGGGCAAGCAGGTTGCGGTTGAAAAATCCCCGGGATCATCATGGGAGCAATGATGGTTAACCACCCATAGGATCCATGGATGGTATATTTACCTACATTTGGCTAAAATTTATGGTAAATGTAGGTAAATATGCCATACATGGATCCTATGGGCCATGGTTAACCATTAAAACAAAAAAAACGATTTCTCGGGGTTTTTTGGCATATATGGGTGTTTCCAAAAATAATGGGTTTTCCCCCCAGATCATCAACTTTAATAGGATTTTCCATCATTTTCGCCATCCATTTTGGGGTACCCCCTAGAAAACTAACATATCCCACCTTGGGAAGAGGAAAATCAATAAAATCATCTTCAAATATGCCTTATCAGGGGGATATGTTAATTCCCTGGAGGGTACCCGTATTTTTGGAAACACTCATAGTGTTAGAGGGAAATTTTGGGTACGCTCAGGAAAATAAAAACACCCTGGCAGTTTGTTCCCTACATCTTCCCCCAAAACTCCCTATGTAACCTAGGCTCGAAACATGGGGAGGTACAAATTGGGGTACCCACATTTTCCCTTTGGTATGGGTACCCTTATTGAAATTCCTAATGTAGGTACAATACATGGATAGAAAGGGGTTCTTCCTCCCAAAACATGTAACATAATGTAGGGAACTATTCCAGTCCTATGGGGGCAAAATTATGGGTATGTGAGATTCTAAAGCCAGGATCAGAAATCCAGCGACTTGGGAGAACCTTAAGATAAAAATTCCATAAAATTCCTTACGGAGGGCTGGATTCGAAAAAAACATATCGGTTAAACTGTCCATGTTTCCGTTTTGTTCACCCAAAAAAACTTCAGGTTTCATGTCTGCTTTTCCGGAAAGCTTTTGTTTTCCAGCCAATTCGAATCGTTTCCTATGTCTATTTCTGGCGACTTTTGTCATGGGAAGATCTTTTTTGGTGCATTTTTTGGTGCTCAACCCTTGGAGTGGAACCGCCCAAAAAAACATGCCCCCTTTGTTGGTTCAGAAATCCGGGATCATCTCACCAGTTGAGAAACTGGTAGTTGAAATCCCATGATTTATAGGGGTTCATACATCTCAGGTGGTTGTTTGGGATTTCAGCCATCAACTATCTTGAGAAACTGATAGTTGAAATCCCATTATTTACGACGGGTTTTAGACATACCAGGGTGGTTTTCTCGCCAGATTTCTATCAACAGTATCAAGAAATCGCCATCAGTTTGGTCAGCCAGTTTGATCTCCCGGGAAGGAAATGATCGGATCAATGGTAAGGATCAATGGGTTAGTTAAAATAAGGTTTTTGTTGGGGGTTATAACCCAGTTAGGATTCCAATGGTTAGGATCAATGGGTTATAACCTACTCATAAATGCGGTGTATTGGCATTACGGGTACAACCCACTGATCCTAACCATTGATCCTAACTTCCTGCGCGGGACATCCAAGTAGTTCTACACCCCTGGAGTTTTCTCTCCATCAAGGGTGTTTCAGGATTTGCTTTTAAAGTGGTACCCTCCCTAAAACTAACATTTAACACCTGAAAAAAGGGAAACTAGTATTCCAACCATCCATTTTTAGGTGCTATGTTAGTTTCAGGGAGGGTAATTACCGGGTAATTCATGAAGATGATGGATAGCTATTCCCACAATTTACAGGCTTTTGGCCATTATCCACACCAATTTTAGGATGTATTTCATGCATGGAATCCGAACACCGCTTTCCCTTCCCTGTGAAAATCCCCCCAAGAAACCGATCATCGTCGAAAATGTCAATGGCCCAACCTTCCTTCAGATCGGCGAGATCGACAAGATCGGTCACTTGAATAGTAGAACTCTGGCAACGCAAGGATATATCCCATAGGATCCATGTTTGGTATATTTACCTACATTTGCCATAAATTTTAGCCAAATGTAGGTAAATATACCATCCATGGATCCTATGGGTATATTGTGAAATCAAGTGCTTTTACTTTTACAACATTTCCTTTTTGGTGCGTTCTCCCGCCGAACTCTCAGAGGCGAAGTTTTTTTTTGTCTGTTCGTTTTTTTCGTTGAGGGCTAGTGACCAAACCCTTCCGGAAGGATGCGTTTTTTTGTTGAAAGGTTTAGTGGTCGCTATTGGCTCCAGCCTGGAATTATTGATTTATTGATTTTGATTGGTAACTACATGCAGAAAACACGCATGAACCTATGCCCATGAAATAGAGATTCGGCCCATTGGCTACAAGATGATTTGACGACACCTAATTGCATCCAATTGCAGCATTGTGTAACCACTAGAGTTGTTGACCATCAACAGTATAAGGGAAGCAAACCCAGCCAGTTTGTACTTTGGAAAAATATATCTACTGTAAATATTACCCTCTGGTAAACTAACAATGGGAAATCCACCAGTTGATGATGTATTTGGATTGTTGGTGGTGGATTTCCAGGCTGCCAGGTGAGGGCCACTGAAGGGTTTCTCAAATACTACAGTATCACGGAGAAAACCATCATGGCCATGTGGCTATATCCACTACCAGTCAGCTTCTAAAGGTCAGTCTTAATAAATGTATCAACCCAACAGTAGGAACCAACCCCTCCTAAAATCACTTGCAAAAGGGATGAATTTCCTAAGAAACCCAAGCAAACATGTCTACTTTAAAGCTGGAAAACAACATACATTACATATCCCGCATTGGACGGTGATATTTGGCACATCTTATTGGTAATCACGTCTACCTACACCCCCGAAACTAACAGGGATCACCTGAAAATCACCGGTCTGAAAAGGAAAATCATCTGAACCAGACCTCCATGTTAATTTTCCAGACTGTGTACCCCAAAAACTAACAGTTTGCCCCTGAAATAAGCCAAAACCCCAAGTCAGTATGTTAGTTTTAGGCGGTTTAAAATCATCCAAAGACCTTGTTGGGCGTGTTTTTTTTTCGAATTCATCAGAACCCAGCATCCTGAGCATCACGTTCATCCTTGGCATAAAACCTCAAAATTTCACACGCTGAAGATCCGGCAAAATCCGCCCAGGCATGTTTGAAAAGGGTGGAATCTCTTCAAGTGTTGGGATACATTACAATATAGAGATATATATATATATAATCCCAACACTTGAAGAGGTATGTGTTACCTAGAGGTATATAATTCCGGCAAGATTAGCACCTTAAAAGATTGGGAATTTAGGGGTTCAAATAAAGCTGAAATATCTATATATACAGTGAATTGTGTATTGAATTTGAGCAAGAATATATAATACATAGTTGATACAGGTATATACAGTTTCATTTATATCAATGTCTATACAAATTCAGCTGGTGAATGGTCTTCACAATCAGCAAATATAAGACTACATGCCATAAATACATGTCTTCCGATGATACTGTCTACGTTTACTTTAACAATTCAATGTATACAAATACAGTGTATGTAATATATATATATATATTATTATATATAAATATGCTGCATGTTTATATTTCATATCATGCCTTACACCCGCAGCACCATGAATTGTCTGCAAAAAAACACCATTAGGCACGAGTCATATCAGTTCTGACGTTTCATCTGATAAATATCAAAGGAGTCACAAACCTGAACCACAAATAAGAACAATCCTCATCTCTGGTTGGTGGTTTCAACGCGCTCTGAAAAAATATTAGTCAAAATGGGTTCATCTTCCCCAAATAGGGGTGAAAATAAAATGAACAGTTGAAACCACCCACCCTGTCATACTATCCATGTATGGTATGGGTGTTTCCAAAAATAGGGGTACCCCAAAATGGATGGTTTATAATGGAAAAACCTATTGTTTAATGGATGATTTGGGGGGAAAACCCACTATTTTCGGAAACATCCGTATATGAGACCGACATGTGACATTTGGTTAATTTTTATGGTACATGTAGGTAGATATTCAGATATACCATGATCCTTCCTTACGTGAAGCTTGAGTCTCTGGTGATTTGCTATCCAAGGAAACTTCTGTCCTTCACCCGTTTGCAACCTGCTTTTTCAGACCAAAAAAAACTCTTTCTCAGTCGACTTCACCATTGAATCTTCATCACCAAAACAAAAAAAACATCAATAAGATTCATATATTCCTCATAGCAACTCAACAAAAAAAAATCCTTTTGTGCCGTTGTTTCTGTTTCTCTGATGTTTTGGAAAAAAAATAAAGAAACGGGTCCAAACGGGTCGAGCAACTCTTCCCATTCTTTCTGCAACTCAGCTTTTTGTACGGCACGTCGGGGTACCTGGGTCCGTTCAGCCGCCTGATGGGAATCGATACGGGTGAATCCAATGCCATGCCACCACCGGGGCCCCTCCCCGGAAGTAAGGTCGACCCCATTATTTCAGGGGTTTTCTTAACCATATTTAAACATCATTGTCCATTAATAATCAAGGTCCAACCAGTGAACATTTCAATGGGTGTATCATGGTGTATCTCCAATAGTTCTTACCTTTCAACAAAAAAAAACGCCAGCTTCCACGGAATTCTGGCATATGGAAGAAAGTTGTTGTTGTTTTCTTGAAATCTTGTGCATGTCATTTGTCTTGGATTTGTGACGTGGTTTGGTGGTTGGAAGAAAAGGTTCCAACAAATTCCTGAAACGGTGATTTAATGATGATGAATTTGTATGGTAGAAAGTATAAGTAAACCATCAGGTTAAACAACTCTAATGCTATGCTGAAACAATCTGACTTTCAGTTTCAACAGCTTGTACTTACAGCTATTCAACAGGGCTACTCCGGACATGTCCCAAGCAAGTGACCCTTAGCCCTGCCGTTGAAACGCAGGAATCGGTCATCAAGATGCCAAACGAGTGCCACCGAGAGCAGACACGAGGATGCAGCATTTCCACGAGGAGCAACAGCATGCACCATGAGGATGAAAGCCTCAAACCAAGTAACGTGACCGATTCAGGTTGCATAGCTAGCCGCAGGCAGCTACTAGGACCTACATTTTTGCGGACATGTATGAATGGGCTTTTGGAATGTAACGTTGTCTGGTTCCCAGGGTTTCGGAATATGTTGGAAATGATAAATGTGTTCTAGATGCTGTTTCATATCAGGAAAATCAAAAAGCAGTCAGCAGTCATTCCGAAAAAAAAAAAAACATCTCTACATTGATATGGTTAGTTAACGCAAAATGCAGTGGTGACAGTTCGTGGCCACGCGGATAATACTGTTGATGAAAAGAAATCCTGCACCAGTTGAGGTTGGTAGTTTTTTCCATTCTTTACAGGGTTTTATACATCCCAGGTGGTTAGCCGGATTTCTGAACCATCAACAATATCAACACCATGATTGATAAAGCCATTCTCTTTTTGAATGCTTCCCATTTTCATCAACGCCTTTCAAAAGAAAACAACAACTATGAATCTATGAATGACCTATTCCTAACAAACATGGTGATTTTCCCCTAAGAATCCAGGCATGTCTTTTTTGGAAAAAAAAATACACTGATCGAATCCTCCCTTGCCATGGTCCTGCTGTGAAGCGACGCCAAGACTGCGATGCAGTTGGCACAGGTGGGTCACGTGGTGTCCTCAGGTGTGGGATCCCGGATACCGAACATACCATGTAGTACGCATACCATCCTACATTTGGTTGATGCTTCTGGTAAATGTAGGTAAATTATACCATATAGGATACATAGATGCTATGGATAGTACTGAGTACATACATAATTTCCAAATGCAAGTCAGTCATTCAACTTGTTCATATTTGTGAACGTTGTGAAATTATCCTTCAAACAATTATATATGTGTCCCGTAACTACAGGTCCCCTCTCAAATACGGCAGTATTCCATTGAAGGAAAAAGTACGTATTGCATGCACACTACAGAATATTTGGATGACGATGTAACTATATTGCCACATGTCATGTTTCAATCTAAATTATATAGTCAATGCAATGATTGGGTATACATCTCCACGGGTCCCCATTCGATGTTGAAACCTGAAAAAATTACCCCGACTCAAAATCTTCTATGACTTATAGAGATATCAAGTCGCCAATCTATTTGACCGGGGAAGCGAGCATGAAGAATGAAGACTTAGATGTTGCAGTGAAGGATGTTTGGACAAATTGTTAAACCCAAAACATATTCCTATCGAATACTTCGATGACGATTTTGCCATGTTAGAAAAAAAACAACTGCCAGGTGATTCAAAGTGCTTTTCATCCCCTAGTTGGAGGTTACTTAACCCCTTGAAAGGGTCACTTAACCATCCCAAAAAGGTCACTTTGAATCACCAGGTGAAGACTCGAAGACTCACCAAGAAGAAACATCACAATTCCACGCTAGCAACTTCAAAAACAAATACTTCCTCCGTGAAACTAACAGTTCGCACCTGCCAGGAGGGCCGGGCCCCAAAAGGAAGCTGGTCTTTCAACCATCCATTTTCAGGTGCTACCTGTTAGTTTCAGGGAGGGGTACTTTTTTAACTCTCTTTTTCCGTGGATTTGCATTGAGTTTCATATCCCAAAACCATTCATATATATGGTATATGTTACTGTACATTTACCATCATTTTACCATTAAAAGATCAACGGACCAACCAACAAACCACACATCCAAAAGGTTGGTTTTTCCATCGCATTCGGTTCGCCCAAGGCTCAGGAATTCATAGCTTGAACTTGTGGACCGGAGCCATGGCTGCATTTCACGGCCGGTTCAACTCACGGCATCTGTGGATTCGGCAACCAGAAATCCGGGATTAAGGTCACCAGTTGATATGGTAGAAATATCCCATTTATTTACAAGGAACTTCATGCATGTTGGGTGGGCTGTTTAGGATTTTTTTTGAACCATCAAAAAGTATGACCTGGTCACAACAACGATCATCTTTTTCTTGAAGGCTGCGACCTTTTGAGTGAAAGCTGGTCCTTTAGTTGACTTTGTGCGATGATGGGTCCCTCCAAAAAAAAGGTATATATAAGCCCTGTCACCAGTTGTAAATGGGGTGAAAAATAAACCTATAAGTCCAAGGTGGGCCCAAAAAACAGTTGCAAGTAAGGGCCCTTGCAACTCCACTTGTAGAGGGTATTTCACCCCAGTTATACCAATTTATAAATTGTATGAAGCCATTTCCAGAGGTTATAACTCCATGTATAACTTGTAGGGGCCCACCGTGTGGATTTGGTGGATCCGACTTTCTTTGGTTTGGCTGTGAAGATGATTGGACAAGAAGTTCAAGCAATGTGGTGCATGATTTAGAGATGAATCCAATGATGGAAGTGGAACAAAAAGAAAACACATATTCATGTATCATCCTAGAACCCAACTGACCTCTAGGTTTTTCAAGGTCTTGCGGTCTTGCGCCCCCAAAAACGAAAACCCGAACTTTCAATCAAAACAGCCAGGGCCCCACTAATTTGGGTTCTAGGATGTATCACCTTCAATCATCCGCTAATTCCAAGTTTTTTGGACATCAACGTGCATCTATGGATAGGTCTACAAAAAAAAATGGAAATGCGTGGAAAATGACATGTTTGTGTCCTACTAAGTGGAAAAGGTAGCTTTGAAAAAATGACCATGTGCATGACTCACTGGAAGATTGATAAAACATGTTTTTCTTCGGGAAGATAGGATGATCACCCACAGAAGTACCTCGAAAGTCAACGTGTGAAGGTCAGAATCTCTGGCTTCCACTAGTGGAATCAACAGGTAGATGGTTTGCTTCCTACAATCGTCGGGTAGTGCCGTATATCGATATATCTAGGTTGGCGACCCTAGTTATTCATTTACCACTCTTATTCATAAACATAACTTTTAACCAAGTGCTTATTGAATGAGAATGCCTATAATGTATATACACAAATATCAAATATCATATAAGGCATAATTCAATGTTAAGCACCATATCGTAGCTTGTATGCCTACTTACGTTTCTCCATCATCCCTCCCCAGTCAAAAAAGGGCCCACCTGCGCACCAAAGAACCTCAACCGACCACAAACATCGAGGAGTCATGGCTGTTCACCCCCGTTTTTTTCGTTGTTTGTTTAAAAGTAAACCATACCTAACCACTTGCGCAACTTAGATTTGCTTGTTCGGTGGTTGGATTCAAAAATCCCCAAATTGTGAAAAATTGTGGGTGTAATGGTGATTTACTTTGGTAGAAAGTAAACAATCACCTTAAACAAACAAAAGGCAATTGGTGTGGAACATTTCTGACATGCATACTCTTATTTACGTTCCGCCTATGGTACGGATTAGTCTTATTTTACTATCTACTTACGTAAAGGTTGACACCAAAAATGATTTGCCAAACTGGCCACACAGAAATAAACATTCATGACTCAAACATATTCCATACCATTCAAATACATGGAACATGTGAAAGAGGAAACCCCTCAAAATAAAAAAAATGTGATAAACCACCGTCAGCCCCAGCAGTTTGCCTTATCAACATTAGGGGTATAAATAGACACAAGTCAAGATGGGCAAAGTCTCAAAGTCTTTTCGGAGCATAGGATGTTCTGAAGCTGGGCTTTCTAGAGGTGTGTTCGGTCGTCAAGATCTGTAGCTAGTAAAGTAACAAACAGAATATGAGGATATACCAAACAAAGAATGTAACCAAACATGCCTTTATACGTTGTTACATTGATATTTTTGAATTGGTTTCCTATTCTTCAAACATGCCTATTAGCTCTCAGATGTATTTTGAAGAGAACGAGGCAGCATGTGAATTTATGCTAGCTAGGTTTCAAAGTTCAATGACCTTTACAAGGAATCTTTCACTATGATTCAATCATCTGAACGTATAGTTTCAGCTAATATTATATAATATAGCGGAAATCCACTTGACCCAAAAGGTGTGGAGGCCGTTGAGTGTTTTTTTTCCAGCAAGTAAATGGGGGGCTCAAAACACTGTTACAGTGAAACTGTGGAGAACACAACGCAACTGATGCGTTTCAAATTGGGCATCTAATGCGGCAGCAGGTGCACATTAGAGATCAGGTGAAACACTGCTGGCATCACCAAAAAATATTCTCGGCAAATGTTCCTATACTAGTTGGTGGTTTCAACCCATCTGAAAAATATTACAGTAGTCAATTTGGATCATTTCCCTCCCCAAATAGGGATGAACATAAAGAAAGTTTGAAACCACCACCTAGTATAATTCCTGTTAACTTGAGGTTAATTTGGGCATTTTGGGGTGGATTCCTTGATCCTAAACCACTGGGGTGACCTCAGCTGAAGTCGCTGTACCTTCATTCTGTAGAACGTGTAGGATCCATGGGACGCTTACATTAAAATGTGTTTGATTGTTTGTAGAATAAAAGTCAAAACTACATTAGGTTGATATTACATTAAAACTTCATCATATTTACCCTTATTTACATGTATAATTGATGTTTCATGGTAAATTAGTATAGGAAAAGATACCTTTCGTCCTATGGATCCGTCATGGGATAGTGATCCCACCCCCAAGCCTACAACATCAGAAGGTCCAGCCAGCAAAGAGGTGCCAGTATCAACAGCAGCCTGGTCATCGAAGGTGGGCCCCAAATCCAGTTGCAACTGGGGTTATTGGGGCCCCTATGAATGACCGAAAATAAATGGGTAACTGGGGTGAAATAACCTCTATAAGTGGAGTTATAACTTATGGGCCCCTACTGATAACTGGTCTTTTTGGGCCCACCTTGTTGGAATTTTGTTCGAATCGAGCATTTTGAGGGTGATGTTGGAGAGGTTTGCCGCCGAGCCGAATTTTAGGAGACAGACCCGGGAGTTATGGAAACTGACCTTCCCCCGCATGCTCCACTCGGACCCTTCTGCAAGTGGTCTTGGTGTGGGTTTTGGGTACCAAAACACCTTCTAAGAGGGTATTTGGAGCACTAGGGTTCAACTAAATGTTGTGGAAATTACATGTGTTTTTGGGAAGATGCAACGACAATGATGAAAATTTTATGCTGATTCAACTCCCCGGAAAACTAACGAATGTGCCCTGAACATCAATAGTTGGTCCAGATGCATTTCCTGTTGAAATGGTCAATTTTTAGGGGACATTTGTTAGTCTTCCGGGGGTGCAATTTGATGGATTGTTTCAAGTGGAAACAAAAGCTGCATGGATTGTGTTGGCGATGTTGGTGTCTAATGATCCCTAATATTTCCTTGTGAATTCAGTGAGTATCCCGTAGTACCCTTATTTTATAGGGAATATTCCCTCATTAACCACTTTCCCATTTTTTGGGGAAACACCCTCGCAAAACTAACGAATGACAATGGAAACAAACAACCATGAATGAAGATGTATCTCCTTTTAAAGATGGTGATTTGCAGGCAATATTATTTTTTTTGGGAGTTATGAGTTTGTCTATGGGCATTCATAAAATGATGATTTTCCAGCTAGCCAAATCCCATAGGATCCATGTATGGCATGTTTACCTACATTTGGTTGGTATTTATGGTAAATGTAGGTGAATATACCAGTCCCATGGATCCTATGGGTATTAGTCTCATGGAGGCTAACTCACCCAAGATGACTCCTCCACACCTGACACCCGCCATTGCACAACTGCTGACGTTCATGGCCAATGGTCACATCTTGCATCTCCACCTGATCCACTCCGGGGAGCACATCCAAATGGAAGTACAGTACCACATCTGGATGTCCCATGAAGGAAGCGGATGGATCCAATGGTGATCAATCGGTTAGTTGTAACCTGCTTATACATGGGGTTATAACCAACTGATCCTAACCATTTACTAATTTCCCAGGACATCCAAGTAGGGAAGATTGAGGAACCTTAGGGAAGATTAGTTAATTACTAAATTTTCACTAACTTCCTGGGGCATCCAAGTGGCCTTGAACAAAAACCCTGCATCGTATACCTTCTCAGAAAGCATTTGAGGTGGTCCCAAAACATCCAGTGCAATCCTCACACATTTGGGGACCCCCCCAATGGCATATGAGCCACGGAAAAAAACATTTTACTTTCCATTTTACTGGTTGTTTGATAGGAATCCTGGATCCTTATAATGGCTTATTATAATCCCTACATAACAGGTAGTATAATCCTCTATATACCTTTAACAACGAAGGTTTTCTTTCATTGCAAATATTTGGACATGTTTGGCACGTCAGTTCGAACAACCTGGAAAGCTAGTTGGTGTTTTCAACCTGATTGAAAAATATGCTCGTCAAATTGGAAATCTTCCCCAAGTAGGGGAATAAAAAATATTTGAAACCACCTGGAAAGGTCTGGTCATTTTGGACGGATTTTTGTCAGTCTAGTCAAGAGCCGATACCCGGGCCCTTACATGCAAAATGAGACTGGCCTCATTATCAGACTGGCTAGTTCAGGGAATTAATGTAAGAAGAGTAAATATACTTGGGATATAGGCGGATACTTTGATAATAATCTTGCTGATGGTTTAATACTGAATTGCCTCCCTCATTGTCGGATTATTCCAGTTGTCAATTGGCACACATCACAGTTTATATCAGAAGTCACATGGCCTTGAGAACTGCTACAAATCTTGAGTAGAAGGCAATATTTTTTCTGCCACCCAACCACAAAAACGTCACAAAAGTTGTGGTTTTACAACCTGTGGTTAAGAAACATCCACAAATAGTATCAATCTTGTGCTGTCACGAAATCTCCATCAATAGATACAATGACTGCTTCAGCATCTTGCCTACAAGCAACGAAATAGCTTGCATCATTTGCTGGAATCACCCTGACATGAACAGCTCCTCCTGCTGGTAGTTGACAATTTACGGCGTTAAATCCATCTTCAACAATTTGCACCATTCCTAGTGAACTCGCTTTTAGGGGAGGAGTTCACGGTGATCTCTAGTTGTGGAGTCGAGCAGCCAACGCGTGTAAGGCTCGAAATTGGGCCTAACATGCCTGTATCTGGTTGTAACGTTGTGAAGAGCAGACAAAATTCCCCTCTCAATGTTCGTGAACTCGAACTCACGAGCCAACGAATCTTGGAAGAGGCAGAAATCACTGCCAGGGTCTGAGATATACTAGACATCCAGTGACCCACCCTTCTGGAAACCACCCATCACGATACCTGAGTTCACAAACAGTTGAAGAGCTTTTCTAGTTGGTGTTTGAACCAACCCATTTAGACAAATACTAATAAAATGGGATCATCTCCCCAGGTAAAGGTAACAACCAAAAAGAACACCACCTATAGTTTTAGTGCCTGGCATCATAATGTCACAGGATTTTTGGCTTCAATCAACATGTTTACTTCTTTGTTGGAGTTTAGTCCCACCATTCACCCTTGGACCTCAAACACCCATGGAGAATCAAGGTTTAAAAAAACAAACAGAATATGGGTTATAACTTTTACAACCCCTAAAAATGGAAGCAACAAAAACCGGTCGTGGGTTCCCACCATGGCAGCAGCAGGGTGGTGTTTTGAACCAACCCATAACATCCATGGGACTGGTATATTTACCTACATTTACCATGTAAATCAACCATTCATGTAGGTAAATCTACCAGTCCCAAGGATGGTAAGGGCAAGCTGCCAGTCCCTGGGACCCGCCCCGCCTGCCAATAACCAGGATTAGATACTGGAGCCCAAACGAGTTCACCTGCCATGCGACTAGCTTTATACCTGGCGGATCGGATGGATGTTGACTTGACTCCAAAAACCCAAGGGGCAAAAAAAACACCCCCTTTGAATAAGAAAAAAAACATAACCTGAAACCATGATTTGTTCGGGTACACCCCCCAAGATTAACATAGAACCTGAAAAATGATGGTTTGGAAGATGATTTTCCTTTACAAATGGGTGCATTCTCAGGTTCCATGTTAATCTTCCCGGGTGTAGCTTTTATTTTTTGGGGTGTATGTATTCACATCAAAGGGGGGGTTTTAGGGTGCCTGAAAATAAGAAGAAACAAGGCCATGACGGATCAATGGGCGGATTTGTCATATTGACCAATCCATGAATGGTTGAGTTTTATGGTAAATGTATAGTAGCCAAATACACCCTGGAAGATTGACATGGAACACACAAATCACCCATTTAGAAAGGAAAATTATCTTCCAAACCTCCATGATTATGTTCCATGTTAATCTTCGGTGTAAATAATATCCAGGTGATTCAAGGCGGCCCTTTTTATCCCATACTTGAAGGTCACCGAGGTCACCTTTGAAGGGGAATCCTTAACCATCCCAAAAAGGTCACCAGCAGAATTCCAGGATATCAGGATATGGATCCTATGGAAAGGTGGTGGTTTATGAAATCTTTACAAAGCCCCCATATGCATTTTTTGAGTAGCTGTTGCAAGGGAATAGCTAAGATCCCGAATCCCAATGGTTGTTTTGGTTGTTGGTTTGGGAAGAATATCACAAAGGCATGGCATGAAGAGGTGTTTCGAATGCTTCGAGTATTTGGGGACTAGTTTGGCTATTGTGAAGTTACAAACAGTCGTGACTCCATTGGACCGTTCATATACCTAAGTTTAATGTAAGTATGGAATGATAAACCCATACATCTTTGTATTTAAAGTGCTGTCAGTATGCTAGAAATAGAATGAGCACAATGAACTTTAGCTTCCCCAAAACAAACAAATAGTTTCCTATCAATTGAGAATCTGATATGATACTTCCGTGCAACATATCCGTATGATACTGTTGATGGAACACATCCCTGCATCACCTGGGATGTACAAATCGTTGAAAAATAATGGGACTAACTACCAACCTCAACTGGTGAGTTTACCGGATTTCTGAACCATCAACCAGTAGTTCATTCTTCATCCCTTATTCAAAAGGAAAAATTGGGTACCCTTGGGAGAGTACCAAAAGAGATATATACCAACATACACCACCTATATATGGATTCCAAAATGGTTTTAATCGGCCTTTTTTGGGGTAAAAGTTTGGGGTAAACATCCCTTATGAAACACATCTTCTTTCTCGGCGCTCTGTCCAGCTTCGGGCTTCCCCACTCTCCAAAGGAGATCTCGCTCTCATCTTGATCATCCGCGGCCAGGTACACAGAGAACAGGTTCTTTTTCAAGACCTGGATCCAGGCCCCCGAGTCCATACGAGTTCCCCTCATGGATTTCATCCCAAGGAAAAAATCCCAAGGAAAAACGGTAAGATGAAAAAGAATCTCAGTATAGGTCTAAACATCATCAAATCGCTAGTTGGCTAAAAAAAAAACTTAACTATTTACAACTATATCAACTAATACCTTCCTTAAATTGCATGAAACTATATGAAACTGGTATCATGATTCGAATCAATCAACCCTTCTCCCAATAATGTAAATCTGTCACTCACACCTCATCGACTTACAGTTTTGGAGTTGTGTCAAGCACACCGAAGATAAAGGTTTGGTAGCCCAGCCAGGTGTCAACTAGCTGTTTGTTTTTGGGGTATGTAGTACTGTTGATAGAAAAAATCTATCACCACTTAGGAAGCCCGAAATGTTCATTTTATCCCAGTATCAAGACCTTTTCGGGCATCCCCAATGGTGCAGGATTTTTTCCATCAACCGTATGTATACCTTACAAACCATCCATCATTGTTGGGGTCCGGTCCGATTATGTCCGCATCTTCTGCCGAACACGTGTGAACTTCCCTCCTTTTTGGAAGCCGTGAGGGTTGGGGGGTTGAAACGGATCTCCCGATCTCCGGATCCTAAAGATATCACAATGTGGGCCCCGGATCCAGTTGTAAATGCCTAGAACCCAACTGACCTCTATTCTTGAAGGTCAACCCTCCTAAACAAGGCCCTTTTCAATCAAAACAAGGGGCCCCATTTGGGTTCTAGGTGGAGTTATTGTCTTTCTGGATGGCCTTATAAACGGGCAGGCAAGGGTTGAGAATACATGCCGTTTGTGGTGCACGATTTTCTTCCATAGTATTTACACCAACCTAGATTTCCCTGAAATGAATTGAAATAAGGGGATGTCCCATCTATATTTTGGGGTGAGGTTGTGTGAGGTCGCTATGATTTGGCCCCAGGTTACTGGGAACCAGCCAAATGAAAATCATTGAAAACAAACCACCCATCGCGCAGAAGGATGTTTTCAATTTTAATGATGCCTTTAAATCATGACAAATGAAAAAACAAGTGTTTTTTGTTTAACCGGTCAGTGCTCAAGCCCCGAGCCAATTGTGAATTTGCTGGTCAAACCAAAACATGGGAAAATGATGAAAATGGTCATCTCTTGTTGCACATTTCGAGTTAGGGTTGTTTCAGCTTTTTTGTTAACCCATCCACACAACTTCGGGCTACCGCACCCTGTCCCGGATCATGCAATCCAACACCTCAAAGAAAACCCGAGCACAAGTTGCCAAACAAAAAAGTGACTTGCATCAAATTAATGGCGACCTCACACGAGTCTGAGGAAGGGAACTGAGACCCTTCATTTCAGAGAAATCTAGGTTGGTGAAATATTATAATTTAGCCAGCTCACGTGTGCCAAAGTGTGAAAGAAAGGCTACCTGGCAATTGTGCTGGGTGACTTTTTGGGACGGTGAGTTTCACGTGACCCTTTCAAAGACCTCTGACTAGGGGATAAAAAGGTCACTTTGAAGCACCTGGTAGATCCACCAATCTTGTTTCTTATTCTTTGCCGCAATTTCAATACCTAATACTATTATAACCAAATGAATTCGAGTTTCGATACTTGTTTCACAGAATTAGAACTTTACCTAATACATCCTAATACCACCAGTGAACTAGTGTTGCTGAGTGTAGATGAAATCGTTCTGCCATGATTCGGCCATGAAATTCGAAGCCTGATTTCTTGTGCCATTTCAGCACTGAGCAGTTCTCAATCTTAAACCACAAACCTTGGAGGAACAATTTTTTCCCCAATTTTGGTGGTTTGAAACCGTCGCGTATTCAAAAAATGGCCTTTTTTTGGTGAACGGATACTTGAAATTTCCATTGATATGATGGTTTCAATCCATTTGAACGCTATCAATTGGATTTTCCCAAGTAGTGCAAATAAACAACTTCGAAAAACCAGCGGACCTAGTCGTCGCCATCATCACCATCCCTTTGAAAACCATACCTGTAGGCTGCAGTTACTTCACATCATGTGGTTTTCGGCGAATGTGACTCTCCAACATGATGGTTTCTTTTCAGAATTACAGCACTTGGATACGCAACAAGACAACACCTTGATAATATACGTATGCTAGTTGGTGATTTCAACCTATCCCAAAAATATGAGTCAAAATGGGTTCATCTTCCCCCAAGGTTCGGGGTAAAAACAAACAATATTTGAGTTGCCACCACCTAGATACGTATCTCATGCTTGGAAAAAAACACACACGCAACAAACAACTCAGTTTTCAAGGTGGCGATTTTAGCTCCTAGACATCCAGTCCTGAGGTGCACAGGACTTGAAGGGTCCAGTCATACCGAACTGGACCAGCAAGTGGCCCTGGATGTCTTGGGGGAAACTAAACCCTTACCATCCATGGGACTGGTATATTTACCTACACTTGGTTAATGTATATGGTAAATGTATGTAAATGTAGGTATACATATACCAGTCCCATGGATGCTATGAGAAAACAAGCGCTTGTAAAACATCACCAATCGCCGCGATTTTCCCACCGAACTCTCTGAGTTTCATTGATTCCACCCTGAGGTTCCCAAGCATTGAAATGCGGCGCCTGCGACATTTGTGGCAAACCCAGCCTGCGCGGTAAAAAAACGAAAAATCAACTACCATGGGAACCCACGTTTCCTTCATTTTTAGGGGTTATATAAGCCATACACCCCTGCCAATTAACATAGAAACTGTGGACATCTAACAGCAGATTTAACATCATCCGCACCAGTCAAATATTTTTCGATGTTATCTTGTGTTTTGCACATCTGAAGTTGAATAGCTCGCCCCTGAAAAGTTACCAAAACCGCAATAGGAGAAGGACCGTTTTCCAACCATCATGTTTTACTGGCGTTTCGGGTTGACTCATTGTCTATTATAGATCTGTACATGAAAATCCCTAAAACACTGGCAATATTCACCACCAAATTACCATTGACCGATAAAATCATCGCAACGACTATATAGTGAACTGAACATACATATCATATATACAATCTATAATTTTCTACATACGATAGTAGAACTGTGCTTCAATTTGATACACGCCTTTTTGGTTATCTTTTAAAAAAAGGTCTCTTTTTCGATGGGCAGGAAAGAATGGTATCTATCTCCTGTCTCCCTCCCAGAAGATGATGACAAACATGAAATGAAACAAAGAAACCATCCACCCGGCAGCTATAGCTACAGGAAGGGGTCTCCCCTCCTAGATACGTGTCATAAGCTTCGTATCACCGGTCAAAGGAAAACTCAAGCTGCAACTGTTCTGGATGTTTTTTTCGCTACCCAACATGTCCATAGGATTCATGGAAAATGGCATATTTACCTACATGAAAATTCCTATATCAATCAACCCTTCATGTAGGTATAAATAAACCATACATGGATCCTCTATGGGATGTTTATGATTCATTTTTTTCGCTGCAGCTGTTATAACCCAGTTTGGATGTAACAGAACCTTCCCGAATTGGGTTGGTTTGAACTTTGAACCATCCCATCGATGCTATTCGTTTCGAAGCACCCGAAGATACCATCGAAGGGTACCAAACTAAAGGGCTGTTCCGTCTCCTGGCCATCGGCACCCGGTGACCAGGATCAACGTTGGAGGGAAAAAATCCATGCAAATTGAACGTGAAGCATGATGGGGTTGTACTTTTAGATGACAAGATACACTTATGTAACTATGTGCGTTGAGTAGATGGATGGATGGATGGATGGATGGATGGATGGATGGATGGATGGATGGATGGATGGATGGATGGATGGATGGATGGATGGATGGATGGATGGATGGATGGATGGATGGATGGATGGATGGATGGATGGATGGATGGATGGATGGATGGATGGATGGATGGATGGATGGATGGATGGATGGATGGATGGATGGATAGATGGATAGATGGATAGATGGATAGATGGATAGATGGATGGATGGATGGATAGATAGGTAGATAGGTAGATAGAGGTAGATAGAGGTAGATAGGTAAATAGATTGATAGGTATACGTAGATATTGGTAGATAGATAGATTGGTAGATAGGTAGTTAGATAGGTAAATAGGTAGGTATGTAGATCCAGAGTAGGACAATTAGAACCCAATGGACTGCTTTTTGAAGGTACCCCGGAAAAAAACAGGTCAACCAACTAAATTATTTGTGTTCCAGGAGTGATACGCCACTTCTCAGACTGCATCATTGTGTGAGAAGAAAGACTTTGACTAGCTGAAGATGGATGGAAAAAGTGAAACATATTCCCCCTGATCTACCCTGGTAGAAAATAGACTATCACCTCACAAACAAATCCACGGACAACTACGATTTCATGGAAACAAGATTGGTTTCACAATTTCACAACCCATATCTGGCAGCCGCGACCGGTACGAATTGAATAAAACAACACGCTAATATCATGATCTTATCTCCACCACGGCTTCTAGGAATCAACACACAAATGTGCACCATTTCTTTGTTACAAAAAAACAACACCCGACTGCCTTGATCTTTTTGGTTTTTCCCTCCTGTAGGTCACTAACATGGCAATGGAAAATCCTAATTCATCCTATTTCTATGTAGGAAATACATCTTGAAAAGGGTCCATGTTCCATTGTTATGTTAGTTTACAGGAGTGCACCCTCAGGATTGAAAACACAAGATCTAGTTGATTCAAGCCGTGATCTTTTTATCCCCTAGTTGGAGGTTACCAACAACCTTTGATTTCGGGCCACATTCTCCCTCACCATCCCAAAAAAGGTCACGAATTGAATCACCTGGTTTTTCGTTTTCCCCGTCTGAACACGAAACACATCTGTTCTTCAACCTTTAAAAGTTTCGGAGCTAAAAACATGACGCACTCATTCCATGCGAAAAAAACAACATATGGCGAACAACAACCTCTTTTCTTAAGGCAACAAGAACAGTTGAAGGAACCCCTGCAATTTTCTTTAAAAACGAAAAAACTTTGTCCAAAGTGACGTCAGCTGTTTGGTTTTATATCATCTATTTGCCTGATGCTCGGGCAGTGGCCCAGGAAGTTTTCCCTATCCTCCATGACAGCGATGAAGTTGCCATGTGTGCAAATCGTGCCCAAACAAAGATGATCCTCGCTGCTATGAAACAGTTTGGTTGAAAAACCAAGGAATTGGTGGGTAGTTGTCCGGGGTGGGATTAGAATTTTCCAGAACTACTTTACAAATGTGTATCAAATAATTCAAATAATGTATATATGATATATATAGACAAACAGACGGAACATGTACATGTGACATATATATATATATACATATAATATGTGTATATAAATATAAATACAATTGATACTATATAGGTATAAAATGATATAGGTACCCTCTCAATGAATTGGAATCACCTCAACTACTTTCGGATGCTACTCTGGAACTTCAAGTATAGTTGAACATTTTCGCTGGATTCAAGGGACTCATTGCAGGATTAGTTACGGGCATGTGGCGAATTTTTTGCTTTGCACATCTATCAAATTTAGTAAGGTACTCCCCGGAAAACTAACACATCCCCCTGAAAATCACTGGTTGGAAGATGCGTTTGCTATTGAACTAGTCCCTTTTTAGGTGACATGTGGGTTTTCGGGGGTGTAACAAGCAACACCTTTGATAAAATGAACACTTTTGATCTTTTGACTCACCACTGTTGATGGAAGAAATTCCGTACCAATGAGTAATGTATCATATCATAATCAGACTTGTATATCCTGAAACCCTAACATACAAAAAATTATGGGTCTTTTTTAAACTCCTATGGGTTTTCTTCCTATCCGCACTTCTTAAAGAAATCGTGGCGGCTCACAAACCCATAGGGATCCATGTATTATGATGGTATATTTACCTGCATGAATGAAGGTGTTGATTTTCTCTGTGAAGCTTCATGGAGGGAAATATACGTCCGGACCCCGTCCCCATGGCATCCGTTCATATTGGGATCCCCAAGGATTTTTTTCTCCGGATTGGGAAATCTTCGGAGTGCTGAACTCGGTTGCTCGGAATCAACGCTTGTGAACAGATGGCAGCTGGTCAGTCGTTTTTTGGCTTGGGTGTTTTTTCGTCGAACAAAAAACTTCCTCAGGAAGCCGAAACCGTGAAACGTATACAATGAAAAGTGTTCAAAATAAAGGTCCTTTTTAAATCTTTAAACAATCACAAGGTAAAGGTTGACTTAGGTTGATGTTTACTTACTTATATTTCAAAAACTCCAAAAAAGTATGTCGATGTTTAAAAGCTTCCTTTAAATCGAACGTATGGCAAGCCTGTCAAATGGAAGTTTGAACTATTTCCCGCGATCGTAAGATTTGCACAGTGACCCTCGCGACTGACCAGCAAAAGACCTGCTAAACCCAAAACCCTATGGGAAACGGGGTAGCGTTTCCAAAGACCGGCCGCCGAAACGAAAACGGATGTAGTTGGTTAACGGTGATCAAAAAGCATCTGTAGGCTGAGATTTGTTTCAGGTGGTTGGAAAATGTTCCAAAAATATTCCACCAAATGCTGGTGAAAAATGGTGATGAATCCCATTGGATCGAATATATCGAATCCGTAAAAAATCGCCAAAAAAACAAACACAAGTATTTGACTAAAGGAATGAACATCATCATTTCCAAAAAGGAAGTATATATATATATATATTATATATATCTACCTTGTGGTTTCAACCCAATTTGAAAAATATGCTCGTCAAATTGGATCATGAAACCTCAAGGTTCGGGGTGAAAATAAAAAGTATTTGAGTTACAACCCTAAGGGATTGTTGCTTGACACCCTTTAGGAACGATTTGGCACCCTCCAAGTTAGGTTGCGTCCCCTAAGATCCCCTAAGTATCCCTAAGGATCGGGGTGGTTGTGGGACCCCTTTCTTACATGGCCGTTTCATGGCTTGTAAATGGGAGTGATCCTAACCATATCCAAGTCCTGGGATGATCCTCCAAAGGGCTCCTATGATTTCGGAGAGGGACTCGAAAGACAAATCCACCCTGATGTTTTTTTTGTTCCTCAGATTTTCAGTTTTTGCTTGGTCCGATGTTTGTTTCTACTGTAGCTCTAGTATTTGTGAAATTTTTGGTGGGCCAAGAAAAGACTCAAACATCTCCCTTCGAGCAGCTAAAAGACCTTGATTTTTGATGGCTTTCTCCGAGACATGATGACTCCAGAAACGAATTTGGTGAATCTTCGCCAACACCAACACTGCGGGAAAAAAATAATAATCCAGCCAAAAACTTCCCGAAAAACTGCACCAACATGGTTGCCACAAGACATTGAAAAAAGATCCAAGACATTACAAGAAACTATCAAAGGATTTGGGGATTCAACTTTTCCTCTTTCACCTTCCCAAATGCTCCATATATGATTTACCAAACAATTGCAAAGGTGAAAAATGGCCACATGAACAGAGGAAATGATGGAAATGGCTGGATCGGGAACTATTCCCTACATGCGGCCCATCTGGGTTTGAACACTTTAAAACCTCAGGTTCCTTTTTGATCACCTCCTGCTGTGATGAGAAGCCTGGCCTTCCGTAAAAGCCGTAAAACAAAGATGCGGACCTGATTTCAGTCCCAAAGGATCCATGGGACTGGTATATTTACCTACATTTGGTTGATTTTTATGGTAAATGTAGGTAAATATGCCATACATGGATCCTATGGGAGTTGTTGCTAAAATCTATCAACACTCCGGTAAACTAGCATAGCTGGCTGGAAAATGGATCCTTTGAACATGGATTGTCTATTAAAAATGGGGATATTCCATTGCTATGTTTGTATAACGTTTCTATCAACATGCCAAACTATTGTATAACGTTTCTATCAACATGTAATTTTGCACTACTTCCCTACAGAAATAGGAAGTCATCAAAATGCTCTCTTTCCTGTAGATCTGTGCAATTTGAATCTACAAATCAAATCATCAATTTTTTGAACATGCTCAGAAAAATCTGGATTAATCAAAAGAATTGTTTTGTTGACCGAAGGCTCTCAAAGGGATTCTCCAAGACGTCCAACCCAAAATAGCTACTGGTTTTTATGGACGGATTGTCGAATCAGAACCGCGGTCCACCGCGGAGGGTCCACGGAACAAAGCTTTCCAGCAGGGCAGTGAGATGATTGACGGCATAAGGCTTGAGACCTTTACAAACCAACCAGTTCAGACTGGTATATTTACCTATACATTTGGTTGATTTTTTTTTTAATGGTTTTCATGCAGGTACATATACCGTACATGGATCTTATGGAGAAACAACCAAATCATTCAATCCTTTCTAAACCTCTCATTGGCTCACAAACCTCTGGATTTTTAGCGCATCACTAGGAGGAGCATCATGTATCATCATCGGATGGGATCCTGTCACCGCTTCAATCCTGAAGCTTCGATTCGCCCTTGTTTCAGGGTTCATTCTTTTCGTGTGAAAAAAAGACCACCAGCTCATATTTGGGTGTTTCCTTAAATGGTGGTACCCCCAAAACACCCAAAATGATCATTTTTAGTAGGAAAACCCATGGTTGTTGGGTACCACCATTTTAGGAAACCCCCATATTTGGTGTTCGGGGATAAAAAGTTACTCCAAGACCTCCTTACGATTCATTTTTGAAAAGCTTTTTTTTCTCAATGCGGATAAGGATAACTAGTTGGTGGTTGAACCAACCCATTTGAAAAATATGCTCGTCAATTTTGGATCATTTCCCCAGGGATCGAGGTGAACATAAAAAATATTTGAGTTGCCACCACCTAGATAAGCCTTGAAAACATCCGTTGTTGCCAAAAACATCTCAAGATGAGCTGAAATCAAAACAAAACCATAGGATCGAGCAGCTCCATATCTCACTCAAAACTCCCTGTTATTTAGGGCATTTTAGATGCTAATTATGAGAGTTGCAAAGGTTTTCGTCATAATAGGAATGTCATTCCATGGCATCGCAAAAAAGCGTTGCCGATATCCCAACAAACTAAGATATCCCCCGAGTTTGTGGGGGAAACAGAAGAGCTTATCTTCAAAACTGCCTGGCAAGATAACGTAATCAGTGCCCAGTAACACATGTTGTGAACAGTGATTTGTACAAGTCAAAACCATTGGGAAAACCAGGTCTGGTTAGATAGATAAATTAATTGTTTGAGTTGAGAATAAACACACATACATGTAGTGATTAGACGTGATTGGATAATGTACTAGCAGTTCCTGAAACGATGTCACAAGAATATCCACCATGGTTTTCTGTGATTTTCTCAGCTAGGCAAAACTTAGGCCCCAAAGGCTACAGGTTCAACATTTTAGAGGATCGAGTTACATCTACTAAAACCCCACCACACCCTGGAAAACTAACAGTTGGGAACCTGAACATCACCTGTTTGAAAAGGACATCTGAACCAAACCTCCATGAATTTGGGTTCCAGCCATTAATTTTCAGGGGTGTTAACTCCAAGAACCTAAGGGGTATAATAGCGACAATTCCAAAGATTGGCCAAGACCAACACTGATGCTCCTCGACCGTTGATTACGCCTGGCCGGCCTTCATTGATACAAAAGGTGTTGAGTTGTCAAAGGGTTGATGAAAAACCTGCTGCAATTCACGTGGAGGTAATATATGTTGAGAACTCCCAAAAGCATGGATTGGGAAGTACCTGATTGTATAGTATTGAGATGGTACATTTCCAATATGTAGAGTTTTCTTTTGTACATACTTGTAACTCACATTAAATGACCCGGCTGTTTTGAATGGAGAAAAAGGGCCTTCTTTTGGAGGGTTCATTCAACCCCAAGAATAGATGACAACAAGACAGGTTCCTGGCTGAGTCTTATAGAGACTCTAAGTCCCTCATAAATCGGAAAACTTGGGGACCATCATGACTGACAAATTTGCGTATCGTCCACATATTATGGCTATCAACCATCAACAATATCCATATAGATGAATCTCAAACCTCAACATCCTCAACAGTATTTGGCAAGGTCGAGAGACATGACTCCCAAGTCATTTTAGTTGACAACTCTAACACGCAAATTGTTGGCAGAGTATCAAACCATTTCTTTAAATCAAAGAGTCTTCGAGTCCTGATTGAAGGACTCCTTGAAACATCACTGCCAACGAACGTTGGTCAACGGTTCGAAGGGAAGGGGCCCGGCACCACATCGGTGAAATGCTGAAATGTTTCCGCAGAAGAAGTCATCCTGGAAAGGTTTCCTTGTAGAAACCTATCCCTTTTGGATCCATGGGACTGGTATATTTACCTACATCTGGCTTGATTTTAAGGTAAATGCACGTAAAATATACAATACATGGATCCTTTGGGTATGTCAAAACTATTGTGACATGTCAATTACACTGCTTGGTTGCAAGGATCCTTACAATTTTGAAATAAATCATATAACTGGGGAGTACAATCCCCTGCATAAAATATTTAAGCAGTGTTTGATCACATGCATATACAGTCAGGCAGACTGATTGGACCGCAAATTGTCTTGCAAATTTATGCACTGGTGCCTCCCCTGCCCCCGAATTTTGATCTCAGAATTGAACCGCCACATACTTCAAACGTTGCCTGCGGCAACAAGACGCGAGCAAAGACACTTACCCTTGGTGCCTTTTTGGGCCAGGAAGTCAAACAAATTAAATTTGAACAAAGCTAATTAGTGGTAACCGCCGCACATTTCAAAAATACGAGCAAGTCAAATTGGATCATCTCCTCAGGAATCGGCATATACACCCCTGAAGACTAACATGACATTGGAAAAACCCATGTTCAATAGGAAATACATCTTTCAACATGTCGGATTTTCCATCATGTTAGTTTTCGGGGGTGTAAAACAAATATCTCAATCCGCCACCTAGAGAGTCATTGCATTGTGCCATTCTCCGAGTGAAAAAAAAACACCCAAAGATCGGCATCTTTTGGCCAACGAGAATTATGGGATCAGAGTGAGTCCCAGATGTACACCACCAAAAATTGGCATGCGGAACAGGAACATCAAAACTTGTGTCCAAAGGAATGTTAATGTTTGGGTTCCATACCCACAGCATCCATGTATGGTATATTTACCTGCATTTACCATATAAATTAACCAAATGTAGGTAAATATATCATACATGGATGGTAAGGGATATGACATCGTAAATTTGGGAAGAAAAACGGTGTCTCCCTCAGAACCCCAAGCTGCAACCCAAAAAAGAATTTGCTCTTTCCGAGTGACCCTTTGGGTGTTTTTTGTCCGTGAGCTTTTCAGGGTTTGAAACGGTGACCTTCATTTTTTTTCGGGTGATCAATGGTGGTCACGGATTGATGGAAGAGTCGCTGGGGCAGATTTCCTTTCCGACTGTAGAAAATGTCTTTATGGTTTCATGTTGGTTTTCGGGAGTGCACTTGAGATTTCGAGATTTCACCCTGGAAATAAAAAAAAGGAATTCCAAAATCAACATCCAACGTCGATCTGGACAAAATTTATATTTCCCTTACTAAACCGCCATGGTGACAGAGATTTTGATGTCGCTTGCAAAATCATGACCTCGTTGGGAATCTATACAACCCAAATACAACCCAAACACTCAATACATGGTATATTTACCATACATTTACCTTATTTACCATACATTTACCTAATATATCTAATATAAGTGAACCATTCATGTAGGTAAATATACCGTCCCAGCCCATTGAGTGTTTCTTTTGGGCAAACAAAAGCCACATCTCTTCTCCACCGGAACCAAACAATTCCCACGAAGAACTTCTCTCAAAGGGAAAATTTGGGATACCCTTGGGAGTGTACCCTAGCAGCTGTTCCCCAAATAGTACCCCATATTGCCTTATACAACTATTATATAACATTATGTAATCCATATCTCCGTGGTATATGTTGGTATAGATATATATATATATATCTCTCAGGATTTATCCCAAAGTGTACCCAACTTTTCCCTGGAAGATGACCTTGGCCGCCCAGCCGAAAAACGGGCCTTAAGCTTCAAGGCGTTCCAACAATTTTTGGTGCATCGCCATGATGTCCTTCCCGTCCGGTCGATGTCGATGTCGATGTCGTGAGGCCGGGGGATGAGGTTTTTCAGGGAGGTTTTTTTTCGATGGTTTTTTTTATGGGGGGGTTTGGGGTTGGACACTGGAGTCCATGGAGATGATGTCAGATGTATATATGTATATATATATAATATGTATACATGTATTCATCTAAATACGAATGATACATGTATATAGTTAAATTGACAAAAACATGTGTATTATAAGTATTCCCGGCAAACACACCCTGTAAATTGAAATCCTTCGTCTGAATAAGAAAATAGCTATTATTCATGGTGGGCTTTTACTCATGGCATCGACTCAGTTGCAGGGCTCCCAAATATTCACCTTTTACATCCCTGAATTTGTAAATATATTTAACATGAATAGTGGATGCCATATACCGTACAACCAAAAAAAGGTCAGATTTGCAAGGAAATCCCTCCTTTGCTGGTATCCACCGAGTAAACCAGCATGGATGTTCCAGAATCCTCGTCTTTCATTCGATGGATTTTTTGTCGCAAGATAACTCTCTCTCTCTCTCTCTCTCTCTCTCTAATTTCACTAAGATTTTGGGGGATTATTAACTTTAAACTTTCATCCTAATTGGGAAAACACATTTGAAAAACATATTGGGGGATATTCCAAGATTCTTCACTAAAAACTAGATAAAGGATAGTTCCCAACATCTTTCGAAAACTTCTACCTATCAACCATCATCAACCTCTACTTACCAGGTGATTCAAAGTGTCAGTTTGATCCTGATCGTCTGAGGTCACGTTTACAACCTTCAAAATCTAGTAACTTAATCACTCCCCACAAGGTCACGGCTTGAATCATCTGGTTATTTATATATCCCAAACACTCAATGGGACTGGTATATTCACCTACATGAATGGTTGATTCTTATGGGAATTTCATGTATAGGTAAATAAAACATACCAGGTGATTCAAGCCGTGACCTTTTTATCCCCTAGTCTCGTTGGAGGTCACCAACAACCATTGAAAAGGTCACTTAAACATCCCGGCCAAAAGGTCACCAGCAGAATTGCCAGGTAAATTGATCAGTGTCTGGGTATGTCTCCTGGTTTATCCTTTCCTTGCTTTCCTAACGTTTGGCTGGCCACATCAAGGCATTTCCACACACACATCCCATCCCGGGCCGACATCCATCCCTTCTCGACTCTTAGGGTAACCGCTGACCTCCTCGCTGTCGCCTAAGGTTACGAAGAAGTCATCATCCAAATGCATCAAGGCAGGCATCCATGCCTTGAATCGATCTGAGGCTGTGATCAACCGAGTCAACCTATACCCCCGGGCCCGGAAAACCACCCCTGACCCCCACCAGAAATGGCAGGGGGTGAAATATTTATAAGGCCTTATTTTTTAAGGGAAATTCCAATGGGTATTTTCATAAGCCCTGATCATTTTTGCCCTTCTTTTTCTGGAGGGCACCTTAGAAGGGGGGCAAATTGTTGTCCCATTGGTCCGGGGAAGTGATCGGATCAATGAGTTATAACGACAACAAAGTTCCCTACGTTTTAAGAACTTCCTGGGACACCCAAGTACACGGAAATGCACCCAGATTCCCGAACGAATGATAAATGGATAGCACCCAAAAAAGTCGAATGTGTGTTTTTTTTGAAAAAAAAGGTGGGACTCTCCGGCTTTCAAAAATGGCGTTCATCTTATTTTTTGGGGTATACGGTATACCTATTTGTTTGTCAAATATCCCGGAGAGGAAAATTGCTTCAGTTCTTGGGTAAATGCCTCTCAAGACAACGAAAGAAACAACATTAAGACTTGAAACGACAACCCATATTTCCACTGCGGTGAAAGGATCAATGGATAGCGGGCGCAACTCCCAAATTTGGTGGCATCCATCCTTTTCAGTGGAACAAAAAACATCAACCCCTCAAGTGGGAGAAGTCCATTGGCACCTTAGGAAAACCTTAGGCTTCCGAAAACACCGTTTCCACGGTGTCGGTGTCGGTGTCATTTTGGGTCCACCCAAAAAATATACCAACAAAACACCACCTTTCACCTCAGCAGGGATTATAACTGGAAGATGACCCGGGTCATCGGTTATCATCACCGGAAAGTTGCAACCAGAAGAAACTATATAAATTGCCATATAAATCAACCAAAAATTGGAGTAGTACTCATACAGTAACAAAAAATGGATCCATGGATCCGGAATGGGCAAAAAAACGGTTACCCCTCAAACCAAAAATCTCCTGCATGTATGGTATATTTACCTACATGAATGGTGAATCCATATGATAAACCTAGGTAAATATACCAGTCCCACAGATCCTTATGAGGGAAAAAAACCATAGGCCCCTCAAAAATCCAGCAACAAAAATGCAACCCAAGAAGCTTGCAAAATCTGCAGCTGTGTGATGAGTTCATGACCTCAGAGGAATTGGGATTTTTTTGGTTGACAAAGTTTGGAAAAAAAACACTGCACTATTTATTACCCATAGGATCCAGGTATGGTATATTTCCCTACAATTTGGTTGATTTTTATGGTAAATGTAGGGACATATACCATACATGGATGCTATGGGTTAAACAGAAAACTCATGAACATTACCGTACACTTGTATAGTTTGATCTTCCCAAAAAGAGTATAATTCAATGATTATAGAATAATGTCAGTTGCTTACATACTGCTGATGGTTCAGAAATCCGGGATCAACTCACCAGTTGAGGTTGGTAGTTTATTCCCATTATTTACAAGGTCTTCTATATGCTAGGTGGTACAGGAAAAATGAAGGTTCGGAGGGCCCTAAGAATATGACTGAAATACGCCCTAAAAATTGAAGGAAACGTAGGTTCCCATGCTAGACTCACTATAAACATATACCCTTGAAAACTAGTGGCTGGAAGTTGGAAGCTGAAAATGAAGCTTCCCAAGATCGTTTTTTCTTCTATCCTCCAGAGGTTCATTTTCAGGTGATCCCAGCGTAATCAGGTTGATCGGGTAAAAAAGATTACCAAAGGTCTGCCGGCTCGGGTGGGTTTTCCAGGGGCTTTCTTTTTCCAATCTTAGATTTCAAGAGGCATGGATTTGCTGAACAATTGCTTCAGCTGGGGGCCAACAGGTGACTCAGGTGAACTTCCAAAACTGATCCTAAAAGTTTCAATATTAATCCCATGGTATGAAGCTCATTTGGATGAAGCAGGTATGTGTACATATAATGAAGTTCACTTAATCCTGGTTGTTTCGGAAAATAAGGCGGGGGCCCGGGGAGCAATAATACCTCTACCTTTTTTTGGGGGGATGCCACCCCACCCCTGGATGCCAGTCGCCACCAGGGAGGGAGCATCTGAAGTTCTATTACTGTAAGGGTTGTAATAAGCCACTACCAAATAGAAGTGACCATAGTGGTTTCAAAGCCAGCTAAATAGCATTATAGCCACCCAGTTGATGAAAAAATAGTCAACACAGTTTCCTTCATCTGAACCCCAATTTTCAGCGTGTTTTCACAACACCTCCCAACAAAAAAAACAATGAAGCCACCACCGAAAAACGACAAGATATGTTTAGTTTCCACTGGTTATTCTTGATTCATCACCGAGCGTCAACTGGGAGACTCCAACATTTGCACTGCCTGCAGGATTCCATCGTGTCGTTGGACAGCGAAGGTCACGCAGGATTCCAATGGAGGCGAGGAAGTCGTTTAGGTTAGGATCAAATCCTACAAAAGGTGATACAGTACTTACCCCACCGAAAAAGTTCAGAGTTCGCACCTGAAAATGGATGGTTTTCTTTGAAGATTCGGAATCTCCTGTTCCTTTAAAGGGCTCTTTCTTTTCAGGTGCCAGCGGTTAGGTTTCCTTTGGTGTTTCATCCTGCCTAAAACGAACCTACCCTCATACTTGTAGCC
>DF239561.1:243770-245590 GCA_000507305.1 Breviolum minutum Mf 1.05b.01
CTTTTTCATTGCACGGTTCATCATGATCGTTTCCTGCTCATCCACTGCCATTCCACTGGAGTGTCGGCACTCCGTAGCCATGACCCCTGGCAGAGTGAACGGAGTGGTCCCCGGTGCTACAGGTTGAGCCCCTAACTACTATGTTCGTGGATTTATCCCTAGTTATACCCATTTACAAACCATGGTTTTTCATAGGGTTTGCTGGGGTTATTTCCCCTACATTATAACTAGGGTGCCGGGCTAGGGTCCCGGCCCCTTCTTGTAGATGTAATTACAACCCCAGGCAAAACTTATATAAAGGGGCTATATAAGTACCTAGGGACGAAAAATGCCAAAGATTTGCCAAGTAAAAACATGTTGAAACACTACCCGAAAAACCACCTAGAAAAGTACTAACGTAGTACTGAATCTACACGCAGCCACGATGGGAAGCCGTCACTCGACGTCAAAAAAAACCGAATCGACATCTTATCATGATCACCAAGCAGTGAAGAGGTATCAAGTTTAAATTTACTCCACTAAAAAAACACCCAAACAATGCTTGTAAGGTCTAGTATATATATATATATGTCTGAAGTATCACATTTCATAATAAACTACAAAAACTTCCACCAATCTGAATTAAGCCCCAAATTCCAGAATACCTCCGGTTATCCTACCACACAAGCATCATTATCATGTCCGGTGAGGTCTCTGTATTCGCCAACCTCTTGATCTGCAGAGGAAATTCATGGCCGGTGACACTCAGGTGAGCCACGAAAAAAACAACTCGGATACTTTCCATTCAACTGGTAGATTAATTGGGATCCTTATACTGGCTTACTATAATCTCAAAAATAACCGGGTAGGATTTCATCCCTTATGGAAACCCCCAAACAAAAAAAGTGTTTGCTCAGGTGAAGCTTAAACCATAAATGGAGTCAAATAACCTCTATCAATGGACTTATGAATGGACAACTGGGGTTATAAAAGGGGTTATACATGCCCTATAAGTAGGGTTGTTTTACCCCATGCAACCCATTTCTTTTCGGCCATTTTTAGAGGTGATTTCACTCCATGTATAACGATCGTTGGGGCCGAACCTTGCAGGGAAAAAACTTGCATCGCTTCTAAGGAAAAAAGTCCCCCCAACATGTGCTCCTAAACACGTTTCTACCACCACATGAGCAGCAAGCAGCGTCCAAAAACACTACAGCTACCCATCAATCCTAAACCGGAAGCTACAAGGTGGGCCCCTACGATCGATCGTTACAAGTAGGGGTGAAATCACGGGGTACGGGAACCCAGTTACCCAACCCATTTATAAGGCTATGTATAGGGGTGTAATAACCCATCTAGAAGTGGATCCGGGGCCCACCACCTGTACTCATCAAAAAACATCTCGTTTGGAGCCAAACAAAAACCCTTCAAAAAACCTGCCACAGGTTTAACGTGCCTTGTGAAATGACAAAGGTCTCGCTAGCATAAACGACCTGAATTCCTGGGCAAGTTAAAGAGCGGATAACAAACGGTTAACCTGGCAATTCTGCTGGTGACCTTTTGGCCGGGATGTTTTATTCGTGACCCTTAAGTATGGTTTGTTGGTGACCTCCAACGAGACTAGGGGATATAAAAAGGTCACATCATTGAATCACCTGGTACTTATTGTTAGTTGCTCTTGTTGTTGGTTTAGTTGCTGCTACCATCTACCCAGGTCATAGGATTGGATCGGGGAAATACAAACGGATTGTGAAAGGACATACAAACAAGGTGGCGTCCGCGCTAAGGGCGCGCTTGAATTTGAGCAGCGAATCAGCGGCGTCTTTTTTCCAACATGTGTG
>DF239561.1:245648-271261 GCA_000507305.1 Breviolum minutum Mf 1.05b.01
GTGCAAGGAACGTTAACACTCCCCCCACCCCAACCCAACATATCACATGATAATTAACATGTTTTCAAAAATACACGTTTTCTTCCGAGCCCCTAATACGGACGCCAGCACAAACAAGGATCTTTCGGGGTTGTTGGTTGCTGCTGCTACTTTTCCTGCAATAACTTGAGACGTCATTGTTTTGTTTCGATTCCATATGTATCGAAACTGATCGATGAAAGTAGCTCCAAAATCCGAATTTACACATGGAACATGTAACATGGATACCCCAAATTGCCATAGTTGAAAGGAAACATGTTTTTTTCCCAACCCCCCGCACTTTTATTTCATGATTGGCATCCACCTGGAGTTTCTTGAAACAATAGACTTTATAATATCCACAACCAATAGATTAAACAACACAAATCTGAACAAGTTGGGTGATGACTAAAAAAACGCCTATCAATCTATTTCCCTAAATTTATGAATGTCTCTATTTCTCATGCGTTACAGGTTCTTCCAAGATCTTTGGGAACATGCAATGTGGTGCTGCATTCGACTATGAGTAGAGAACAAAAACGCGCCTGTGACGCAAAGAAAGTCCTGTGCCATTGTAGTTGTATGTGTAAACTAAAAGTAGGATGTTTTCTTCCATTGCTTGTTGCGTGTTTGATTGGTCCACATATTTCCCAAATTAGTTTCAGGTAATCTGAACCCTAAGGTTCAATTGTTTCGATGTAGAATATCATCTCATCTTATCAAAATAGGCCCAATAGGAGCATCCCGCTAAGCCTTCATATGTGCAAGGCAAACGGGCCAGAGATGGCCAACGGCCGCCGAGACACCTTCTTCTTCCCAGGCGCTTGCAAGCTTTGGCATAAATGCGCTCATGGTATTCCTCGGTCGGCTTTGTTTTTTTGATTCAACTTGGAGAGAGCCAAGAATTGAGGTCAAAGGGATGTTGAATACGTTTTTTTTTGCCGACTGGAATATAAAAATACCATTAAAAAACAACCCACGTTTTTTCTTCATTTCTAAGGGTGAAATATCACCCATATGTTTAGGGCTGAAAAAAACTACTCAGTTTTGTTCCTGGTTTTTGGGGAGCCAAAGGCATAAAGTTCATACAAACACTCCGTGAAACAAATCGATGGCTAGCGGCCATCGGTTATCGGTTCTGCCAAACAAGGCGTGATGAGAGGCAAGTTCCATCTATACAAAGACATCAGTTGGAAGCCATGAGGTCACTGTAGCCATGTTTCCAAGTGACACTACAAATCATTGACTTTCCCCAGAATCAAAGGTCATATCAGTGGGAACACTTAGGCAAATTCAGATCATGTCAAAAATAATTTTTCCATCCCATATTTTCGAGGATTCGTCGGTAACCGCTTCCGCCAACAAACATTCGAACAAACAATGCCTTTAAAAACTTGCAAACATTTGACAGATCATCTACCAGCCCTAAACATCCACTGAACTGTGATTCTTTCAGGCTTGCTGTTGAGTAGTCCGTAAACTTTGTGCGTGTGTTTCTTTCAAAAAACACGTATCACATCCACACATCAATTTTTCAAAGGAACGCAATGAGCAGCTTTTTTGGTATATTTACCTACATTTGGTTGTTTTAATGGTAAAATATGGTATATGTAGGTAAATATACCATACATGGATGGTAAGGGTATACGGTATAGTATTCAACTACCACCAAGGCGCTGTTGCCACGGCCGACGAGATAAGGTCACACAGCAAACCTGGCGACTTCAGGAGGCCATTAACAACCCTATCCTTGGGGACAAAAACCTAAGCATTGCTGTTAACCACTTAGAAGTCCTAGTTGGATGTCCCAGGAAGTTAGTAAAAAAGGTTAGCAAGTGGGTTATAACCCTGATATACTGCATTTATAAGTAGGTTATAAGCCATATACTAACCATTGATCCTAACTTCCAACTTGACATCTTAAGTGGGATGATCCAAGTAGGATGGGATACCTTACCCCCAACCCAACCACACACACACACACACACACACACACACACACACACACACACACACACACACACACACACACACACACACAACCAACCAATCCCTGGCCTGGCCCAAGGCTGAGGCCGCTGAAATGAAAGACCTCGCGGCTTGATCCAATTCCGCAAGCAGCTGTAAGTCCTCTGAAACCAAGGAGACGCCAATCGTCAAGGGTGATTGACCCGGAAAAACCCAAAAAAACATGGGACCCCCCTTAGTGGTAAGCGGGACCCATACGAATTCCCAAATCTTTATAGGGATTCTCATGGGAAATAGTATGGGAAGCTTACCACTAAAAATCCCACTGAATTCGTGGACGTCCCATTGAGAAATATCGAAAAACATGGTTGTTTCTGGCGTTTGGTAAGAGACAATGGGCAACAAGAGCCATTTCTTTTGACTTTATCCACCTGTAACTTTGGGGAATTTGCACTGTTTCACCATGGCCTTTCCATATATATATATATACCATAGGATTCATGGGACGAACGGCACATTTGCCCTTACATGACATGGTTAATTTATATGGTAAATTAGAAGGTACATATACAAATCGTCCCATGGATGCTATGGGAGTGGGGTTTCTGGTGGCAAACGAAGGAAGGTTGAGTTTGGGAATCCCCAACGAAATATGTAATGATCCTGTTGGTCATTGGCATCCTGGGCTACCACCCAATCGATACGTATTTCACGATATTTTGTTGTTAAAATTAGAAAAAGAGCCTCCAACAAAAAGGATATACACTCCCGAAAACAAACATGGATACCCAAAATGATGGGCCTTGGAACAGGTAAACTCCCTATAAAGATGGCAATTTTTAGGTATCAATTAGTTAGATTTCTGGGGTGTATATCTTTTTGTCCGGCATGAATTGATGATGATGGTTTTGTGCAAGGGTTTTCGAACTACCCTAGACATCCAGGGCCGCCTGCTGAGTCTGATCAAACACTGAACCTTAGGAGGTATGACTGGACGTATCGGGAAACGATTGGTACCAACAAATCAGCCACCTGCGATGTACAAAACCTTGTAAACAATGAGATTTCAACTACCAACCTCAACTGGTGAGTTAGCCGGATTTCTGGTTGCCATCAACAGTAGGTAAAAGAACTTGCTTGTGTTTTGGGAAGTTCTCAAAAATGACCAGCATTTCGTCCAGGTCAAGATCTTCCCATTCGAAGCAATTCGAGCCGGATGTCCACCAAAAAAAACTTCTATTGGATCAGGAAAGGTTTGTTTTCTTTGTTTTTTTTCTGGTATATAAGCTGGTAAAGAATCTGGGTAAAATACAGGGTTGGCCTTGAGCCTTGAGAAGATTATATACCTTGACACAAGAATTGAAGTACTTTTTGCCTCTAGTTGATGGTTCAATAACTTCCCCACCATGCATTTCCTTATTCAAACAGCGGTTCGAAAGGCCGCAGTTCTAGTGCAGAATCTCTTGGGAAAGGGTGATGTTCAAGCAAAAACTTCCCCATAACTTCTGTGGGAACGAAATCATGATATAATTCTGAGAATCACCAGCTTCATCTCTGGCGGCAAATTATTCCTTGTTGGTGGTTGAACCAACCCCTTTGAAAAATATGCTCGTCAAAATGCGTTCATCTTCCCCAAAGTTCGGGGTGAAAATAAAAAATGTTTGAGTTGCCAACACCTAGATTCTCATGGATTTTCCGGAAATGGGCCTCGGCCTCGCTCCCCGGCATGCCCCGGCCCCGGAGATTCACTCCTCCTTTGAAAAGTCTGGCCTCTTTTTGTCCTGGATTGGTGCAGCCATGCAGCATTAAGAAAGGCACCAAACAATCTAATAAAAGACGTAGGATCCAGGTAATTATGGTATATCCCATAGGATCCATGTATGGTATATTTACCTACATTTGGTTGTTTTTAATGGTAAAAGATAGTAAATGTAGGTAAATATTCCATACATGGATCCTATGGGTATTTACCCACAGTTGGATCATTTGGTGAATTCATGTGAATTCTATGGTAATCAAAGCTGTATATACAATGACAAGTCAACACCTCAAACAGTCCAAGACAAAAAAACTACTTCAACCAAGGAGTTTTTCCGGGAAAAAAAAACATCTTCCAACCATGCCCGACCGGGAAATTCCCGGTTGTCAGCGGTCCGAAGAAGACCAACCCTTCTGCCATGACCGAAACTCGGGTTTCTCAGACCTTGGTGGTCAAGCGATGAAGTTGCAGTTGCTGCAAAGGTGAGCCATGAAAAAGACACCTCCTACTTACTATAGTTGGTTAATAAAGATCTTGGGATCCTTATAATGCTTTATCATGATCCCGGAGTATAACTGCATGAGTAGTATAATCCCCTATATAATCTATATCAGGAGTTCAAATTTGCTTTTTTGCAACGGCTTGATCCTTGGAACAATCATCCCTGATCTTCCAGTTCCCTTTATATATATTTGAAACCAAGCTTCCAGTTGCCAATATATCAGGTAACGATCGACCCGTGGTTCCAATTTGATGATGTTGTTTCAAGAATTTCAGCTATACAAGGCATTGATGCTGGATGTTTTTTGCTGGTCTTTTTTGGGAGAATCGCTAATGCAGAAACCTAACCCAACCAAAATCAATAGTGCAGCTGTGCTATTAAATGAAGCCCTGATTTCCACCCCTCCATGATTCTACAATTCCGATTGGTTGAGTTCATGTCAAATCAAGTCGAAAGTAGGCGAAAATGCACCAAACTTTAGGCAAACAACTGGCAAAAACACACACGTTTGGAACCCTAAAAGGGACAGCAGGGTTTTGCCTTACAAAGAACCTGTGGTTCTCACACAGGTATGTAGGGAAAAGACCCTCCCTGAAACTTACAATCGCCCCTGAAAATTGATGGGACTGGAAGACTAAATAATCCTTTCGTATTGGGTTTTCGATCTATTTTCAGGGGCTTTCCGTTGCTGTTAGACTATCCAAAGTGATTTCACCCGAAGGATTCACTCTGTCTTTTTAGTGGAATTTGCTAGTTTTCAACAAATTTCTCCATCTTAGAACCAGGAATGAATCAAGGTTGATTGGTGGGATGTCCATATTAGTAACTGGATTATAACTTATAACTCTATATAAGTAGGGTGGATACTTCCCCCACCAAAGGTTTTAAACCAACTTACTAACTAGCTACTAACTTCTGAAAAGTAGTGGAATAGCAACGATGATTGTAGTACCCTCCAGCTAACGATCACATTGAAAATCATCGACTTAAAAGTGCCGGCTTCAAAGGGAAAAGTTAGTTCCTTGGAGCGTATGATTCCAGGTTCCCAGTTGAAAGTTGTGATAAGGGAATTGCGTCAAACGAAGTTATGGAGATTGTTTGATCTTGGTCATGGGTGTTATGGCATTAACCTCAAAGCGAGTGTAGCCAAGTATCTCAATAAAACATACCTATAGATATATAGCCTTTAGAACCCAAATGAGCCACATGTTGCAAGATTCAACGCGGTAATAAATCTACTCGATCCTAGGTAAACTAACGGCCAGAAGCTGAATAACAAAAATAATAATGGTTCCCAAGATGGGAATTTCCTCTGTCTCAGGGGTTCGTTTTCAGGTGAACCAGATTAGTTTCCGCAGGTGTAACATGGAACCTCAAGATGTTCCCTGTTTATTTTGCAACGAAAACTTCAACAAAGTCAGCGCATGCTGGGTGACAACCAGGAGGTCGGAAATAAGGTATCATCCCAATCGACGATAATCACCTCAGAACAGAGTTGAGCAAAGGCGATCAATGCTGTTGATGGTGAAGCATCTCCTTGGAATCCCCATTTTAAAGAAGGGACTATATATCAGTTGGGGATATGCTTTGAACATGCTCAACGGCCGAACCACCAACATTAACCAGCTTGCCCAACCATTGGTTGAACAAAAAGTGATCCAGTGCCTGAGAAGATCGACAGTGTTCTGCTCGTATTGTGCAAATGCTTAGGTTTAGTCAAACATGAAGGACAAGCGCAACAAACATTACTCAAGGGTGACTGTGGACAAACATGACATCATCATATTGACCAAATTCAGTTTAAGTTCTTTTGACACTGAGTTATTTGATGTTATTTGTATGTTATCTTTAAAGGTGTGCAAATGGATCGACCATTCAGTGAGACAACAACAGTCACAAGTGCATCCATGCCGGTATACGCTTCTACACCCAATACAAGTTTTCCCATAGAGTTCCCTCACTATCACCATCAAAAAAATCCAAATACTTTGGACAAAGGATTTCCATTTCAAGCAGGACTGCCAAGGTTTTTGTATGCTGCCTGGTGTGCCTCCGTCTGATAAATTTGTTTGGGGGTGCTCAAGGAATGGTGCCCTAAAGTTCCCGAGGATCTCATAATCTTCACCACAAATCTCACCCATGCACCGTTCACTTTGCATGTTTGCATTTCATAGTGGTCCTCCAAGAAACAATCGAATGTTTTTTCCTTTGCTTCACATTCTTCCATTTTTTGTGCGGAAATGGGTAGTCACTGAAGATGAGTCTGACACAACTCGCAAAGGTCTTCCTTCGCAATCAGCAGAACAAACAAGTTGTATACAAGGGTTCACCATTGCATACTGACGCAGCACCAGGGAACCACCTCCGCCAAACAGAACAGGTAGAACCACAGAAGGATCAGAAGGTTCTTCTTCTGGGTTGCTGTCGTCAACAAACTCCTTCAGAATACGTCTTTGTATTTTTTCAGGGAGACGAGTGTGCAAAAAGGACAAGACCTTCGAGGCAAGCAATGATAACTCCTTCTGTTGTAACGTGGCAAAGTGATCGTGCAGATCTCGAAGCTTCATGGATGGAACATCTCTGCATCGTTGGAGCTGAAAATTCAATTCATATTCAATTGGTATAAGATTCCCAGCGGACGACTCTTCAACGAAGATGATTTTCCTTTTCCCATGGTGGGATATGTTAGCTTCGTAGAGGGTACTATGCCCTAAGGATCTAGGTATGACTGTGATTATCCCTATCTTCCTATGACCTAAAGATGGGATTTGATCAATCCATCCCGAGAAATCGGGAGGGGTTCCTGGGGATTCTTACGGATGAGTTTTCTACCTCCCAAGTCGGACTCGGACTCGACAAGTCATTCATCCGTATACTCAACAAGTCACATGCGAGCCATTGAGCAAAAAAACCTCTTACTTGCCATGAAATGCTAGTTGTTTAATGGGGATCCTTATATATAATTCATGGTTTATAAACATAATCACCACATAACTGGGTTATGTATTTCATCCCCAACAATTGCCCCAAACAACTTTAAACGGAGCCCTCCATTTCTCTCAGGACGCTCCAACTATATAGGGGATGAAGCTTGGGTATGGCTTGAATCACCTGGTTCTGTCAAATTCATTTCACTACCCGACCCCAACAAAACCTGCAAAAAAAAACAACTGAAATCTTATCATCCAGGTGACTAAAACACAGAAAACGTCAAACGTCGGTGAATTTGCGGCTGGGGTAATTTTGTGTTGGATGGCTCAAGTTTTGCTAAGGTCGCCCTTTCACTGAAACAATGCCAAGGAACCCCTTGTTCAGGCTCTTGCCATTGAGCACTTGAGGTCCTAAGAATCTCTGTGTTTTTCAGCGGATGCTGAAAAACGACGACAACCTATATTTTGGGCTGAATACGGAACACATGTTTCAAAACTACACCAAAGAAAGCTGTACTCTCCCTGAAACTAACGTGGAAGTTAATTCCAGAAACAGGCTTTACTAACATAGAAGTTGGTTTTCGAGGATTTGCCTGGGGAAAGTGGTCCAGGCCATAAACCCATGTTAAAGGATGTTGCGTCACATTGTTGACAAACATAGAAGTTTTCAAAAAATCACATTTGACTATCATGACCTTACAACATCCAGACCACCCAACAGTGCCAAACAAACATAGAAGTCCCGAAGAGGGTCAATCAGAACTACTGCAAGGTTCCACGTTTGTCAAGAAAATGTGAAAATTATAGAACGGACTTCAATAACCTGGAAGTTCCTCAGCCCAATTAAAAACAAATCTGGAAGTTGGACGTTTTGAATTGTTTTGTTTTGGGGCATGGGTATTCACTAACGTGGAAGTTGGAACAGACATATGAATTGGGACCTTGGATGCGGAAAGGTTTGCCCGCCCGAATTCACACCCAGTCTAGTAAACATGGAAGCTGCCCAATACTCAGGAAGGGGAAGATGTTGGGAAGCATGCTGGGGATAATGCTCCACAGGAAGAAGAAAACGATTTTTGGAACGGATTTTTTTCTTTATTAAAGTCTCTTCATAGAAAGTATCGTTTTGTTAAGTTTTTGGGCTCGGCAAGGGGGTGGGCAAGAATGGCAGCAAGTACTTGGAAAACCAACCGCCAAATACCTAACTCGCACTTTTTCACTAACATGGAAGCTCACTTCACCTTTTTTTCAAAAATATGCATATTGCATGTTTTTGTTGGTTAGACTTTCCCCACTGCCCGAATTGACACCCAGTCTAGCAAACATAAAAACCGGCCAATACTGCCCAAGCCTGCCTTCCGTTCCAAATCCGAAAACAAAAGTCGTCAACCTCTGACTAACGTGGAAGCTAGCTTGATCTCAAAGTGTGCTCTGTGTGAACTTCCATGTTTGTTTGTATCAGCCGAGTTTTTCCCAACTTTTTCAATCATATTTCTTTATCTTGGGGGGGGGTGTACCAGTGTTAACTAACAAAGTTTTCAAATTTCTTACATACCAATCATACCAACATAAAAAGTCAATATAACATGGAAGTTTTAAAAATATTCGACATTCGTGGCTTCTACGTTAGCTTCACGGGGTGTACCTCTACAAACCTATCAATCAAGACTCAAATTTGTGTTTTTTTGGTAGGTCAGCAAACTCAGCAAACAAAAAAAGGAAAAAATGCCTCTATAGTTTCAATGGAAAAGGCTTCCGCATTGTTTCAAACTCAGAGGCACTTTTACGGTGATTCCGCCAGCATGTCCGGCAAAATTTCCCCAATGTAAAATCATCATTTGGGGTAAGCATCTCCAATGATTCTTTGGAAGTGGACTATAGGCATTTTTGTGGTTCCAGAATTGCCTTAAACATCTTAAAACACTTTAAGAAAAAAATCTAACTTGAAGAAACAACTTTATAATACAATATTCTAGATATATCTACCAGCACCTTCAAAGGGGTGCCAATTAAACCCTAAGGGATTGTTACTTGACACCCTTTGGAAGGCTTGTAAATTGAAATTTGTATCCTTGCAAACTAGCACCCCCCCCCAAAAAAAACAACAACAACTCACTTCCCTCCTCCGATCCACCCCTTGTTTCTTTTAACCATATGGGTGTTTCCAAAATAGGGGTATCCCAAAATGGATGATTTATAATGGAAATCCCTATTAAATTGGATGATTTGGGGGGAAAACCCACTATTTTCGGAAACACCCATATAATCCCATTGAACTGAACAGCGAACCTCAAAACAAAAAAACACAAATCCCACCCGCTGTCGCTTAGCTTGGCTCAGCTGAGCATCTGTTGGCTGACCTCTCCCATGGACCGATTGGACAACTGTTTAGTCATCAACGCATCAGCACCTTCTAAATACCTCGAGTGTGGGATCAAATAGGGTATATTTGGGTTATAAAAAACCTACTTACTAAACTTTTACCAACTTCCTGGGGCATCCTAGTCTAGTGAGGTCACAAACATCAAATAAAAATTGTCGTCCACATAGATCTGGCCAAATCATAACATTTCACCAATCGCTGCCTGTTCCTGAAATTTGAAATCAGCGAATTTCTACCTTCTGTAGCTACCTTCTGGGGTGAGGTCGTCTGAGGTCTCTACAATTTGACCAGATCAAATGTGTCCGAGGTGGTGGTTTCCTGATTTTTAAAAGAAATGTCCTAAAGGATGACATGCCCTCAACAAAATACCTGCCCCACTTGCCAATTTATAGGGCATTTATCGGGGGCACGATGACCTTATGGTATAACTGGATCCGGGGCCCACTGGTACTCGTAGGAGGGAAATCTCGGATGAATGAATCGAATATCATTTGAAAAATGGACCTACACTTGGGTGAAGGTATTTTTGTTTATGGCATGGTAGAGGTAGAGGCGAATGGGTAGTAAGATGTCCATGAATTGTGGAGGTCAATAATTTTGAACCTAGACCAAAGAAAAAAGATTGAATGTCACCATAGCAATGGCGAGGTTATATATTCAGATGATATCTTTGATTGGGTATGTGTATATAGTTTGATAAAGAGAGACGTTTGATAGTACACGGAGGCCAATGGTTACTACCTGAAAGATTTCAAATATCTTTTAGCACTTACACGTTGTCACGTATCTTTACTCATAGTCATAGTACCACAGCTGCCTTTATTATATGTATGTATATATGTATATATAAAAACAAAATATACAATTCAAATAATTCAATTAAGAAACTAGTTTCTAGCACCTAGGATTTTTGTAAGTTTTACCAGCGTTTCTGCGAGATACAACAAACCTTCATCATCTTCCTCTTCACTCATTGAAATCATCTTTTTGCAGGGTTCCTCTGGCAAAGAGACGCATCTTGTTGGCATCTCCTGACGGTACGGGATCGCCATCAGTTTGCTACCCTTGGCGGCTCACGCCCCCACTTAGTAAGTGGCCAGTTAAGGGGTAGTACAATCCATTTATAACTATATAACTAACCTTAGGGGACAACAAAACTAAACCATGGTTCTTAACCGCTGAAATGATTCTCCAAGTGTGTTTCACAAAACCTCTCTAGTTGAGTGTGTCTACACCTCCCTAAAAAAAAACAACGGCTGGTTCACTGCAAAATGCTGGGAAATCCAAAATGAATCTCCCCTTCCAAAGGCTCCATTTTTAGGCAAAGCTGAATTTTTCCCTTAAGGATCCCGGCCCACATTCTGAGAATGCTTTCATGGAACCTAAATGACCTATGCGTTTTTTTGTTTCGGTGATTGGACACCCTAATCATCTGAGACTATGACTGGATTCCTAGTTTTATGTTTTTTGGAAATGAACCATTTTTGACATCCAACAAGAAATGAAATCAACTCACTCCGGTTGCACAGCCATTTACGTATGTATATATATATATACCTAGAACCCTAATGGGGCCCCAAATTTTGGAGGATTTGACCCACAAAATGGAAGGTCAACCCCGCAAAAAAGAGGTCAATTGGGTTATTCTTATATATGTATATATATATACAATAATAATAAATATAAATAATACATACAGTATATACCCTCCCGGGAATTAACGTATCCCACCTTGGGAAAAGAAACATCATCTTCAAAAGGCCTTGGTAGGGGATATGTTAGTTTCCAGGAGGGTATATTTATATACATATATAGAATTGAACTGCATTTTGTCCTGAAAACTTCATGGCTTGGAGACTATCGGATGTTCCCCGAAAGGTCAGCGTTCTTTTGAATTTTGTTCCAGGGTATCATTTTCACACACATCCTCCATGTTTTTCCCAAAAAAATAAATATGCCCAAGCCAATTGTTGTTGTACCTAATTGTTTAGAAGCAAGCATGTGAAAAAATAACCAAGGGTAGTATACCACTCCCTTTTATTAACCTCCCAAACAACCAATTGATGTTTTTTTTACCACTGCAACTAGGTTGCAACCTAGTTGGTGGCTTCAACCATTCTGAAGAAATATTAGTCAAATTTGATCATTTCGGCAAGTAGGGGGGAAAATGTAACAAAAAAAACATATTTGAAACCACCACCTAGCAACCAGTTGCCTTAAACCAGTTTGCGGGTTTTGAGCATTTTGATCCACCTACCTCCAGAAACCCACGCCTGTACCTGTGCAGTTTTCCCTTCTCCAAAGAGTTGCGTCAACGGCATACCTGCTTGGATGTCCCAGGAAATTAGGATCAATGCTTAGTAAATGGATTATTTCACAATTTCATCTACTTATACATGGGGTATATTTGGGTCATACGTAAGCCACTTCCTACACTTTTACGAACTTCCTGGGACGTCATAGTGGGGTCACAACAAAAAAAATGGTCGTCAACGTAGAGATTGCCTTGTATGGGTTCCAAAAAAGCAGCGAGTGGTTGCGATGGCCACATGGATTGGTGATGGTCCAAGGTTGGATGATTTGCGAAAAAGAAGGCGGCTTAAAGCCACGGATGCGAAAGCCATAAAAAGTGGCACAAAAAGATTCTCCCTAATATGGATTCATATATGGTATATAATGATGATGATTTTACCCATGGTAAAACTCGCCGAAAAAAACAATCCAAGTTTCTGACGGCTTCTTAGGTATTGAGTTGGGGTTCACGCCCCTCCATCCAGGAGGCAATCGTCACCACCAGGATGACATTGTATATATATATATATAGATATATTCTTTTAGTAGTAGTGGACACCTTGTTGCCTTTCCACTGTAACTGGCTGTAGATCCAATGAATCACCTACCATTTATCCATAACTGGTGGTTTGAAATCTACTATCCCAGATGGTGATCGCATGACTTCTGAACCATCAACAGGGCTTCCAATGGTGCATACATCTTCCAGTCAATTCTCTTAGTCAAAAATATCTATACAGTCAGGTTCAAATCATCACCGGCTGGCAAATCCTAAAAGTAAGATCCAATCCTTAGTATAGTCTACCCATACCGTGGCATCACCCATGGAAAAAACAAATATACATGCTTCCCAAATTACACTCCAGTTAAAAAACAATCACTGCATCACATAGAATACTAATATAGCAACCAAAATTATACTCCAGTAAACTAACAAAAACACAACCCATGTTTACAAACATGTTGTTTTTGTAACCAAGCAGGGTTTATAAAGCTTCGGTGCCATTTCTGCCTCCTATCAGCCCTACCTTTTTGACGTCCAAGGGACTCTGAATGATGCGATTCACATGAGCTTTCTGCGAAACTGGACTCAAAGGTTCTTTCAAACCACCTCGGCAAAATTGACGTCAGTTGAGCCATGAAGAAAACTGTGGTTGTTTAGGGTATATGGGGATTATACACTTATACTACCCAATTTTTGTGGGGATTACAATAAGCTGGGTTTGTTGGGGACCGTGTCTTGGAGATTTGAATGGTATAAAATGCGAATGGACAAAAGTGAATTCCAAAAAAGTCTTCCTTAAATGGTGGTGAAAGATGGTGATGAATCCTATGGTACGATCCCAATCCGGCAAAAAAAACAAATCCAAGTTGTGGACCATATGTGTTAGGGCTGCCAGGGTGGATCAACTCCTTATATTGGGGAGTTTAATCATCGCACCTTTAATAGGGAATCCTTATATATCCTTATAACTTAGAATTGGTATATAAAACCCTACTATAAGAGTGATGACCATCCCTACCATTAAAAAAACAATGGGAATTTAGACTCCAGCACATATGTTCTGAGAAAATGACATACATAATTCACCAAACAAAACATGTTTATCTTTTAGCCCATTTTCCTTGGAAGAGTCGGTTTGCCCTTGCTTAAAAAACACATTAAAACAGTGCGGTTGGCCAATATTACAGATTTTTGAATTGGTATAAAATCCAAAAATTATGAAGGTTTAGGGGATGTTCATTTTCAACTCGGGGGAGTAGACTCCTTTCAGTTTTCACCAGGGGTCATATTGTCAGTATCATATACGTAGCACCCAACGGTAGACCCCTTTTGGGGGGATAACTTTGGGGCTCGATTCTATGGGTTGAATCTTCCAAAATGTTCATTTTTTTGTTAGTTACAACCCATCAATTGTCAGACCAATAAAATTTGAGCCCCACAGGCAATGTTGAAAGAAAAAACAGAAAAAACATGGCCTTTTGTTAGGGTCTTGCTGTTGATGCAAGAAATCCCGCTGACCAGTTGAGGCGATTGGTGAGCCGTGGCTTAATTGGTTGATGCTAACCACCCTCACCTTGTTGCTATAAGGATGATAAAGGGGTTCATCGAGGCTGCTCATTTGCTTATCGCTATAAGCACAGCCTGGTTAAACTGTTTTAGAAGTCCTTGCAAATTGAATAAACATGTCGATTCAAAGTTGATGTTTTGGCATCAAAATCTGATCTCTGAAAATAGTTGTGAAAACTTCTGACTCCGCAATTTAATCTTCTTTGGAAGGGAAGGAAGGACAAAAACAGTGAAAAAACCGACTGGGCGGTTTACAGGTTGGTTTACAGGCAGAAATTGTAAAGTCAAATTTGAATATCTGTGGAAATAGTTAGAAAACTTCGTAGACAACGGTGAGATTTTTAGCATAGAGGAAACCAACTCATTTGTGAGATGTTGTGCATCAAAAAATATCTGCCTTGCAGAATGAAACCCCAAAATTGGTGGCGATGATTATAGATACCGAAGGTGTGCCAGCTGGGGTGGCCTTCGCCCCTGGTACCAATGCCCGCTTTGGTAAAGCGTACGCTTTCGGTGCCATATTGGCCAAGTTTGAAATAGCGAGTTGGACACTTGTCTCAGAGGAGTGGTTTGGGCCCACCAGAACGAGGATACATCCACTAGTTGAACGATTATCGTATTCCTGGCATGATCTGCATCAGCAATCTGAAGCTTCAAGTTTAGGGTCAGTCGAAACAGAGCCTTGTCACAATCATCAGACCATTTTGTGACTCTGGCGGCAAGTCCTTGGACGGCACGAAGCAAATCATATCTGGCCATCCTTGCGGCAAAGAGAATTTTCATGAGCACTCTTGCGGCTATTGGTGCTAAGACTCCCTTGGTCTCCTTCTCGTCCTGGGTTGGACCCAAAGGATACCTTTCAATCCTTCTTTCCATTAGTCAATATGATGGGTTTTGTGGAACCAACCCAAACATATCCAGTCACTACCAAGCTTCCCTGATACGAGCTACAAATTCATATCAACCCGGCCGCGCCAGAGGATTTTTCCCTTCATCCTCCGGCGGATTTTTTTTGTTAACTCCGGCCATTTCTGGTGCGTAGGTTTGGGGGATTCATCTTCAAACACCCTGAGGACTTGCCCAAACACTCAATGTATCGTCTTTTTATTTGCATTTGTCGTATACTGGTTGGTGGTTTCAACCCACTTGAAACATATTAGTCAAAATGGGAATCTTCCCCAAACAGGGGTAAAAACAAAAAATGTTTGAAACCACCAACTAGTATAGATAAACAGACCATACATTGAATGTCTGGATAGGAATTCCTCACCCACCCTGCCAGGCAGTCGAAGGCACTGGGTCGAGTATAAGCCAGCAGCGGAACGCTCATCACGGCAAATTTGGCGACATCATCCAAGATACGCCCTGGGTGGTGAAACGTCTGCGAAAAGGATGTCCCGGGAAGGAAGTGAGGATCAATGGGTTATCTATAACCTACTTATAAAATCTTATAAAGAGGGTCTTTTGTTGGGGTGATAACCCATTGATCCTAACCATTGATCCTAACTTTTGTGGGACATCCAAGTAGGGCTTTCTTGGAATCCATACTGTTGATGGAAGGAATCCTGCACCCGTTGATATGGAGAATATACCATTTGTTTAAAGCTTTCATAGAAAAACAGGTGGTGTTCTCGCCGGATTTCTGAACCATCAACAGTACGATCCATGTATGGTACATTCATACCGCATTGACATGTACCAGAAACAAAACAAAACAAAACTTCTTGGCAAAACGTATAACGAATACAGTCCCATGGGATGCGATGCGATGCTACAGGAACTACGTAGGGATGTCCTACCGATACTTAGTAGCTGGAGTATTTCACCCCATTTGAAAAATATTAGTCAAAATGGGAATCTTCCCCAAATAGGGGTGAAAATAAAAAATATTTGAAACCACCACCTAGTTAGTAACTGGATTATTTCACCCCCTATAAACATAGGTTGTTTTAGTCCTGTAAATAGCTGGACTTAAAACCAACTTCCCAACTTACGCGTAATACAAATCCTTCCTACTTAGACACCCGCATCATAACGGAAAATCATCCGAATCTGGGAAGCCTCAATGCGTGAGGGTTTTTGTACGGACCTACCGTAAACGTCTGAAACGTCCGGACAGAATGATGCAACCCGTTCGAACCCAGCAGCCTGCGGCCATCTGAAAGCCAGAGCGGTCCAGACCAGTCTTCCTGAAGAAAATGTCGACAGCAAAACCCAGCAACACTGCTGGAAATCCCCTCAAAGGCCCGTGCCCCCGGACCGGATCCACTTTCTAAATGGGGTGAAATAACCCCAAAAAAATGGCCGAAAAACAATGGGTTTTCCTGAGGTTATAACCTTTCTTAATTATATAGGGTGAAAACCCCATTTGTAAATGCTAGGGGCCCACTTTGCTAAGAACCCGGTATCATTCCCTTGGAAGGAGATAATCCTTTGGGTATGGCACAATAGTTTTTGGGTGCCATGTTCAAGTTCGGGGGGTGACGGTGTAACTTATTTTGTCGGAAAACATGTGAGCCACGAAAAAAGCCCTCCTACTTTCCATTCTACTGGTTGGTTAATAGGGATCCTTATAATGGTTTATCATAATCCCGGAATATAACTGGACAGTATAATCCCCAACAAATCCCCTAAACAACCAGGGTTTTTGTTCCTTGCTCATGTGTAACTTAACCTCCATTCCGGACTCAAGACTGGAAAACTGGGGAACCTTTGAGTTCTGCCAGTGCTACTGTTGATGGTAGAAATCCCAAACAACCACCTGGGATGTATAAAACCCTGTAAATAATGGGATCTCAACCACCAACCTCAATTGGTGAGTTGATCCCGGATTTTTGAACCATCCGCAGTATCATCAGCAACCGTTGCCTTCAAAGTAGGAAACATTGGATTGACCATAAACTACCGGACCCTGATGTGCGATTGAGTTCCGGAGCTTGGATTTGCGACTTGATGACTTGCGACTCGTGACTCGAGTCGCGAATGTTTGGAACGGAAGAAGTGGGGCCCCTTTAACATATTCGGACCCAAATGGTGGTGCCCTATGGATCCAAGTACCTCCTAAGAAGATACTTTACCACCCAAATCGTACCCTAAGTGCATTCCTAGCAGCGGATCCTTGGTTCCATAGGGGTGAATCCATGGGTGACTTTTTCATCTCATGGGAATCGATTTCTCGTCAAACATCAAAAAAACACATCACAGTCGACCTTTCAACTCCATCAATAACCCTAGGGGCCTCATGTCCCTCCACAACCCAGTAACAAACCATTTATTAAATCTCTGGGACATCTTTAGATCCACATCTCTTGAAGATTGCCAACCAGCACTGGTTGGATAGGTAGCTGGGGTCCAAAAACACTGTAAACAAATGAAACATACGCCCCCTGAACACAATATATGGGCTGTACCCTGAAGATATCACGCCTTAAAATGAAACATCCTCCCCACTTGGAGGATCATCCCAGTTAGTAAGTGATTAGATTGATTAGTAACCCCTGTAAGCCATGGAAAGAACATTTGGAAGGGAATAATCCCAGTTAGTTATGGTTATTAACCACTTACTAGTGGGATGATCCTCCAAGCAAAAGTCTTATTTTATCAATGATTTGACCAACCTATATACACCTGGCGAAACGATGAAACATCACATGTTCATAGCTAAATATACACCACGTTGGTACATATTCCAGGATCATACCCCAACAATCACCAACTTAACAGCATCAAAACAACGGAAGTGGATGCACTGGGCGTACCTCGAGCTTGCAGGACGGCTTGGAGCACCCAAGTCATACTCGAAGAGATCTAAGGCCCTTGGGGAGTGGGACCGGTTGGATCGTCGGGGAGTGAGTTTAAGTTTGGGTTACAAAAACATGCCGTTGTTTCTAAACAAAAGAAAGGAAGGGACCTAAAGTTTGGTCATGAAGCTTCATTGTTTGTTTGCTATACCCAGATGCTCCGATGCTCTATGGTATATATTTACCTATACCAGGACCATGGATCCTATTGGGATAGGCATACCTCAAGATGCGTTTTCCTAGAACACAAAAACAGATCTGTGTGATTCGGCTTCGAGACATCACAATGTTGCATAGTGAAGTCGAGTCATAAATTGCGAACCTGAAAAATGATGGTTTCCAAAAGGAATCTCCTTTTCCAGGGACTTCTGACTTCAGGTTCCATGTTAAATTTCTGGGGTGTAACTTCCATTTGTAAGTTGAATTCATCCGGGGCCCACTAAAAGAACACAAGTCATGTTCAGTTGAGAGGCAGGAATCCACTCCAAAGACCCCATTGAAACAACTGGATCCGGAGGGGACCCGCCTTGGATCCCTCAATGGTCTAATGTTGATTTTCTCAGCAAGTCTCTGACTACTGGGATGTCCATGGTACCTAGTAAATGGATTAGAACCCCTATTTAAGTGGGTTATAAGTCCCCTAAATGGGTTATAAGCCAACTTACTAACTAGTTATTAACTTCCATGGTACACCTTAGTAATCTTGTCAGTTCATCAGTCAATCCATTATCTTTTACTCATCTGAGTAACCACTCATCAGTCACCAATTACACTTCTCGCCACCATTTCTCCCCATCCCTTGGCTTTGGCGTGATAAACTTCCATAGTTTCACTCAACACTTCGCCCATCCGAGTTAAAAAGAAAAAATGTAAAAAAACAAAAACAACTTGGATTTGCATGTTCGATGCCTAGAAAAAGAACAACATATTCTCTCAAATGGTGGTTTGATGGTGATGAAATCCGTAAAAAAATCATTAAAGAAAGAACACATCCCCTAGAAATGGCCTTGAGTATTTGGGGTTATACCATGGTTTGATGGTGATTTACCATGGTATATTATATAGACTGTAAAAATCACCTTTAACACACACAAGCGAGCCAAGCGACTTGGAGGATCGTCTTGAGCCGTTTGTGGCTGTGGTATCGTCCTCTGCAGGATCTTCCTTTACAACTTGCATTGTCGCCATGGCAAGAAAAAAGGGTGTTTCCTAAAAGGGTTTTTAGGGGTTTAGGTGTTTTTTTCAGGGGTTTTAGGGTTTTCTTGGAGTTTTTAAGTGTTTTGTTTCATAAAAGGGGTCTAAAAAAATCCAAAGAAACCTTTCATCAATTCAAATGTTGGCTCCTTCAAGCTGCTCCATCTCGAAACCATGTCATTCTCATTTTTTTGAACAAACCATGGATTGATAATTTAAAATGTATATGATCTAACCAAGTTGCTTCTTTCGTCTAACTTTGATTTGTGAAGCATTGCATTTCATGATGTTTCCATGTTTTTCAATGTGTTCACTCACTTTGAGCTGCTGCGATACACTGGGTACAGTCTGCAACTGTTGCGCTTTAAAACGGCTGCGTTTAAAGTTACACAACTTTAAAAGCCGATTCAGCTTGCTTTCAAATTCCATCCAATTTGGATCATGCAAACAATTCCGTCGGGGAAAAGACGCGAAAAAATCCCCGGGACCCTGAAACTAACAGTTCGAATGGTTGGGGCCCAGCTACCTTCCAGGTGCTACTGCTATATGTAGTTTTTCAGGGGGTGTTTTTGTAACATGTACACTCATGTTCTCCAATCCTAAAGACTCAACGTATGGTACATATTTATACCTACATTTACCATATACAAGCTTAACCATTCATGTATAGGTGAAGATACTAGCTCCATTGACTCTCTGGGAATGTTGGATCTCTGCCGTCCTTCATGAAAACACCACTGATTTCACCCGTGCCGAAGGTGATCGTAACAACATCACGATCTCCATTGAGTGGCACCTGCGGGCGGCAGCGGTGTTGGTGGGTGATTTTTGGATCACCTCGCTACCCATACCATCCATGGGACAGGTATATTTCCCTACATGACTGGTTGATTTTTATTATTGTAAATGTAGGTAAATATAACCATACATGGATCCTATGGGATCTGGTAAGAAATAAATACCAAATGATTGAAGCCGTCACCTTTTTGGGATGATTGAGTTCACGTGACATTGTAAACCTGACCAACCCAACGATCGCGTATCAACTGGTAGGTGGCAGGTCTCATTCCTTTTGAAAAATATGTGCATCATGAAACCCCAAGGATCGGGGTGAAAAAAAAAACATATTTTGATTATTTCGATTTACCACCACCCAGATGAGTACTTTCAAAACATCTTAGACCTGGAGTTTCTTGTTTAAACCATGACAATGGATAAAATACCCAACCCGTGCGCCATTAAGGTATGGAGGCTGGGCCCTGCCGAAAAACACTGATTCACAATAGATTTCGTGAAGGTTAAAAAAAAACGTTGTGTTTTTATCAGGTTCCCTTCATAAAACTTAGAATAGATTGTTCTTACCAACTGTGACGCAGCGTTTTGGCAACCCCCAAAGGATGACTTTTAGCATCTCTGAGAAATGGAGGAATATCATAAAAGACCTACAGCATCCCATTGTAAGTGGGTGCATATACTTGGAGGATCATCCCAGGAATTAGTTAAAAACCATGCTTAGGTTTTCGTCCCCTAAGGATCGGTAGTTGTTCTCCTTCCAAATGGCGGTTTCATGGCTTATAAATGGGGGGTTGCTTGCCAACTACTTACAAGTCCTGGGATGATCCTCCAAGTTCAGGGGCTCCAGTGTTGTACTCTCCATGTCTCCATGTCCAACGAATGATTGTCCAATTCTATACATTGCTATGCAGTAACCCCCCGCCAGGATTCCAAGGGGCAAATGAAGGTTTAAAATCACCAAATCCCACCAAACAAATTGATTCTGATACTGGCTAAGGTTTCGCATCCTAATGTTCATTCATGAATTTAATCATGGATCTGGGCAAATTGGTATAATTCTTCTTACACCCAAATTTTACGGGCATTTTGGAGAGATTCCCTGGTTGCCTTACTTTTCACCGCCATTTCGGGTGACTAAAAACCGGCGGTTCGAACTGGTCATCCCATGAAATTTGACCAGAATGGATGGGAATCCTAAGCATTGATCATTTCTTCATTCTACTCTGTGAAAAAAAAACACGGCATTTCACAAACAAATCAACACAGGGAAAACCTTCCAGCACCTTCCAATACTTGCCGTCCTTAAACCCTAAGGGATTGTTACTTGACACCCGGAAGGTCCAGGTTTTTGTTGTCTTCGCTTTTTGGCGCCCACTTTGCGCTTCCACTGCATCGTCACGAAAAAGGGCCCGGCCCCAGAAAGTTGGTTACGTTTTCAGGAACCGTTGACGATCACTTTGGATCGTCGATTTCTGGAGGGTTTGGGATGGTTCACTACTTGCCTTGTGCTTGTGCTTGTATAGAACTAAGATACGTTGTCATACTGTTGATGGTTCAGAAATCCGGCGATCAACACCGTTTGGATGTATAAAAGCCTATGAATACTGGGATATCTACCTCAACTGGTGCAGGATTTCTTCCATCAACAGTCTCTCCGTGAGAAACAAGAGGAGATGTCATTTTTTTGTTGAAAATCATGATTGTTCATAATGGGAATTAGAAGATGTTTTCCTGAGATTCAGGTACCTTTCTTGAAAAGACAGAAAAGGTAGATTCTACCCAGAAGTGTCTGTTTCAGCACTTGGGAAAGCCAAAAAGATTCCTTCCATGCCAAAAGATTGCATGGAGTCATGATGAGTAAAAACTGGGATTGATTCCGAATTGGCCAGCCCCCAACTGCAGAGTTTGCTATAAAATCTATAAATGAATATGTGGCCCCTTAAACATCACGACTCAGAAAACAAGTTCATTGATTCCCATTGTTTTTAACATAAAGCCCCTTTTCTCTTAAGCCGGTGATGTATCTCACAATCAAAGGCTACTTTTTTCGGATATTGCAAACTGCTGCAATTTAGGGCAAACACAAAAACAGCTCCCGCACACCACTACTGTCACCGCCATATTCTGGATTGCCCCAGGTTACCTGAGAAAAAAGTCACGCCAGAATTTACCGGAAACGAAGTTGAGATGTTACAAGTCACAGAAGTCCAAATGATAATCTTAGACTCATACTGTTGATGGTTCAGAAATCCGGCGATCACCACCGTTTGGATGTCAAAGGCTCTGCAAATAATGGGATATTTACCATATCAGCTGGTGCAGGATTTCCGAACCATCAACAGAATGATACTGATATACTCCGGGAAACTACTTGTCTTTATTGATTGGTGTCAGAAGTTATTTTGAATGGTTTTGTGATAGTACTACCTGATGTAATTCAGTATAAAACCATCACAAATACTCTCCAGGAAACCAACATAGCCATGGAAAATCACCATCTTTCCTGGTGAATGCTATCAAAATGGTGGATTTTCCATGGCTGATCAGTCATACCAGTCCTTTATCCCCTATTAATATCTGCCCCATTTACAATAAATCTCACCTCATGCCCGGGTATTAAATTAGGTCTACCTCGTCAAATTGAATTGCGTACCTCACCTCGCTAAATCAAAATTCAGAAGTGGTTCATCCCCATAGATCCCCTCTTTGATCACTGATCACACATCCTGGGATCATTCAAGTAATGAGCTAGGGATGATGTATTCTCCCTATTTGGAAGCCAATTCTATAGCCCAGAATCCGTGAGAATTCACTCAGTAGACTAGAATCTTGAACAAGCCTTCACAAAAACATAAGAACAGGAATCATCCAAACCACTTGCTCCACTAATCATCTACTATACAATTCCAAAAGAAACATCCAAGCAACCCCTTAATCTGCAGGGAACGGACAAACCCGAATTCATTGCCAACTTCAAAGAGCCCAGGAGGGGGGATCCGGACATGACATAGTAGAGAAAAAAACTCATCAACTTAAAACAGGGATACACTCCTGAGGTTTAACAGCTCGCCCCTGAAAGATGATGGTTGGAAGACGATCCTTTCCTATTGTGAAGGTAACTTATCAGGGGCGAACTGTTAAACTTCAGGTGGGTAACCAAATGAAACCCCACAAAGTCACTTCTAGGACCATGTTTTTATTTCGATAAAGAAACATATATATTGGAGCTTCTTTCCATCTATCAAGATGAAATGTTTAAAAACATACCCTCCCTGAAACTAACATAGCACCTGAAAATGGGCCATCCCAAAAGGAAACTAGTATTCCAAGCATCCATTTTCAGGTGCTATGTTAGTTTTGGGGGGTATAACCCAAAAGAAACCCAGCTTTTTGAAGGAACCAAATCACTCCAACAAACAACAACATGTGGGCAAAAATCGCCTTTAATGCCCTCCAATACAAGGTGGGTACCTACGATCGCTCATGGGTTACAATCTCTATAAATGGGCAGTATAACTGGGTTGGCCCTGGAGGTATTTCACCCCCATAAGTGGAGTTCTCTCACCCCTATACTTGTAACTGGTGCATCAGAAACTCCCACCTTGTACACCTGATTTGGTTTTTTCGGATATTTTCGTATTCCCTTACTAAATCACCACCATTGAGGGAGGGGTCAACCCCCGATGACCTCGGGGTTTGTCAACCCCCCCCTTCACGGAAACCGAAACCGAGGCACAATGGTCCCGTCCATTAGAATCGCAGTGAAGGCGAAGTGAGAGGCGCAAATCTGCGACACATTCCTGGGCCGGAAAAAAACAAAATACTTACACCCCTGAAAACTAACATGGATACCCAAGATAGCCATGTTTGAAAGGAGATACATCTTCCAAACCAGCATTTTTGGTATCTATGTTAGTTTTGGGGGTGTAGATGTCCCGGGAAGGAAGTTAGGATCGATGGTTAGTAAGTTGGTTTATTTCACCTATTTAGGGGACGAAATCAACCTACTTATTCTAGTGTTTTTTTGGTTAGTGTCGGTGAAATAAAACAGTTACGAGGTGATTCACAGTGACGTCTTCAATCCCCCAAATGGAGGTCACTTAACCTTTGGAGAGGTCACTTAACCATCCCAGAAAGGTCAGAAAGAATTGCCATGCAAAGAAAACAACTGGAAACACAAAAACACATCAGTTACTGTAAATGAGTTTTAGGCTTCATGAATGGGGTTAATGTTGTTGTTTCAAAACACAAAAGGTGGTATGAAATATCTCTAGCTGAATTCACACCTTCGGAAGTATGAAGTATATCAATGCTGTGACTCAAAGTTCTACGGAACGATCCAATGGATTCTGGACATTCAAATTGGCTTGCATTAAGATTGCATTAAGTATCCCTTGTAAAGAATAGCATATTTCAGATTATATAGATCTAGCTCCCCCTCCAGCATGCCAGTCACCACGAGGATTTGCATTTTTTTTAGTAGGGAATCCCTGTACATCTTGAGATAAATCTTTATTTGCCACTGTTACTGGGTGCCGGGTAGATCTAACTTACATACCCCAATATCTCCAGATTGCCGTGCCTTGCATCATTTTCCCTCTTTCTCACATTGGAAAACTTTTGGGATGGCAAAAAAAACATGAAACCTACTTGTTGGGCAATCTCACAGAGTTTTTGTCAAAAGGTGCGTTTGAACTACGGCGAAGTCGTTTTTTTTGGCTCGCCAAGTGACCGTAGCTGCTGTTGCACTCGTCGGCTGTCACCCCCCGAACGGGGATCTCCCCATGTGACCACCGACAAATCGGAGCGGAGAGCAGCGAAGGAAAAGTGCGTCGAAACAATGTGGAGCACATTCCTCGGATGGCTGGTCAACCTGACCTACCCCCACCCTAAACCCGATGACCTGGACCCTACACCCTTCAGAAATAAGGTTTTTATAGCTGGCCTTATTAAGGGGGAAAGCAATGGTTAATAAGCCCTGATCATAAGGCTTCATTTCTGGGTGGGATACGTTGGAGGGGGGCCACCGGTTGGGGCCTTGATGCGTCTAGAAGTCCTTGATGGGTTTTCCCACCTACGAATCCCAGCACATACTGTTGAAGGGAGAAATCCGGCTAACCACATGGTATGTATAAAACTCTGTATATCATGGGATAAACTATACCTATCAACTGGTGCAGAATTTCTTCCATCAACAGTAGGGGGGTTTTCCTGATACGGCCAAATAATGATAGACTGTACATTGGCCTGGTGGTTAACCCATCCCAAAAGGGTCAGTTGGGTACAAAAGGCATGTCCCAAAGTTTGGGATCCCCAAGTATCCACCCAAAATAATGCTGTTTTATGCTGTTTTTGTTTTTGTTCCATTCCCAAACACTCTTTTTGGGAATGGTCTATGTACCTCCATGAAAACCCTTTCGAAATCAACCATTCATTTATAGGTAAATATACAAAATCGTCCCATTGAGTGTTTTGGATTTTCAAACTGATGGAGTTGAGAGCGTCACACACATCCCCATTCTTTGACGTCACATGTTACAGGAACTAACTTCCCCCAAAAAAGGAAACTTGTACAAACATGGCGGCGCTGACATCCTACTCTTCTGGGAACGCGTCCATATCCCGTCCTTTATTTACATCAAGTACTGTTGAGTTGATGATTTTCCCGGTTTCTCGACAAAATGGGATACGCATCTATTCCCTGAAAGTGTAGTCTTATTTGGGAAGATTATCTGGAAGATTTTCTGGAAATTGTTCCATTCAAATGAGACACGAGACAAAAAAAAACGTCCTTCCTTTCCATGAAATACTGGTAGTTAATAGGGATCCTTACAATCGATTATTATCATCCCCACATAGCTGGGTAGTTTAATCCCCTACATATCCTAAACAACCAGGGTT
>DF239562.1:0-187112 GCA_000507305.1 Breviolum minutum Mf 1.05b.01
CACGTTGTATACCATATCTCCGTCGAGGCACAGCATCTGTTTCCAATCCTCAGGTTTTCATGAACAACTGCAGCGGTGCAAAGATGGCCCTGAAAAAAAAGGATTCCTATGCATTCAATGTGTCTATATATATATATACGTACCCCTACATCTATTCCCTCTGGAAAAACATCATGTATAATATACAAATATATACTATCCGATACACACACTTGATAACAGATTCATAGATTCATATGAACATTTACACACACACATTCATACGAATTGCATACTATTTAACCCTATGGCAAAAAAAACATCGGAGACCTTACCTCCAAGGTCCATTGGAAATGCCTCCACCTTTTCGCACGATCTGCCGAGAATCCCTGCATCTGCATGTCTTCCAACAACTGCAAGGCCCATGGCCAACTATTCTCTTCACTGCATGCACTGATAGCAGCACTAAAGGTCATTACATTTGGAGCTGGTAGGGACCCCTTCGATGTCGACATCTGCTTCAGCACCTGCAAAACGGAAAAGCTTTCCAACCAAGAAACGACCGGAACCTTACGGGAAATTTCCTATCCTCCGGCATCCAGTCATATTCTCAGCTAATGATTGGGGTGTCCAATCTGCCACCTTCAAGGCATCTTCCCAACGTCGGGTCAAGGCATAAGCACTCACCAGGCTGCTGTAACTGATCACATCTGCCTGAAGGGATATGATGAATCTCCGTGTATTTCCATCCCATGTGGATGATGGAAAATGATGGTAGAAATGCGTTTCATGTCAATTGGCTGTTTTTTATGGACAATTACTGTACCTTGCTAATCCTGCTAAAACAAACACAATTTTTTTGAGTTGCAGCATCTATCTACTTTCACCCCTTTAGTTTGATTTCAATTGAATTCAATTCTGCAATTGCGACAAACTACAGGGATGGAGACACGCTGTTCGCAACGCGTTTTGATACAATGGCCTTGGTGTATTATGATCTATATTATAAATTATATATATCTACTTCCTTGCTGCCGAGAATTACAGTGAATTCCATATTCCGATCTTTCCATATTTGCACCATTTGCTGCTAGCACCTTAGTTCTTCTTATCACATCAATCCACCCATCACTATGGTATCCTGGACATCTTGGAGAGCCATCTCCTGCAACAGTTGCAGGGACCATTGCCACTGCTGCCCCTTGGCACAAGCACCTTGGATATAGCCATCTGCTAAACACATCACCAGCATACCAGAAAAGTGGTAAACCGGTAAACCCATGTCAGGGACGGCAATTTCTAGCCTTTCTTGCAACATTCTGCACATCACACCCACACAAAGCTAGAGTCTCCGTGGTATGCGGCTAAATCTTCGCCGAGAATCTGATGGCAGTGTTGCACACGATGATGTTGGCCTCCCATGCAGTTTGAGTAAGTCGGAATCTCAGGTGCGCCTATAGGAAAAATCAATCCATGCTCTTTTGCATCTATGGCTTGAAAGAATCAAATATTTTTGACACCTTGAGCTGTCACATCCGTCTCTTCCCTCACACAAAACAGACCCCTTGCATTTCATCAAAGTTCCTTGACAAACACAACAACCTATCATCATCTTCCAGCAAAACAGTTCCAAACTTCATCAAACTAACCCTTTCCATCCTGAAAACCCTACCATTCCACCCATTTTTTTCGTTTGTTTCGAAATTCTCACCAACCATTTTCGACCCACCGACCCAGCCGTTGAACATCCCCACCTTCAAAGATATCTCCAACGCATAGTGCAAGGCTTCCAATGCTGCGCCCCATTGACCGTTCTGCTCGCAGGCTCGGATCACCGCACCGCAAGCGTAAACGTCCAGGGGGATGCCATCGCCGGGTTTTTTCGACAAAATGGCCAAAGCATCGGGCCAACCTGCAAGGTTGGAAAAATGTTCGTGGGATTTTCAAGCCATGGTTTATTTTTGGGTTGTATTAAGGAACAAACACATATATGGTCTGATATATGGTGCCTCCCTATTCATCTTAAAGGAGAATAGGTAGAGTGTCGTCCAAATCGTTCTAGGTATCTTTGAAAAAATATACCGACACAACAAATGAGAAATCATCTTCTGTAATACATTCTAATTTCACTACAATACTCAATCATACCAAAAATTCCACATAATTATTATCAGTTATAATGAATCAATTTATATGACCGAGTAACATTTTCTATGAGTTTTCTTCTAAAACCCAACGGAATCCCAATCAACTCCCCCATCAACTGGCCAGTTTTTTTTTGTTGCTCTCAGGGACGTCCCTGATGCCCCAAACGACCAATCAGCGCTACGCGCTCGATGGAGGCTTGGCGGGTTTCGGTTTTTCCCATGCGACATGGCCGTCACTCGAGAGCTACTCCACCCCTAAGGGCTTCGAAAAAAAAAAACCGCTGACGCCGTGATTTTTGGGATGTTTCTTGGAAAAACCTTAGAAACAAACAAAACCATACAAAACCTCATTTAAGATGATATTGACTGTTTTTGTTGTGCGAGTTGAGTCAAAAACGTGGTGAAGTTGTTGCCAACATCATCTTAGGTGTAAGATGGAGGCACCTGGGGTCAGGCCATGGCTGCGGTGCGTTTCATGTTTCACCACCCGGCCCGTGACCAGGAAACCATTCATAACGATTCAACCTGCAAAAGCTGAAGGCAAAATAACTTCACAAGCACCATACAGCCGGTGACTGGACTATATTTTAGTATCCATAATTTCTCACCAAGACAATGAACACTTTCCTTTGAATCTCTGCAGGGCTCTCTTTTTGATGTCAAGGCTGTAAATGTAACAGTCTCCAACTCAGAAAGTAGCTCATGCACATGCCCAATTTGCCCCGCCATAGCGCAAGCAGTTGCAGCACTGGAGTAAATATCAGCATCCTACACGGTTGATGAAAATATAGGTCTTGCTTGTGCTTCCAGTCTGAACACTCACATCAAATCACCTAATCACCCGGTGTCCTTGAACACGTTCGCCAAGGTCATCTGTTGACACAATTGCAATACTCTCGCCCAATCCTCAAGGTTTTCTCCCATTGGTGGAAAATGGAGGCTCCGAGCCAATAGAAGAAATTCGAGGAATTTTCTCCAAGTGTACCTTTTACAATATTTCCTCTAACCAAATGCCTCCAATGTGTTTTTCCCCAAAAACGGCTTGAAAAATGCTGATTGGTTATATATACGTATATCTTTTTCAGCTTTTGGCTTTTTTTTTGGGATCCAAGTCACATTTTTACATGCTCGAATCGCTGCACCACATGCCAAGGTTTCCCAAAATGGAGCCTTTTCCAAGAGCTCCAGGACTTCACACCAACGCTGCGCTTTAGCGCAAGAACCTGGGTGGGTTTGTTGGCTGTTCGGATCCGACAACAAAAAATCATCTGTCTCTGGTTGGTGGTTTCAACCCATTTGAAAAATATGAGTCAAAATGGGATCTTCCCCAAGTCGGGGTGAAAAAAACAAATGTTTCAAACCACCACCTAGGTCTGTACTAATTTAGATATGAGGTTTGTGACTTCGATTGATAGATTACGTTTTTTTGCAAAGAGAAAGATCTGCAGGTATAGTACTAAGAACACAAACTGCAAGTTACCGAGAATGCTAGAATGCTACACTCCTGTAAATCCATCATTCTGATGGTATTTACCAGGAAACATGCGGAGTTTGTATGGCTATGTTAGTTGAAAGGAGGGTACTATTTTTTTCCCCAGATAGCCATAGCTATATAGGGGTTCTTACTTCTAATCTACGAAACAGTGCAGTGGACGTGGTAGGGTGCCATTGTAGTGTGCTATGGTTGGGGGGGAGGGTGACGACCAACTTTGGGGGAGTGGACAACAGGGTGCCATTGTAGTGTGCCGGAGGGTGACGACCAACTTTGGGGGAGTGGACGTGGTGCCATTGTAGTGTGCTGCTATGGTGGAGGAAGGGGAGGATGACGGCCAACTTTGGGGAGTGGACGTGGTGCCATTGGAGGGTGCCATCGTAGCGTGCTATGGTTGGGTGCCAGTGTGACGACCAACTTTGGGGGAGTCGTGGTTCCATTGCAGGGTGCCCATGGCACCCTACACATCAATGGCATCCGGAAAAAGCATCCCAAAAACTGCCTTTTACGCTTCTTGCAGACGTTACACTGTTCTCTACATTGATAACGCAAAAACTGTTTTTTTTGGCTATCTGGGGTCTATGCTGGTATATTTTTTTTTGGGGAACCATTCCCAGTCGTGTCTATAGCTTCAACAAACCTTGCGTCAAGAAACTGATGGCAGAGCTGAATGTAACAGCTGTAGCCTCTAAGGACGCAGGCATCAACCTGAAGCGATGGGAAGATTTATCTGAACGAAGATTGCCTGGTTCATTGAGGAAGCCATGCAAAAAAAGGTTGTTTCATCTTGATGATCCCAACATGTTTCTCCCAAAATATCCCAAAGTGTGCAACAACTCAAAAGGCTCAACCTTTTAATCAGGCAGAAACAAACACAACAAAAAAAAGATTCCGATGGACCACTCTTATCTAATCTATTGATCTTCGGCTTTAAGGAGCCCCATGTCTACCTGTACCGCCCATCAACCGAGCCCCAAATCCCCTCGATCAGTCGACCTGGTCAACAAGGCCAATGCAGAGTTCCAAGAACTGCCTTTCTCACACGCTGCGATAGCTGCATTGTATCTCAGCTTCACAGGTGACTGTCAAGTGGGGAGGTGAGTCAGCCTTCCCCCTGGGGAAAACAAAGAATTTATGACTCGAAAAGGGACCATTTTAATAGAAATGTAGTCTTCCAACCATTATTTTTCAGGGGCGATGTCTTTTTTGTAGGGGGAGTATTCAGTATATATTTAACTATATTTATACATACCTTGGAAGTCCAACCACCATTTTTTATAGGTTGGTCTAGGGGAACCACCATTCTTTTAATGGTGGTTGACTTATGCAAGTTGATTTTCAGTGGTCAGTTCCTCGCAGCAATTCTCCAAAAAGAGCACCCTCAAATACTCCAAAGACGAAATCCCAAACAAGCAACGAGATAACGTCCAACTGTGCAGTTGTGGTAGCTAAAATAGCCAGTGCCATGGTCCACTGAACGCATTTTTCACAGGCACTGATTGCTGCAGCCACTGTCACAGCTGTCTGTTGCACGGAAACTGCAGACATATGCACCAAAAAAAAGATAGCAGCTTGCCATTCGCCGCCTGGTTTCAACTCCAAATTTTAAGGTCATTGAAGAAACTAATGGTTTTTCACTGTGAAAATACCACGGGGAGATGACAGGAATATGTCTACATCTACATCTACAGCCATTGGACGCCATAAACTTCGCGCTTCGGCTGACCAAAGGGGCGCGGAAAACAACCCTGGTAGACCCTAACCAGGACGTCTTAAAACACAACAAACCCGTAGTTTGTTACGAAAACTCCCGTTGGACTCTTCAAGGCGTTTTTTTTTTCGATTTGAAACTGTGTTGGACCCTTTTTCAATAAATAAACAAAAAAGCACCACATTTCCAATCCAAATCCATACATATATATATATATATATGTATATTGTTATCCATGCATTTTTCCCAATCCAATTGGAGATTTTCATTTTCATGAAATCCCAATTTTCTCATCATTGTCATCCAGCTACTCTTCTCGCATGCGCTGATGCAAGCACCAAAACTGGCAGCATCTGGTGCTGGATGTTCCTCCAACAAGGCGACCGCATTGCGCCAGTCGCTTTGACACGAAGCCATGGCTGCATTGAAAGCCACCTAGATCTGGAAAAAAACACAGGAAGTTCTAAGGGATACGTATCCCCCCGAAATTTTAAGATAGATATCCAAAATGATGGGTTGTTACGAATCAAACATGGCTATTTTGGGTATGTTAAATTTCACTGGGGTAAAGGTTTGGTAAACATATATAACATATAACATATAATCATATCATATCAAATATTGTGTCATAGCAAAGCAAATATCATCAATATCTCAGCTTAGAGGACTTCATCATATCCCCCGGTAAAACCAACAGATTGTAATCACCATGTTCTGGATAATCGCATCAAATGGATGAGATGCTGGCAGTGAGTGTTAGGAGCATCATCATTGGCATCCGTGACTTCTCTCTGAATTGATCATATCAATTGCTTTAGTTGAGAATTGAAGTGCATTAAGTCTGTCCCTTTACAAAGGATGACCTCGAAAATAGATATGGAAAATCATGGAATGAGTCAATGAGGCTTAAACCAATCCCTCTGAGAATCCTGACATGGTCTCTCTGTATAGACTCGGTGTACATGTGCTCAAGCAAAGCCTCGACACTCAGATGCTTCGGAAGCATCTCAACTCGACAAGAATGGATATGATGGCTGCGGTGATCCTTACAACACATGGGTGTTTCCAAAAATAGGGGTACCCCAAAATGGATGGTTTATAATGGAATACCCTATTAAAATGGATGATTTGGGGGGAAAACCCACTATTTTCGGAAACATCCACATCAAAATCATGGATCCTGGTGTAAGTCCTCTACAGTCTGACTGCCAAACATCAGAATTTTTGTAGGGAAAAAAAAAGCCGGCCGGGGAGCGACACGAGCCTCCATGCGATATGTGGACAGTCCAGTGTGGAAATCCCGTCATCGGCCGGGCATCTTTGCCACCGTTATTTTTCAGCATCCACATCACTCAAATCACAGCGGGCTAGCACTGAAATCATCTTAAGTCAAACATCAGGCTATAAGTATTCTATATAGTTTCCCCTTTAGGAATTTGTATTTGCGAATCCTTAGGAATTACGACCTGCACAGTCAAAACACAGGCAAGTAACCAATGCAAGGTTCCAGTTAGTACCACCCATACCAGAGATGGCAGAAGTATAAGTGATACTGTCCTTCTGAACAGTTCTCAGGCGCATCTCCTGAGGGATCTGACAAAACGGAATTTGAACGTTTACGTGGAGTCCTTAGCATCTGTTCAAATTTCAACTCAATGTCTTTCAACATGGGGGAGTTTGTCTTGGCCACCTTGGCAACTCAACAAAAATCACATCTGAATATAGCTGACCAAGTATCTTCCAATAGCTGAAGGATCTGCTGCCAGTACCTTCACACGACTGTCCATGTAAATAGGAGCTGCACTTTTGGGGTAGATCTAAATACATGAACATGGTGAAAGTAGTAGAATCTGGACTTAAGAGGACAGGAATCATTCCTTTTTTGAAACTGTGAAACTACTTGGTGGTTTCAACCCCTTTGAAAAATATTAGTCAAAATGGGAATCTTTCCCAAATAGGGGTGAAAATAAACAATATTCGAAACCACCACCTAGGAAACCATTTGCTTCTTTCATTTATCAATGTGCACATAGTCTTTGATATTGGTCTTAGCTTGCTGCCATGGTGCTGTCCGTCTGCACATGCACTGATTGCAGCATTGTATGAGATATTGTCTGGTTTCAGAGACTGACCTGCGCATGCTTCAAGCTACTTAACATCCAACATGAAAAATCCAACCATTTGAAGCTGCAAAGTCGTGCAGTAAAAATCACCAGTTTGATGTATTCTCTATGGAGCAAAAGTTAAAATCACTGTTTATCGGATGCCTCGAAAATGGCCGCATGGCAAAAAATAGAGAAAACATAGATGTTCAAGCACACACCGTGGAGAATTTGGCTGTGCTATCCTACTTCACCTGAAAAATATTTACAATCCGTGCTTCCCATTCTACATCCTGCTTTTTCCAAGGAAGCACCCTTTTTGACAAAGACTTGGTTGTTTCTCCAAAGAAATGTTGTCCTCTATCCATCACACAATAAAATACTGAACCACTATCCATCAGCTACCACTATCCATCCATCAGCTACCAGCCTTGTAAACCTTCTACGAGGTGTAATGCTTCCAGCCAATGACTGGCCTCTGGGTCTGACATCTTTGGAAAGCGAAGGGCTTTTTTCGTGGAATTGCTGAAAAAGGTTACCACCATACAGTTGGGGCAAATTGTGAAACATTTTCCAAAAGTTTTTGGTTAAAAACAGACATCTTCAATTTAAACAGCTTCTGTTCTTGTTTTTTTTGTCGTTCAGTTTGTAGACATCTTTATCATTCCCTGCGATGATTTCCCCACAAAAAAAACCTCAAAATCTCAAGCCGCAGATTTTTGATTGGCCTTCCCGCAGGCACTGATGCAAGCATTGTATGTAATGATGTCTTGGGACACCTAGGACAAGTCACACAGCTGCAACACGGCGGGTTTTTGCAGTTGGGTGTTGCTGGTTGGTGGCAAGGGAAAATCATCAACTGCCGTTGTAGTTGGAAGGATCATGCGATATATTATCTTTATATGCACACATATATGTATATATATATAATATAGATATAATCTATATATATATAGATTTGTTCATCCTTATAGTACTATACCAATTACCAATCATGAATAAACCGGATAGGTTCTAAAACCTACGGTACACACTGCAAGTCTCTCCGAGCAAATATAATGCGTTATTGTCGTAAGATACAGTTGATGGAAGAAATCCTGTACCACCCGGGATGTATAAAAGCCTGTAAACAATCGGATAAAACACCTATCAACTGGTGCAGGATTTCAGCCATCAACAGTATCTTTGTGGGTCTGTGTCAAAACTGATCATTTTTTGTGAAGAAATTCCCTGCTGTGGCAACTTCGCAACGCCAGGAGAATCGACAATTTTCAACCCATGACTTCGACAGATTCCTCAAAAACCAATGGTAGAGTCGTATCAGTGATCAAGGTGATCCAAGATAGGGGATGAAATATTACCTATACTTATATAAAGACTGTAGTAAGATAATAGGCCATTTCAAGACATCGGGGGTGATTACACTCCCTGAAACTAACTAACTAACCGCAGTTCTTTCAAAAAATAGCCGATCCCATCGACTCGACAGTGATTTGCTGCGGTAGCCTCCAGTAGTCTCATCTTCTTCAAGAGGTCCAGCGCCACATCCCAACAGCCAAAGGTTTCGCAGCTGCTAATCAACGTGTTCATTGCGATGTTGTCAAGCCTTACAGTCCACGCATCAACTAAAAAACAAGTTGTTGGGTGACAAAAATGATACACAAAAATGATACAACTGTCATCAATTTTCTTAATTCCAACAAACAAAGAAATCAGAATTGTATTTGGATTCTATAGAACTCACATACGCCATGAGACATTGATAAATATACAACATTTTACAATACTAAGCATGTAAATCTGAATGGTGCTGTAGTATTTCTTTACTGCAAGTGCATCTGGTCTTCACAAAGATGTACTATCCAGTGGAACAACATTACAATCCCTATCACTTGACATCTATAGTTTATTGTATACCAGTATTTTGTCCAAAAGAAATTAAACATCCAAAATTCAACGACTTGGCAAAAAAAACGGCCGCAAGAATTCACAATTCTAATCATGATTTCCAAACTGTCAAGTCTCTCCAGTTGACCCTCCATCCACTTCAAGAGTGACAAGGCCATTGTCCACGATTCGCATGCCTTCACTGCGCTACTGAAGGAGATTGCATCGCGATTCACCTCGGCTCGTTTCAAAACATCCACGGCTAAGTGTAGTGATGTGTAATGTTTATAGCCCCCCTTTGCGAAGGGTTTTTTTGAGCTTTTATACCGTTTATGTCCGTTTGCAGAATATTTGTATATGATTATACCATATGTTGTATGTATATCTACATCATAGGCGGTGCAGGATGTCAGCTATCAGTATCCATCAGCAGTATGACAATGGTCGATGCTTAGATTAAAGGAATTTACTCTTCCGAGACAGAATTCATCAGCAACGGTGTCAAATTTTTGTAGAATCTATATCCTTAAAGCTAATTGCTGTACTTTTGAAAGCATTTCAGACTTAAGAGACATGGAACCTTCCAGAAATTTAACATGGATATCAAAAACTGGCGTATATTTGAAGCCGGAGTCACATTTTCACACTTCCCATCATTTTGGGGTATCCTAAGCCGTTAGTTAACTCGTTTTTTTTTTGTAACTTCCCCCAACTTCGCACCTGCAGTTGATCCATGTCTTCCAATATCACCAAAGCTGTAGGCCAATCCCGTGTTCGAGCACATGCGCTCAGGACACAGTTGAAATGGACGCTGGTCACCTGGATGTTTTTTTCGCAAAAACCACTGGTGGCAATAAAAACCATCAGATGAATCAATGAATGAAGCTGGAAGTGACAAAAACATCTCTCATCTCCGTGAGTAGAAAATGGGGTTTTCAAGAGTTTATGTGAGTTTGTTTTTATCGCGAAAAGTGAAGTCAATTCCCCAGTTTCAGTTGCTTTTCGGAGTCCAGTCCCGACATAGCAAACAGCATGGATGAGGATTGTGTGTTTCTTCACCTTGATCCCAGCATTGGCGCATCGGCTGGAACCCCCCCCCCGGGCCCCTTGTCCCAACAAGTGCGGCAGCCCATTTTTTGGCCTCCAAGTGTTGCGATTGAACTCGCTTCAACACTTGTTGGCATTTCTCCAATAACTTCTGCTTGGCCATCTGTGATAAGATCCATGTCATATGTTGAGGTGAATGCCGCCATTGTTCCAAAACGTCCTGACATGTTTAAAGAAACATCTGAGATGCATTACGAGATCCCTAGGTGGCGAAAATTGAGGGACATCAGTTCTATACGTAGAGCTACGAGCACCAAAAATACACATCAAATTCAAATTAGTCCTGGAACAACAGAATACTCCATCAACGAAACATAGACATGGTGTTCTCAGCCTTATACCAATAACATGATTGCACACCTTTAAATGATATCAAATGCCTCAAGTGTTTTTCGCAAAGATTCTAGTTTATCTATATAGTTGGTGGTTTCAACCCATCCGAAAAATATTAGTCAAATTGGGGATCTTCCCCAAATGGGGGTGAACATTCCAAAAATCTTTGAAACCACCACCCAGTTATTCCATGTTTGATCAACATGACTCAAGCAGCACAGACCGAGTCGCACCTCATCCACGATGAATGGAATACTGCGAGGGTTGGCCAGCAGCAAAGAGTTCAACAAATCATCCCCAGCCATGGGTGCTTTTTGAACCTTTTTCATGCACCATTTTAACGGCGCCAAGTAGCAAAAACAAGACAACGTACCACATCAATTTCTGTGAATCAATTTGAAGTAGGAATGGTGGGGAAGGGCTCAAAGCCCAAGAACTCACAATAGACATCTACATAAAGCTAGTTGCAGTACCATATCTATGCAAGTCCTGCAACTCAAGGATTCTCTCCAGCGCGAATAAGTTTGAGCCAGGTGGAACAAAGACATCGCAAAAAAGCGTACAACTTGTACAACGATGCAAAACATACAAAGCAATATTGCACAGTAAACATCTGACATTGAGATGATGGAAGCTGGTTATAGCTTCAAAATGCTTCAAAGGGGTGCTTAATTAGTTGCAAAGTGCTGATAGAATCCAATGCATTGTTGTTTCGACATTGATTTCCAAATCTTGGCATTAACCATCTGTGACGCAAGGGGTTTCATTGAAATACCTCAATGTTGATGTCCGGAAACAGTTTGCCTGTTTTCATGTTTTGCAAAATTTGCTTAGGACTTCAAGGTATTCACTCATGAAACTATCAAAATGAAGCACAGAAAAAATATGCAAAACACTTGTTATTTGAAAGTTACTTGGCAAATGCGACGGTGTTTTTTTTTGCGGGCATTAGCCGCTAGCGACATTTTGGACATCAAATCCACTACGATCGATCAACCCTTCCGGTGTCAAGAAAATATTCACGTTTTCCATCATTTTCCATTTGCATTTTCCACTCTGGCTTTACCAGAGCTTTGTGAATCGCACGTCGATTCATGCTGCTTTTTGAATGCATGGAAACCTTTGGAGAATGATCTTTTTCAAACCAGGGACGAATAGTTGGCTTTTAGGAGTCCATTCAAACAAAAAACCTAAGATTGTGAAAAAAAATCCAAAAAACATGACTTCCAATTTATGAACCTGACATCTGAAACATGACTGGTTTTGGATTCCTGGATGATGTCAGATTAATTGTCACATGACATCTTACAATCTGACATCGTCGGTTCCCACACCTTTGGCATCGCTCATGTGACTCTCTAACGTGACACATTGAAGGCCGTCCGGGTCAACCGGGTCAAGCAGAATCTCAAACGGCCTTGGTGGCAAACTCCCGGGTGTCGGATGACATTGCTACCATCTTCTTTGGGGGGTCTCTCATTTGGAGACATGCCCATATCATCAAGTCAAAAATTGAAAAACATCTGAGTTCAAGACAGTCTCCGTTGGTGTCAACTGGCAGCCGGTGTCAGAAAGGGTGGTAAGAAATACCAGCCGGAATAGAGACGTACAGAGATCTGTATACTATATTGACATAAATAGCTCATAATGATTACTATATATTTTGTCTTGGTGTCCACCAAAAAAATGCTTCTCTACCTGAACAACGTTACCAATCCCTCATAGGTTGATTTGGTTACACACGGTTACCGATGCCGACGTGCCTCCATATCTGTCTGCACCTCAAACAATCATTCATATAGAGAAATGATGATGTGGTAGTTGTGATTCTGAAGTATTGAACAACCTTTCGCCATTCATCTACCATCTACAACTTCACAAGGACAATCATCATTTGCTGCCTCCAAACAAATGGGAGTTGACTTCCCTACCTTTTTTTTTGTCAACATCATTTTGTTCCAACTGCAATTTGCAATACCATTTGCTACTTCTGAGAAGTCTACCAGCATAGTCGGAAAGTCTGCCATATCATCAATCACAACAGAGGCCTGGGATTGTCGCATCGGCGATCCGGTGAGCTTGGTCCAACAGTTGGTGATTGAAAAAAGTTGGTGGTTTCAACCTGGTAAAATTCAGTGATTCTGTTGATGCTTCAGAAATCCCAAGGCCAACCACCGTTTGGATGTATAAAAACCCTGTCAATTATGGGATAACCCACCAACCTCCACTGGTGAACGCCGGATTTTTGAACCATCAACGGTTTTTTTTATCTAGTTGGTGGTTGAATCAACCCGTTTCAAAAAATATGCAACCGTCAAATTGGATCATTTCCCCGCCCCTAGGGATCATGGGTCAAAATAAATCTTTGAAACCACCACCCAGTTTGATGATTGAAGATAAAGGTGGGAAATAGTAGCAAATCTCATCTGGGAATGACGCAAAACAAATCGTTTCGATAGTGTTGTTTGTATGTCAAGTTCATCCCAAAACCCTCCGCACCTGTCCGTTCCCCTGAAGGAAGGAGGATACCTCCTCCTCATCAAAAGTTCCGCTACTGGAGACCTTCACTTGAAGCCTCAGGAAAAGATCTCAGATCAACAGCAGGGTGTGTCGATGTTGTGATCCATGTCGATGTTGCAATATACATTTGGCAGCAAGGTGCTAGATTTAAAAAAGTCGGAGTCAAAGGTTAAGCCCAATTTGTTTCGTATCTAAAACCCTGGAATCTCTTCAATCATGTCTCCTTCATCGTCCTTAATATGTGCTTTGTCATCATGTACTGTACTTATCAACATTGGGTACTTGAGAAAAGCAATAACAACTGAACAATCTTTGCATCACATTTCACCAATTCCCTTCTCTTTGAATCTCTTTCCATGGGCATTTCAACCGATGGGGTTCCGGGCAGTTCTGTTTTCAAAGCTTCAGCCTGCAGAGGCACAAATTTTTTGAAAACTATACGCACATTTTGAACCTGGAACTACCCCATTAAGAAAAAAAACATTTGGGTGTTTCCAAAAATAGAATGGAAACCCCCCAAAATGGATGGTTTATAATGGAAATCCCTATTCTTTAATGGATGATTTGGGGGGTATTACTATTTTTGGAAACACCCACATTTACATCGACCCAAACCACCAATTTGTTTGAGTTCAAAATGCTTGTTTTCGGATGGAGGTCTTTGGATGGGTACGGGGTGCCTACTGTTGATGCTTCGGAAATCCCGAAGGCCAACCACCGTTGTGGTAAAACCTTGGTAAATAATAGGATATGCTCAAGTCAACCTCAAGTGGTTTTCACGCCGGATTTCTGGTTGCCACTAACAGTATCAAGTACCCTAAGATTAAAAAAAATACAAACTACCCTGAGGGATATTTACCATATGGGTGTTTCCTTAAATGGTGGGTTTCCCCATTTCACACCCCAAGTGCTGATCATTTTTAGTAGGAAAACCCATGGGTTTGTTGGGTTAGTCCCACCATTTTAGGAAACCCCCCATATCAACTGGTGCCATTGGGGTGCCTCTGCCATCTCCACAGCTTCCACTTCCTCTTCACCACAGGCCTTTTGGAAATCGTGACGGGCGGAAGAAATCCATTTTTTTTAAATTAAATATAAATATATATATATATATCAATAAAAAACAAAACACGAAATCATTGAATCAAATCAACCTAAACTCAAACATAATCGTATCTAACTGTTATAACTGTTATACTTGATGTACATGTATATAATTGTATATATATATATATATATNTATAAATAATATCATTTATAATCATCTTGATGCCATTGCCTTAAAGATGTTATCTATTTCGTATCCTCACAGGGAATTTCCCACATCGTCGCACCTCTTGGTCGCCCAAAGCCATCTCCTGGTGGCAGCTCAGCAGGTAGCTCTATCTGAAGAATCCACATACATGTCAACTCATGAAACTATCATAAATCATATGTGAATCATATGTAAATCATATGTAAATCACATGTATACCTGATGTTGTAATACTATAATTAACATAGAATCAACATCATGAAAGTAAATTCATTGTTAAAACTTATATTATCATAGATAGCAAAACATCTTAAGGGAAAAAACAACTTGCTTGATATCAATCAATCCATCCATGCAAAACCCAGCTGACTTTTTCATTCAATCAATGGCCTGAAGGGCAAAGAGTGCCAGGAGGAAAGGTAGCCGCAACCTGATACACAGCTGACGAAGCTGACCGAAATCTTGCATGATTTCGGGTGAACATGCTTGAAAAATATGAATGAGTTACGTCCAAAAAAAATGGATGGGACGACCCCTGATAATGGGCATAGCCACTGTTTGCTTCTATTGCACACTATTGCAGATCATAATGTTGCACCCAAAAAAAACCAAGCGAAACGTCCAAGCGTCCTCGGGACCCCCACCTGAACATTGTTCTTTCAACTTCAAGCGGTTCGGTTTGCTGTTTGCGGAGGAGCAAACGCCTGGGGGTGAATCATAGGGAGCTGGAGGTTCGGTACATTCTTGGGTCGGATGGGTCCGACCCCAAAAAAAAACCTGGATAAAAATTCACCAAGCTTTTGGGGAGGCCAAAAGTGGGCCTCTGTTTCCTAAATGAAAATCATCATTCAGCTGCTGGGATTTTATTTTTGGAAAAAGGGCCAATTCATGGGATCCAAGCTGGTATCCAAAACCCATGGGATCCAAAATCATGAATTGAATCAACATTTTGGCCACGAACTTGGTCAACCAACTTTTTTCCTGCGGAAGCTCTGGGTCTCCCAACTGTAGCTGGGGAGAAACCCTACTCAGCGCTCGCACTGAACCGCAAAACGGCCACAATGACCATGTCATTTGGATTTCGGAATGTAGATTGTATATCAACAGGAATTTGCAAAAATACTTCAGGAAAGGAAGCACTTCTGGTGTTCTTCCAGCAAAAGTCCCAGTACCGCGGTGTACCACGCATTAACAATTCATTTCCGTTCAAACCAAAAGAGTCGGTTTTCTGTCAGGCCCATCAAGATACCACCTTTCAGCATCTTTCAGCATCCTATAGCTCTTTGCCTGATGTTTCACAAGATCACTGAAAAAATAAACGTCTTTTTCTTTCATTTTCGATCTGTGCGAATCGATGGTGGAGCATTGGCTGCTACGCTTTGCCACAGGCACCAGATCTTTGGCGGCTCCAACAACAGTGGCAAGTGGCGTTGGTGCAGTCGCGTGCAAAGGTAAGGGTTGTAGGGAAGGGTTTTTTTTCTTAGGGGATAATAGGTGAAGGTTAGGGTTTTGGAGAGGCGCCGGCGAAGCGAAGGTTCTTGTCCAACAAAAGGACCAGAACGGCACACACACTTTCTATGATGGACTTCGGTGATCTTCCCTTTGATAGTCACTCGAAGGGGCAATCCAAAGTTGCGCCAGATCAACAACTCACTGACTTCTTTACCCACAGCGCACGTTGCAGGTCCTGTTCACTCCATTTCACTCCTGCAATCTGCCGTCTTCTTGGTCAAGAGCTTTCTCGATTTTGAGAGTGTGAGCTAGCGGCTAGAAGAAGAAGAAGAAGAAGCTTCGAAGCGCACAAACCTTGTACTCCAGGGAGGTGTTCTACATCCAAAGACTCGTGATCACATTGCGTCACATCAAGCGTGCGAAATCCCTCACTGTCCTCCAGCTTTTCACCCAAGAGCTCCTCCTTTCCTGGAAACCCAAGAAGTCTCGGAGTCTCGTAGCACCAAAAATTCGACATTTTCGGCTGTCATTCATGGCCGCACACAGGAAACACACCTCTTGCAACTCATCTTCATTGAAGTGGCAAAGGCCCAGTGGCTCTCATGGTGGCGGCAATCAATGCTACCTCCTCTCGTGGTGACCTGCGACTCTTGGCCTTCGCGTCGGCCGTTGGCTGTGCGTCCCCTCAATGGTTCACCATGAGCTCCTCAATCACGTAACAGTTGCTCCTGAGTCTGTTCTGGCCTTATACTCATCATCCAATCATCCATCATCATCTCAAGCACTGCCATCTTTGGGATTCTTTTTGGAGCATCTGCTCAAGGGCTATTTCTTGCTTCCCTGCTTCAGGATCTACACGGAGTTCCCAAAAAGTGATGCTGAAGTGTGCATCTTCACGGCTTGGCTGTGTCAAAGCTTCACAGTTCGGACTTTGAGGACGACTGCGATCCTTACCAAGTCACGAAGAATAATTACAATGAAAAAAACACACAATTTTCTGACATCTGGAAATCAATATAAATCAATGATACTTCAAACTCTTATGTGTTTCACTATGTTCCTTAGGCGTTTCACTATGTTTCACTTCTAGATCTTTGTCTTCTAACATTCCAGTTTGAGTCCCTTTGAAGTCCTTGCCACTGCTGCAGCAAAGGTATGATGTTTTGAGACACAACGCTTTCCGGGCTGAACTTCTCCACCATTCGGAGGCGAGCGGCCTGTGTTTCATCCCAAGATATTAAAGAATGCTCTTCCAAAGAAACCCAGTAAGGTTTCTAACACAGAATCATGCTGGATACACCCCCGAAGTTTAACATAGCCCTGAAAAATGGTAGTTGGAAGATGATCCTTTCCTATTGGGAAGGTAACTTTTCAGGGGCTATGTTAAACTTTGGGAGGGTAATCAAAAGTGATTGTTGAATCCTATACACTATGGGCTTCAACAATCACATTTCGCTGCCTGGAAAATGGGTCCCCATCATTTTGGTGGTAAATAATTACCATCAAAGTGGTGGATTTTCCAGCCAGCTATGTTAGTTTACCGGAGTGTAAGAGTAATATCCATTTCTGCCGGAGAAGTGGAAACATCATAGATTTATATAGATTTGTTTGAGCTCTCTCTCTCTCTCTCTCTCTTTCTAATGCCCTCACAATCCATGTCCCAAAGAGGGGGCTAAGCTATGTTATCTTTGGCCAGTGGAATCCTTTTTCACAGTTTGAATATTTCTTCGCCGCGCCTTTCCAATCGCTGTCGCCTCTACAGGATGTTGCTGCACCCAGCGCATCAAACGACGCAAGGCTGTCAACGATGGCAATGCCCAACGTCCAATGCTGGGGCTTTCCGCCGGCTCCAAGCCGTCGATGGGTAAGGGCAACGCCACATCGGCATGAAGGAATTCCTGGAAGAGATGTGTGGTATAAAAGTCGAAAAAACATGGACCCCAAACAACCATGGCACTGGTTGACAGCCTGTGAATTTTAGTCGACTGCGCTACTATCACGTTCTATCTCTTTGTTTATTGGCTTTTACATGGTTTTACATTATGATACTTTGCTTGATCTTCTCCTGACACTATGCAACTTTAGCTCCTTCAACGAGTGGCAACAAAAACTTTTAACATACCCTTGAATTCTGCTGGTCAAGTGGCAGTAGATCCACTCCAGTTCGTGGCAATCACAGGAAGTTCCATAGACATCGCCTCTACATGAGGCCGTCCCCATCCTTCACCTGCTTGGGCTCAGCAGTTTCCCTCGTCGAAAAACCAAATGAAACCCCCCCCAGTATTGAATTTTCACACCCCAAACTACAGAAACCTTTTTTTTAAATGATTTTGAATGCCTCATATACAAATTCTTCATATTTCGAAACGATGATTCATCCGGGTGATTTGACTCTCCATGGCCAACGGCGAACGCCTCGAGTGGGTAAGACAAAGGCATCGGCTGCTTTGTAGAGTCTTGGAAGATCTTTCAAGGCCAAATCCTTGGAGAAGAGCCTTGGTCGGGAAGATGTGACTGGCATGTCCCAAAATAGCCCAAAAATGGCGTCCAAAAAAAAACCAAACCGCAACAATTCATGTGAATCATCGGGTGGTTTCAGTGCGGAAGCCCATGGACTTTTTTATAAATTGAATCTGTATCCTATACAAAGATATCCAAACAGCCAAAAGGACAGAAATGGCAAACCCATAATTCTTTTTCTGCACCTATATATATATATTTAAGGATTTTCAATTCTGAGCAGCTCCCAGGATTGAAGCAAACTATTTCGGAAAACACTGGGGAAAAGATGATCCGCCTTGATTTCATCATCCTTTCCGGATCCATGTTACCACCGAGGAGCTGATATCTTGCTGGCTGCTCTGCGCCAAAACCTTGAGCCTTACGAATCTCACGCAGCACCTGCTGTTTTTTTTGGCTCCCTTCAGGATCGATTTTGGGGAATTAGAGATATGACAATCATTCAAGTTTCCAGTTTCCGGTTTATGGTAAGAGATGGTAAGAGATTGGACTCATATTGACCTTACATATCTCATTCTTCCAATCATTGGAGATATTGAAAAATCATTCAATCTTTTTCGTTTTGCATCCAGGATTCGTCCCTTCGTATACGGATAGCTTCTTTTCGAGGCTTATTCTTTTTGTTTTGACTATGAAACTATAGCTGCACAATCGATTGATCACCATGATTTCCATCTTTCTCGAGCCTTGTTGTGAAAATCATCACCGCTGTGAAACGACTGCGTTTTGATGATCAAAGTGACATTGTCTGCTGCGCTAAACTCCTGGCTGCAACAATGCTGAAAGGACTATGCCATTAAGATCCTCCGTACCACATACACCGCTGAAGATTAACATGGAACATAATCATGGAGGTTTGGAACATCATTTTCCTTTCTAAATCGGTGATTTCTAGGTTCCAGCCGTTAATCTTCCAGGATGTTAAATATAAACACAATCACCTCACAAATCTGCCATCAAACATTTCTCTCCCCCGGCCTCAAAGTATGCACGCAGCAAAATGTCCCAACCCTTTCGCTTCTCCCATTTGAAGACTGACAAGAAGCGATAGCCTCCGCTCTCGGGACCCTCGACCTCCAATGGTTCCACTCTGGGATTGAAGAGATCTGTGTCCACCGCCTGGTTTTGATAGGGGAAAAAAACACACACATGTCATGTCTGGCTGTTTTTTGATGGTGTTTCGGAGTTGGCGCTGAAATTAGTACTACTAGTACAGTATCATATGTTTTCGCAGAACATCATATACAACGATAGTATGATAGGAGGTATATGATGTGATATAAGATATAAAAATGACATGCATAAAACATCAAATGATATAATCTAATAACATGACATAATAATCATTCATAATCTAATATGATATATGATACCATGACATATCATGACATCATATTGCCAAGTTGAAAATGCCATGCCTCCGGCACCACCACCATCTTTTCCCTCAAAACGCCACTGGACACGAACTGTTCCAGGCCGAAGTGGGATGGAACCCACACCTTTTGCGGGCTTCCAAATGCCGGTGACACTGGACGACTTGATGGACACCACAGGGATTTGATGGAAAAAAACCACGACGTCCCCATGAAATTCATCCATTTTCGTAATCCGAAAAGTGTCCCAAATGGTTTTTCATGGGGAAAAATCAACATTTTCATCTGAAATTCAAAATTTTCGTCAAGATCCCCATGATCCAACTGTGTCACAATTCTTGATCAATTGGGGAATAATTGCAATGTCGACCTTCTTGGCCTGAGACTTGCGGAACATCCTCACATTCCAAAAACATTCCATCAAGCCAATGCTGCACCGACACATGCTGAAGGGCCCCTTCAAGACTCGATGTTCATTGGCGAAAAAGGCAATCTTTTTTGATCATTGGAATCTTCAACTTCTGTCAATCTTCACGGATTCCTCTTCAAACAAAATTTCAAACTTCTTAATCAAAATCTCCCTGATCTCCTAGTCTCAAAGATCTAATGATCATTTGAATCTTTGACTTACATGCTGTTACTTTGGGGATATTAGTTTTCTTTCATATCTACATGTCACCTACCTCTTGTCATCCCAACTCATAGGCCCAAATCTGCAGCCTGGTCCATCCGATTCAAACGCGCCACCCAGGTCTCTGGAACTCGGTCGGTCTCATACATGCTACGGCCAATGCCTCAAATTGGCTTCAGACAAATTTTAAGCTGGTTGGTGGTTGAACCAACCCATGCCAAAAAATATTACACTCCCCAAGTTTAACATGGAACCTGAAAATGATGGGTGTCCAATAGGAATCTCCTTTTCCAAGGGCTGATTTTCAGGTTCCATGTTAAACTTCAGGGGTGTAGTCAAAATGAGAATCTTCCCCAAATTTAGGGTGAACATTCCAAAAATATTTGAAACCACCACACAGTTGTTTTAGTCACCCATTTCCCAAAAGTTCAGAATTATTTGGTTTCCTTCACTAGATGTTTTGTTTTTGCTTTTTTGCAACTCCCGACTAAATTCTTCGGCAAATCTTTTGTTTTTGTTTTAAGAAAAAACAAGCGACCGGAAATGGGACGGTAGAAATAACAACAACACCAACCTTGAAAAAACTAATAACTCAATGATAGAACTGATACTGATAGCTGATATCTGGATTGTGCCAAGCAGCTCAGTTTTGTTCCTTCAGGTGGACATGGTTCAACCTGCGAAAAGTTCCAGTTCCAGCATGTTCCAGCTCTGCACATTCTGAATCCCACCATGATGATGAGATTATCAGATTCATATTTCCAGCATGTTTCCGGAATGTGTTGCATGCTAACACCAATCTCATAAAAAAAATGGTTGTATCTTTGGGATTGTACCCAAAGAGAATCAACCAAAAAATATACACTACGTATATATTAGTGCGTATTTATTGGGTCCCTTCATCCCCTTTTTTTTCGGGCTTCTTGAAACGAGGCGGAGGCCACCCCAACAGCTACGGAGCTGGGCCCTCCAGCCCTGCCCCAAGAGAAGGCACCATCTTCATGCCAAACATCTGGCCTCAACGACCCGGGGGTTTGATAAAAAATCAAAAAACACCCACAAAAAGTTTTAACAAAAATTGAGAAAAACTGGAGAAAACTCCATCGAATTTTCAGGGACCCATTGACCCATCTTTTTTTTCCAAGAGTCTGAAAATCTTCATGTTCCCCTTTTCAGGCACTTTTGTTCGGAAAAAACGCAACTTCCAGCTTTACAGCTTTTTACACATCTTTCCAAGAAAAATCCCATCAGCTCGGGACGTGGAGTGGCACACCACCACATCCCAAGCCGTACGCCTGATGAAACCAATCCATGGCCGACCGGGTTGATTCGATCCACCGACCCCGAGAAGTGTGCCTTTTGCCATTCGTTAGCATCTTGGAGATTCGTGAACGAAGTCCTTAGTTTTTTCTAGTTTGGTGCAAGTGGAAGTTAAGACAAGGGGGATATTTGACTTAGATTCGGTCCTTTGATGGTAGCACCAGCAAACTCTGCAGAACATCTCAGAACTGCACTCTCTGGAAGCCCTTGGACAAAGTCAGCACCTTTAGTCGAAATGTTCTAAGATCCTACACATCCATACATGCACAAAGAACCATTTTCAATTCGAATGGGCATGAAAACTGACAACCAAATCCTACATCCAAAACCCAACCGACCCAAACATTTGTGTGGCAGTTATTTTAATCACTTAAATCTTTGAAAAACCCAGAGGATCGCACGCATGTGTTCTGCAAACTGCCTTACTCCAAAGTGGCCTCATGGCCAAAATCAGTTGAGTAGCTCTGACAATGAACAAATCTCATCAACATTAATGCCAACAAGTGCAAAACAACTATCGAAAAATTGAGGCATGAAATTTGGCACCAGCCTCCACGTCCACTTGATCGGTAGGCCTGAAGTGAAATGTCAAACTTTGCAAAGGTTACGTCAAGATCAGTTTCTTTTAGGTTCGTTGCATATGCTACCCAAGATTTGGCATTTTGCATGTATCTGAACAACAGAAAGTGATACACATCCCTTCACTTTTTTGATATCTGTAGTGCAGGCATGATTGCTTTTGTGGCTCTTGGGGCGCACAACCAATGCGATGTCAACATGCTAATCTGAAAGAAGACTACCTTAAAACATCCTAAACTGGAATGTTGAACATCAACACATTTTAAAGCAGCATCCTGAATCCCAAAACCCATCAACAAAAACACACCCAAAACGCAAAAAACGAGGCCTTCTGCAAGGCTTCTGCATAACATAAGGCCTGCGTTTTTTGTTTTTTTCGCAGGCCTAGAAATATCTTTTGATTTCCATGGGTTTCATCTACAAGAGGTCCCTACCTCACTGGAATATCCACCAGGATTCAGCATGGGTGCCATCCTGACAAAACAGCAAAAACTTTTTGAGCTTTCAGGAATTCTGGTGGCAGTATGTTGATGTTTCGGTTTGAGTTCAGCACAAATGTTCATTAATCATTAAATCAAATGGTGATCTGATGCATGTGACCAAACTTAGGACAAAAAACAGCCAAATCAAACTTCCTTGGGCATAAGAGATATCAATGGAAATCAGCCGCTTGCAAATTGTTGTCTTCCCATTTTGTCCGGGTAAATGACTAAAATGCCAACCGATGCCCCGTTGGGACATTGGTTTCAAGAAGCTAAGATAAGCACCACAATAAGGATGGAAGTTCGGTAGGCGCTGTGCTTTGTAGGCGAATGACACCTGAAGCAGCGACTCCATGTCGATTTTTGGTTGACTTTCGCCAGAATTGTTGTGTTGTACCCTGAGTGGTAAACCAACACGATTTGGGCAAATTCTGTCACGAATCTCCGAAAATTCCTCGGGGGAAAACATCCGATTCTTTTGCAAAGTCGACTCTCCTACTCTCCCCGCAGCTGCTTGACTGCAAGCAGCTAAGTGTGTCAATCTCAGGTTTTTTGGTCGGGGGGGATTGGATTAGCTACGATTAGCTATTATACACACAACCTTTTGATTTGTTTGGGGGAGGGGATAAACTAATTAGGAGCCAACATGACTTGCCTCCAGCACCTCACATCTCTGGCCTGACAGTTTCTTTTTCAGCTTGGCAAATCTCACTTTTTTGGATGCCATCGGATGAAGCTGCAATCTTTAAATAACATTGACGGTCACTTTCAACCAGTCAAGGAATTGCTCAAGCTTGCGTTTCAGAGATCATCCCCGGATCGCTGGGAATTGCAACAAATTCTGGTCCCGTGGAATTTCGCAAAGTGGCCATTTTTTTACTGCCAAAGGAACCTCCAGTGGGACAAATTTTCCCGGACGAATTTTGGGAGGCACAAAGATTCTTTGATCTTTGGATGTTCGGGATTTTTCGGTGATCAGTCCCATTGCAATGCGTTCTTCACACCATGACTCCTCAGTTCAAAAATGCAGCCAGTTGGCAAATTCATTTTGAAAAATCTATGAGTTTTCGTGTTTTTGTTGGGGCCACCCAACAATCAAACATTTTCGTTGTTTTACCCTTTTACCTAAAAGAAATGGTGCAACATCAATACTTTCAAGAAAGAAAGTGTTTCACCCCAACTTCAAGACACAAATTGCGAACATTTGTGGAAAACTCTGGGGACAAGTGGCTGCTGGTGGTGGTAGAGTGGCCGGCTAGGCCTGACAGGTGAGGGAAACTGAAATGATGGGGGGTTTGTGGGTGGCCTTTTCTCAAAAAAAACATGGAACAACTTTCAAATCCCATGTGATCCAAATTTCGTGGCTGTAAATCATCAACGCCTCTTCTCTTCTGGTGAACCTGAGGCAGTGTGAAAAACGACTGAAGATGCGTTTATTGCAGCAGCGTGACTTCCAGCTTTGAAATGTCAAGCCATGCTTTGTTTGAACATTTGAAATCTTTTCTGACAGTTTCACTTCTCCTGTCCACTTTCCATTTTAGACCTTTTGACTTTCTTCTCCTTTCACTTTGTTTCTATCATCTTCCATCTCTTGTTTTCAAATTTCCTCTGGAATTATCACCTCGAAAACATATACCTTTACATCATTTATGATTCATGATCATCTACATTGCCCTCCCGAAGTTTAACAACTCGCCCCTTCGAAAAATGATGGTCTTCCAATCATCTCCTTTTGGGGCCCGGTATTAAAAAATTCGGGAGACAAAATTCGGTGTGAAAAAACTTCCAGGGGCGTATCATCATCTAGTTGTAGTTGGTTTTTACCCAACCCATCTGAAAAATATGCAAAAGTCAAATTGGGTTCATCTTCCCCAAAGTTCGGGGATGAACATAAAAAATATTTGAAACAAACCACCACCTACCCCCTGGAAGTTTAACATAGCCCCTGAAAAATGATGGTTGGAAGACGATCCTTTCCTATTGGGAAGGTAACTTTTCAGGGGCTTTTGCTGTTAAACTTCGGGAGGGTAGTCATGATTGCCCATCATGATACACTGAGATCCAAGGCGATTCTGGTTGATCTGATTGATGGTGTCTTGAAAGACCCTTGGCCCCGGCCTCGGGTCTTCGCATTTCATGGCTTGGTCTGATGGCATTTTTTCCCTGATAAAAATACACCAAACGCACGTTTAACTGTTGATGTTTCAGAAATCCCAAGGCCAACCACCGTTTGGATGTAGAACACCCTGTAAAGTATGGGTAAATATCAACGGGTGCAGGATTTCTTCCATCAACAAGTGGCAACATGAATGCTGTTTGCAAACTGCGATGCCTGTTCATGCATCTGACTGGCTGCCACTCCATGTCGTTAAATATGGTCCATTAAATATCGTGATACATCTAAATCATGCATCAATTTAACTCCCTTCAACAGATTTCAATCAATAATCCAACAACAAACAATCCCAAAACATCAAACAATTCAAAAATCAAACAATTCAAACATCAAACAATCCCAAAACATCGTCATCAATTAATGATATATCCAAACAAAAAACAACAACACACAATTCCAAAACAAAAAATGGGGCTCTTGGGACCCGCAACCTGGGGGACCTCTCTTCATCCAAGTCTTGGGACCTGCAAAAACTGGGTGGATTGGAGACTGCCCTCCCTGAAACTCACATTTTCGCACCTGAAAATGGATGCTTGGAAAACGATGGTTTACCCTCCCGAAGTTTAACAGCTCGCCCCTGAAAAGTTAGTTACCTTCCCAATAGGAAAGTAATTAGTCTTCCAAGCATCATTTTTCAGGGGCGAGCTGTTAAACTTCCAGGGGGGAACCTATTGATTTTTTTGAAGCATTTTCAAGGATGGTTGGTTTCCATTGAAGTTTGGTGACGACCACCCGAAAATGGATGATTGGTTTCCTTGTGGTCTACCAAACTTCAAACTACTATTGAATGATATTGAATGATACTTTTGGTGATCTCTTTTGTGAAACCTGGAAAAGCTTGTCGTGGTTTTCTTTGCTTTCCAATCCATCCATGGGCTCGACTCTAATCCAAGCCTTCCAAGGAAAGCAAAGCGATCTTGTGGCCTTGCATCGCGGCAACTGGTGTTTGGATGGACATCTCTTCGTCATGAAACAAGGGTTGCATCCTAAGAATGCAAGGATGCACGGATGCATAAAACAACCCACAAAAAATGTGGACGGATATCGTGGATCTCTTGTTTTTTGCTGCAAAGGGGCATTTTGGATGGCAAAAAATAGTTTGCACATTTTCTTGCCAATTTGATTTTCCAGACATTTTTGGGTGCCCCGGACGCTTCAGAACCTTCTAAATCAACCCACCTCAGCAGGGTTCAATGTGGCCCGCAGTTTGTCATCCACACTTGGCTTGGCCATCTGGAAATGACGGCCCAAAATTTTGGTGTTGCGATCAAACATGACCAGCATGTCATACATAGATCTCCCCGGATTCCTGGATTGTTGAGTAAGAAAGTTGGACACAAAAATCCATCTGCGCATGGAAACAAATTGGCCCCAATTGTGCTGATGGCTGGATACTACTAAATCAATTGTTTCAGCACCGGCGCCGCCCTGCCGGAAAATGTATGCGGCAACCACTCCACAAGCAAGAACTTTGCAGAAAGCAAAATTTCCGCAACGACGTGAGATGTGGTGGTCCTACTCAACAAAATCCATCACCATCATCATGTATCATGATGTGATAAAAATTAACACTACTCGTGTATCATGTGACAAATGGCAGTGTGAGTTCTATTGGAGTTCTTTTTTTGGATAACTCGTCACTATTTTACCCTGACAATTCTTACATTTGGTGGAATGTGCACCCAAACGCTTCTGTTCAGATTTTTCCCTCAACAACGGTCCTAAATAAGCCTACTGGGATTGATATCAATCACATCTGCACAAGGATTTCACTGTCTGCATTATGCATTCAATTCCAGCTCAACAGCTGACATTTTGGTAAACGTTTTCCAAAAGAAATTGAACATCCTACATACATGACATTCATCTTCCATTGGATACTCTGAAAATTAGTCCAAAGGGTCCTTAGGTGTACTGAAAAAAATCTTGAGAATTAGGTTTTTTTCATTTCATGTTTGTGTTTGCTAGGGGCGAACAAAAATCAACCAACCCCTCTTCCAAGTACATCTTTACACGCCAGCGTTTTGCAAGAACTCCAATCACTCACAGGCGTCCCAGTAACGGACGCTGCATGGTCACAGTGAGATCCTTCTCAAATCCTGAAAGCGGCCAAAACCAAACCAGTCATGAAGGACATTGATTTCATATTGGTGGGTCGAAAACCTTTAAAAAAACACCAATTGGTCAAAATTGGACACATCTCTAAAGTGTTGTAAAAAGATGCAGATTTCCGTGATCCACTGCCAGTTGTGGCAAATGTTTGATGGGTTCATTCAGAGTCTCTCTCAAATAACTCGATTTTTCGAAAGAAAAAACCTTGCCGTTATTTGATGTGTCGGAGCCACGAAAAAAACCCGCTTCACTTTCCATGAAATACTGGCTGTTTAATAGGGATCCTTATAATGGTTCATTATAATCGCCATATAACTGAGTAGTATAATCCCCCTGTATACCCTAAACATCGAGGATTTCTTTCAGTGCTGAATTCTCTTGATCTGCAGCTCCTCTTGGTTGCAAGGACCACTGACAAATGGAGTGGTCATCTCCACCCAACGTCACAAGCACCTCTGGTGAGCAAACCACACGACAAGTACCAACCCCCCACGGAGACGTTACATGGCTTCTTGTATCAAAGTTCTTTTGCGAGACATCTGGCGCTTAGTTCTGATGCTTGGTTCAAGTTGCTCAGTTCACCCGAAAAGTCAGATTGGAACCTACCATGCTTTCAAGTTTCCCATTTCTCTCCCAAAAGAAATCAACTGACGACAACATTTGAAATCGGCCAAATCCTGCCAAACGACGGGTGAACTGCATCAGAACCAAGTGTTTGTAAGCCTTTGGCTTAGCAAATCCAAGACATTATCATCTCGTTATCTGCTTCCCCCCAGTTACCAGGATCCCAAAAACAAGCAAAAACAACTAACAAATCATATCCAAAATTTACATAGCCAACACAAAAAATGGTTTTGATCGAACTCCCCATTTCAAAATCCTGGCAACATCCTGCAAACAGCATCTTTAGGAAAAGCCTCGAAAGCAGTAACCGATGGATGGCACTCAGCTGAGCGCCAAAGAGCGGTATTTCAATATATTTCGAATGATCCCTCTGGAAGGATGGATGGTGTCCTTCCCAAATAGCAAGTTGAGGACTGGTAACTTCAACCTATCCAAAAAGAGGACAGAAATGGATGTCGTGAACATTCACAACACGACCATTTAGTGGTGGCCATCGGCCATTCGCGTTGTTACCAGCTGCGTTGCAGCCGCGTTTGGAACTTGGACATTGGATGTCATTGGGATCAAGACTCAAAAACATCTGCTAGATCTCGTGCGGTTTCAGAACTTAAATAAAGTAAGTTGAAAAGTTGATGGCAAACCGTCCCTACATATTGGTTTATTTTTCGACCCTTTACTAATTAACCTACCTTTTGGTATCTGTGCCATCTATTTTGACCTTAAGGTAATGGCTATCATTACCAAGGTCACTTTAGCAACACCAAATGAACTTACCTTTTTGATCTGCTGAGATCTACGTCAGGAACCATTCCATCCTTCCATCATGAGATGGAGGCTCTGCGGCCGCGAGTCACTTCCGGTCGACCCACCTTGGTAAATACATACCATGAGACCCCAAGAACCCATGGAAAAATAAGGGCTTTGGCCACCTAAATTTACCAGGTTATTTACCAGAAACACCTCTAAAAATGGAGGTTCGGGGGGCCCATGGTATGTATATTACATGTTTTGTGTGTACATATATATATATATATATGTATGTTTAAATTGATACACTGTGTACAAACACACGTATATACATACACATAATTATGATATCATTAATATATTCGTATCTTGCTTTGACACAACGGCCCCATCCAATCTGTTAATAAATAGTACCATAACATCGCCAATTTCTTCAGACGACTCAAGTCCATTGGGGGTGATGACTTCGTTGGAAAATCCCACCGAAGAATCCCACCGATCGCGCCCTTGAGGAAGCAACCATATGGGAAAGGCGGCGACCGGTCAAGGCATTTCTCATTCGACCTGATTGGTGGTAGATCGGTAGGATCGACTTGGGGAATCTTGGGGAAAAACACGGCGGAATTCGCCATAGTACCAACCACATGGAGCCAAGATCTGCGAATGTGTGACCGATAAATGTCATGACAAATCTAATACATATAAAAAATATGTATATACATACATATTTATAACATGTATATATATATATATAAATTATACGTAAATATATGTATATAAATATATTTATATGTCACAACAAAAACAGCAACAAAGTTCCTCTATTCTTCAAACATCACAGTTGTCGTTGTGGACATGGTGGGAGTTGCATCCTTGAAGTCAGCAGAAGTGTTGGAATTTTTAAGTCTACCGAAACAGGGGTCATCATATGACACCAACCCAACAATGCATTATCAATGGGAAATCCTTCAAAACTACCATACATTCGCATAAAGTTTGATCCCCCCAAATATGGTACTTTAATGATCCTTGCCAAACCTACCCTACCCTTAAAATATGCCAAGAGACTTGGCCAAGATTCTGGTGGTCTCACGTCATTCACATGAAGCCTGCCGAAAAGGGATTCCCAGAGTCAGATTCCCAATAGAAAATCATAGAAAATCAGGATCTCCACCCAAACGAATCTGCCGTTGTGTTTCATAGCGGATGACAAATGGCAACCTCTGATCTTGTAGTTCCATCCGGGATTGGAGGAAATGGTGACTGTCCTTCCGATGGCTGGTGGGTGAACCCTTGAAACGCATGAACTTTACCTCAAATCTTTGTGGACTTGTGCATGTGGTTTACTTGCTTCAGCCGAAAATCATAGAGCCTGACTTGACTTTAGTGACCCCTCAGCGAGAAGCGGTTGCATTAAATTCCAAAATCCAGAAGTAAATTTTTGCGCAAAAAACTCTGCACTGAGACAGGTTTCATGGGCATATATAACCATTCTTAGAGCGTGGAACGCGTCCTGTGCTGGTGGTCTGATGGCCATTGTCAAAGGCTTTAAGTCCTCGCAGGCTCAGGAAGGGACACAAGGGCGGGGGTCCTTTCAACGCTCGGTAGGACCACAAGATTTCTTGAGGAAGCTTGCATTGAAAAAAACTGAAAGAAACAATTCCAACATCGCTGGGGACTACATGGGTCTTTGATCCTCCGATAGCTGCAACTTGAAGACCAACAATTCAATGGTTAAGGGTGAAACAAAGCGAGCAACCTGAACGAACGCAATTGTCTTCCCACTGTACCAATGCAGCTCCAAAATAAAACAGTGAGCACAGTACAGTATAGCTTGTATAATTCGCAAAACTAAACTGGTTGGTGGCTTCAACCCGTCTGAAAAATATTAGTCAAAATGGGAATCTTCCCCCAAATAGGGATGAAAATAAAAAATGTTTGAAACCACCACCTAGTAAAATACTAGAACGATCATGATCTGATTCAATGGGCATCTATGCTGTGGTCACGAATCTCCACGAAAATCTCCATCCTCCATGGACTCGTGGGGCGCTTCATCGCTGGAATCACTGGAGTCGTCGGCTTCTCCCCCTCACAAGTTGGATTCCGGGAAAAAAACGGACGGGAAAATTTGAAGCAGCAGTTTTGGGTGATGGAAATCAATTTCCCCAACCCAAAAACAAGGCTAACAAAAAACGGTGGATTTTTTTTGCAGAAGCGCCATCTTCAAGGATATCCAACAAAAACTATTTCATACTATTTCAAGGTTCGATTCCCCCACGACAGTGAAAACACCACCAACCCCTCTGAGTTTTTCTGGCGGGAACTTAATGGCCCGGAGTCTGGCGAGACTGGTGACAGCTGCGCCTGACAGCTGTCAAAGGTTGGAATTGTTGACTTAAGGGAAGATCAATATTTTTGAAGATCCAAAAGGTAACTAAACATTTGGAAGGACTCAATTTGGAACATCTTCAGGTGTGATCTGTTGAACCAGTATACATCAAATTGGTTGAACGAGTGGTTCCTGCACCCCAATGCTGTCGTGTTTCCGCAGGAGTGGCACCATACGAATCCTGCCTGCGGTACTTGTGGCAGCATAAGTCCTGTTTTTTCAAGGCTCTCTTCGCAGGGAGTTTCCATCACGCAACGTGGTCTGCGTGATTTGTTTTTTTACTTAGAGATCTGTTCTAAATCAATAGATGGGTGTTTCTGAAAATAGGGGTACCCCCAAATCATCCATTTTAATAGGGTTTTCCATTATAAACCATCCATTTTGGGGTATCCCTATTTTTGGAAACACCCAGATTGACAAATTTGGCATCTTGACATCCAAAAGACTTGGAAGAATGAAGTCTTTTGCCGTAACTGCTGATGACTTTCTGATGAATATCATAATATCTGGCCAAATCATAGTATTTCATCAACCTAGGTTTCCTTGAAATAAGAGGATTTCCCGTACTAAACCCACCATTTGGAGTGAGGTCGTGTGAGGTCGCTATAATCTGACCAAATATTGACCAAATAACATCTATCTGTTCATCTGTTCGGCTTCCAGCAAAGGGGCCTTCACCCTCGGCTCGCCCAGGAACACGCAATTTTTTAGCCTCAAAATCAGATCCGAGTTGGCTTTTTTTCAAAGGCCAAGGGCGACAAGACAGTATTAAATTAGATAATTAGACTCTCTGCTTCTTATTTCGGAAATCAACAGTGATTTGAAATTTGAAGTGAACAAAATCTCCCAAGTGCAACGATAAAATCTCCCACTAACCAGCAATGATACACCACATGCTGTGGATTTAAGAAACTATATATAACCGGTTGTCAACAGTTGAGCCACGAAAAAAACCCTTCTTACTTTCCATTATACTGGTTGGTTAATAGGAATCCTTATAGTGGTTTAAAAAAAATAGCATTTCATCCCCTATATATCCTAACCAACCAAGGTTTGTTTCATTGTCAACAGTTGGTATTTTGGCTCACGTACCAACCCCCCAGGAAAAACCCACCACCACCCCCTCTTCTCCGAGGCCGAGGCCTTGCCCCCGCTGTCTTGGAACTCTAAACCTCGAAGGTGAAGAGACGACACCGTCATGGGAGTCTTCAACAAGAAATCCAATGCGTAACAGCAAAGAGAAAACTGATTTTCTTCAAATCTGTATATGGGTGTTTCCAAAAATAGGGGTACCCCCAAATGGATGGTTTATAATGGAAAACCCCATTAAAATGGACAATTTGGGGGTACCACTATTTTCGGAAACATCCATATTATATATATATATATAGAGATACTTTTCTTTGTATTTTCACAGGATGAATGAAACACACACACTAACAAATTTCCTGAAAAGGATTTAGAGTAGTAGGTATCGTCTTCTTCCTTCCAAAAAAAACACATGGATTTTTTCCATGAAAAATATTCCACCAAGATGCTGGTGATCCCCAGCACGGTTCTTTGCTTGGAACTCTTTGATGACTGAGAGACCTGCAGCAGTTTCAACGGGAAATCAGCTGATTTCTACCATGTTTACTAGCCATATTACATATTACATGTATATATACGTATATCTAGCTACTATGATTTCTAAAAAACTTTTACAAAAACTAGCAAGATCATGAAAATATACAAATTATACATTTCATACATGTCAAAAACTGTTTTAATAATATATATAACATCATGATCATGATTTCATCTACGTAGCGTAGATTGATTCACATCACATCCAAGCAGCTGCCTCAGAGCAGCCAGAATATTGCCGACCCCACGAAGACCTGGAGTCGCAATTTTATCCACTCCTCAAAACGGTACGAAACATCTATAGGACATGGTGGTTAATATGGTGATAAATGGATATAAACAGTGGGGGACATGGTACTTAATTAAATGGTGGTGCATCTTGCACGTCATCCAAAGATACGTCTTCCATCAACACCAACAAAACAATGGAAGGCACCTCCCCCACTATTCAGCCCAGCCCGGAAAAAACAACTTTCAATGTCAAGTCAATGTTTCACTTGATAATCCAACATCACTTAAAAGCGGACCAAACTTCACATTGGATGTTGCCACCTTTTTTTTTTGTAAGATAGTAGCTACAGAAAAACAACATCGCCACAAGTGGCGTTTGGTTTTTACCTTCGACGTATCCTTTAACGTCGTCGATGAAAAATGTCTCGTTTTCGTTTCTGCACCTTGCCTGGATGAGTTGAAAACGGCATCCTGCACCGCTGTCCCCTGGATCCCTGAATTTTTTTCCCCTTGAAAAATAGCGGTGTTTTGGGGGTGTTTTTGATGGGGAATTCTTGACCCAACACGCGAGGTGCGACATTTGCTTGGGGGGCAAAAGGAGTTTGTTCGTGTGATGATTTTGAAGCTGAAGGATGTTGCAAAAAGGGAAGATCTGCATGAAACCTCATAGACTCAATATAGACTCTAGTGAAGCCTGTAGCTTCTGGGTTCAAAACTTAGGGCCTTGATTTCGCTCAAGTCAACCACAACAACAGATCACAAACAATTGATTGAATCTTGCCACGACTCGAACCGATAATAGCTCCCAAATATGCATAAGAACATGGAATGATGGAATTCAATGAATATTCTAATTACTAATGCCATGATAGAACCAAAAAATAAAACACTATCACCAAATGATGAGAAACTTCACCAAAAATCTGCTTTTCAACATCGACTTCTGAGGCTAAAAGGTCTTTTACCGTTTCGATGATTCGAACGTGACCCGGTCCTCATCTAGGAATGACCTGACAGCTGTTGCGGGTGACCGCTGTGGTCGTAGAAATTGCAATTGGCTGAATCCCCATGGGATCTTTTGAGGCTGTAAATTTCTACTTGTATCTTATCTTTGGGTATTTAATTGATACTGTGGGTTTTTCGAAATCCGGCGAGTTTTCCCACCTGGCATTGGTTTTTGTATGAAACCCTGTATATTTTCATGGGGGGTAAACTACCGGTAACGACTCAACTGGTGGGTCTAATTTTCCAACTTCACTGGGATTTCCTGATGAGTTTACACAACCTGAAACGGCTATTCCAATTCATATTACACCACGGAAGATTAACAGCTCGACCCTGAAGTCATGATGGTTTGGTTCAGATGATTTTCCGAAATTCCAGGAGGCCCGTATTCTCAGGTGAACCAGCCGTTAATCTTCCGGGGGGGGTAACCACATCTGTTTTGTGTAGGTGAAACGGTGAAACCTAAGTCCTACAAGATCCACCGGAACCGGAATCTTTCCCCCCAAAACGCCCTCGAACCTCGGGACTGAAACCGCTGTTTTTTGCGCTTGCGGTGGCTCCTGTGTTAATACAGAACTCACCAACGGTTGGTGGTTGAACCAGCCCCATTTGAAAAATATGCAACCGTCAAATTGGAATCCCTTTCCCCCCAGGGTTCGGGGTGAAAATAACAAATATTTGAGTTGCCACCAACCAATCACACATTTTATGAAACATGCCTTTTGGCCCACTGGGGCATGGAAAAAAAACCAGGGCAACCTTGCTCCCTCCGTTTGCGGCTAATGTGCAATCCCAATCAATCTACCAACAGTCGAAAACGATGATTTATTGAACCATTCTGACTTGGTGAATCAAGGTCTCAGTTTCGCAACTTGTTTTCCTGTAGTCTCGGCGTGACTTTTTTGATCGCTGCTTGTTGGGGCGATCCATGACGGAGAAGACTTAGCCAATCATTTTATGTATACATTGGGTATATCCCCCTTCTGAGAATAGTGGGAAATTGGAATTCCCTACAACTCTTTATTTGCCACTGGGTTTCGGGAAACAACCCAATGTATTGAATATTTTCTAATGGATCCTGTCAATATCTGTAACTTCAAATGGCGTGAAAGTCAGACAGCTCCTCTATAGAACGCTGCTGGTGGATGATACGAGGTGGCCTTGGCATCATCACAGTTCGACGAATTATTTCGACCACGGATGTGGTTTCTCAGGAGTGTAGGTTTTCTTCAACAATCGTTTCTGGAAATCACCGAAAGATCACAGTTCCATGTAGGTCTTTCGCATTGCAGTTTTAAGATCGCAAGAGTATCCAACAACCATCTTTTCTGTAGTCTAGGTTTTTCCTAGGAGTCTTCGTACCCTTCAAGCCCCTTGGCAACAATTCACCCAAATATTCACACATCTGACGTATATGGCTTGCCCATAGTACCCAACTGCAACTCATATTTTCCCCAGCAACCAACACTGACTAATCATTGCCTGTGGGTTGCTGGGAGCTCCTGAAGACAAAACATCTATCTGACAAAATGTTGAAGGAAAACTCACCAATCACCAACCAACAAAAGGGTACATACATAATCTAGTTGGTGGTTGAACCAACCCATTTGAAAAATTTTAGTCAAATTGGACATCTTCCCCAAATAGGGATGAAAATGAAAAAATATTTGAAACCACCACCTAGTAATTCTTGACGGATTCACCTTTATGCCACCTTTTTTTATTGGATCCTTGTTATGCGGAAGGAGTTCTTGTGTCTTGGACCGCTTGAAAAGTGCTGAAGAAAACGGGAAAATAGATTCGCTTCCTCCAAGTCCACTCTGGATGATCTGTTTGCCAGCACTCTGGGCCTGGCACTGCACCAGCGATTTTCCTCGTTTCTTGTTTCGGTTTGGGGGTGTTTTTTTGAACCAAACATCTCTTTCGATGGTTTTGATATTTGTGAATATCCCTCGCAAAAACTAAGATGTTCCCTAAAAAGGGACCATCTCAAGAGGCATACGGATTGTCTTTTGAAGCATCATTTAAAAATGGGCAAACTGTTACTTTTCCGGGGAGTGTGACCCATCAGCTGCCTTGTAGGTTCCCGCCGCTCCTGAAGTCAGCTGGTCTCATTGTCAAATTGGGTGTTTTTGTTGTTTTTCGTATGAGCAAAAAAAACACAACTAACACAAAAGGGTCAAAAGCCACCCGAAAACAACACAAAAATCCTGGAACATTTGTAAGTTTTACTTACCCTAGCTGAAGTGATTTGTTTTTATCACCATGAGTTTTATCAATTTTTTAAAGCCATTGTTGCTTCAACTTCAAGATTTTTGAGTATACCATCTTACTTTTCATAATGACTATACCAAAATATGCTTTTTTCTACACTATATCCTCCACACTATTCCCTTGCTACACTTGGTTGTGCGTTTTACTATGCTTTTTCCTAAACTATACTAAATACTTTATCTATTACACTTTCACAACTTTATTATACTATACTTTTCCCGTACTATACTAAACAATACGATAATTTCATGTACTATCATACACATAGCTGTTTAACTTTCCAAAGTTTGAAAAATGTCGAGATAGCTGTGCAGCCAAATGTCATGGGTTTGGGAGCCAGGCGGCCCACAGAAAGTCCATCTACGTTTTGATGAATTTTTATGTTTGAATACTTCCTTTCTTGTCTTACACCTCTGGTCATTTCACCTCAGGGATGGAAACAACATCATCCAACAAATGACTCTGCAAACCGCTGGACCGAGAAGAGTAAGGTTTAGCCGCTGGACCGAAACTTGCGACACTGTCGAAGTTCAAAAATTGCTCCTGCAAATCGTCTGAGCTGCTGAGGTGCCTGCGAAAATGTGATTCGACGTTGAAGTTCCCAGTTCTCATCTGGAAAGTTCCACTGGAAACTTGAGTCTCTTGATAGTGAATATTAGCCACGCGATGCCACGCAGAAACACTAAGGACAGCTGGAATACTCCCAAAAACGGAGTAAAAGGAATTCTTATCCATTTTGTGTATCACGAGCGCAACCGACCGGTTGTCATCTTTTATAGCAAGCGCTTGCAACATCAACAAACGTCAATCCACCCCCTGTTTTTGTTGCACTTGCCTAAGACTGCTACGATGATCCACCTTGGCAAAATCGCAGCTGTTTACCCCATGATTTTAGGCAAAGTCATGAAGGTACGAACGTGACTTGGAGGAAAAAAAAGGTCCTCTGTATGTAAATATAAATATATATATAATTATAAATATACATAATATCATATGTTAATACATAACTGCAACTATTCGATTCCAAAGATGTTCAAACCTGCGGTTTGATACACCCCGTTTTAGCATATTTTGCGACGTGATTCTTGTCTGCCGTTCGTTCAGTTGAGAGGCGAATCGCTGCGAATCGAAGCTATCCTTCCGGTCCTGCCAGGTGAGCAAAGGAGCTGTGAAACTGTGAAGCCAACTACTAGCATGGAGCGGAATGTAATGTTTTTCCAGCATTTTCTTTTAAATTTAAATGATATTATTTATATACATCACTTATGATGTTTGATTTTTTGAATTTTTCAGTAAAGATTCGTTTTATCATTCACTTGGGATATGTTTTGATACTTCTGCACGAAACATCTGGTTGCAATTTTTTCCCAACGAAAAAACGTCTTTCTTTCCAAAACGGTCCTCTGATAGGTGATAGATCAAAGATTTCGTCAAGCTTTGTCTGCCTGAAAATGATCAAATCGCTGGCCAAAGCAGGTCCAAAAACTGAACAAAACGAACGAATTATACCCTCCCTGAAACTAACATAGCCCATGAAAATCTTATCTTTCCTACTAAATACCATCAAAATGGTGGATTTTTCTATTTAGCTATGTTAGTTTCAAGGAGGGGTAAATTGAAACTCAAAGTGACGCTCTTGCGCTTGCTGCTCGAGTCGGGGGTCAACCTTGCCTCGAAGATGTCAGCAATAGACAACACGAGATTCGATCAAATGGCATTCCGATGTTGTTTGCGTATCTAAGGCTAGTGCGGGAATTATTGAAGAGACGACTGAACACAGCTGGCCTGAGCAAAAGATGGCAAATAACTTCCAAGTTTCTTGCCCAATCGAAAATTGCGGAACAGCCGGCCCCTGCACAATGTGGCGCCCTTATTTTGCAGTATGAGCTCTGCTAGTGATTCATAGCGCTTAGTCGACTTAGTCATGGGCACGGCACACTCTGCGTTGGCAGTGATGGAGGTCAAAATGCTCTCCAATTCTTGATTGCCTGAAAAGCAAATGGAAGAAACACTCGTGGCACAACATCATTGAAACAAACTGTCCTCCAGAAATTTCAACATTCAATGCCTCCAAGATCCTCCAAGAACGAGTGTTGTAAATATGATGTCGATCAAATCACAAAGCAAGCAATGCGAATGTGTTTATCTGGATCTTCATGTTCATTGACATTCATGTAAAAGATTCTATAACGAACTGGAGGGACGAAAATACATCGCTCGGCAAACAGGAGCGTGAGCGCAAAGCCATCGCAACAACCATCCATCAAGTATTTAAACCATAATGTCAAGCTTGTATACCGTTTCCAGCACTTGTTCAAAATATTTCAGACGGCAATCTGTCAAAAGATGTCCACGTGGGGCATCTGGGACCTTTCTTTCGTAACAATTTGCCATCAAGTCGTAACATTCCTGTGGAAAAAAAAATCCTTGCAGAAAAGTTCTTTGGCTCCAACAAAATCATCATCAGCATCCAAACGCAAGAATCATCAGCGAAAAATCCCAACAAACGGGCCTTTTCCACTCACCATTGAGCTAGCCTCTCCAAGTCAGTTGATAACACGACGGCAGCCATCCGGTCAGTCACCCACCCAAGTTCCCCCAAACTTCAAGCGCAAAATCAACACCTCCCCAGGCTTTTGCCGAACCCCCCCGGCCGCCCATGCCTGACTTAGACTGGAAGAGAAGGATAACAGACTTTCCCGCAACAAGGTGTTCTCACTGGTCAGTTCTTGCATATTCTGACCTGAAAAAAAACACGTTTTACACTCTGTGAGTTGAAAGATTTGATGATTTGAACACTGCAGTTTTTTGGGATTTATGCAGTGGCAACAAGATATCAACTATCAAAAAAGATTCATTAATTTTTATCAGTCGCAAAGAACATTGCGCATCAAACTATCATATAGATCATCATCTCTCTTTCTTAAAAACTCTTTCCGAAAAAAAAAGGATCTGAATTCCAACACCTTTCTCCACTTAACTCCAGGGAACTAACATATCCCACCGAAAATCAAAAAAGGGAAAAATCACCATCTTCTCAAACATACCTTGCCTGCTTGGTACAGGATATGATCCAGTCGTTCCCAGGACCCAATAGGATCCATGGGACTGGTATATGAACAACCAGATGTAAGTAAAATATACCAGTTATACCATGGATATCCTATTATCGGAATGGGGGCCGTTCTCCAACCAACCACTTGGACTCCAAGAAACTCATGGACTCTAAGAACTGCAGGCTGCAAGCCAGCAAGCTTTGAAGCCCTTCATATTCCACCTGTTGGATGAACTTCGGTGCAACTTAAATACCCATGGGATGGATGGATGATCCATGGGATTTACATATTATGTACGTATATACAAGTTGCTGGCTTCAGGTTTTTTTTGAGATGACCCTAGGGATTTTTGGCGATTTTTGGAACTGAGAATGGTTTCATGGAAGCTCAAGGTTTTGCGTTTCGGAGGTGATGAAGGACACCCCGCCCCCCAGTCAAATCATCCTGTGACAAGGTCAACATTTCCAGCAAAGAATGATATTTAAAATTTAAGCATGATTGAAAAATTAGGATGAATTAATTTCAACAAAACAATTGATAAGATAATATACATATATAAACACAGTATACTTCTATACACATAGATTCGATATATGAAGATATACGATTTCTGATATACTATCTCACCTTGCTTCAATCAAACCATCAAATTTCAACCCCGGGCAATTTGGATTTCTACAAGAATCCGATCTTGTAAGGAAGTTTGCCCCCCGGGCCCCACGTATTCTGGTAACGACTCGCACCTGCGCAACCTTTGTCTTTCGTCCAGAAGTCAAGCTGCCCAAACCCTTGTGAATGTGCTTTAGTCGAAGCTCAAAGAGTTCCTTTTCCAAAAGTTGCTTCTCTTGTTGGCATCTCAAACTCTCCTCGCGAAGGACTGCAAGGATTGAAGACCTGCATATTTGGATATAACTAATTTTTTCACAGGAAAAGAAGCTCCTTAATATGCAATCATCATTAGTTTGGCATCAATTTAGATCCACACTCTAGTAGAGAACCATACCAGTTGGAAATACTGTAAACAATCAGAAAAACCATGATATATCAATTTGAAGACTGTATATTCCAATTATTGAACAAAAATCAACAAAAGCGAGAGTTGTTTTTCCTTGCCATGGACAAAAACCATGGTGCAAAATTTCCCATGGATCCAACCGTCCTGCTGAAGGAGCTGCAAGTTTTCAGGTTCAACGGTGCGCGGCTTCCGCAAGGCTTGTAGCACAGCTTTCAAGGATCTGCCGGCCTGGAACACAGCAGGACATGGGTAGTAGTTTCCCATCCCCGGAAGTTTGGGACCACGACAAGGGATCCACCCAAAAAGGTCTGAGAAATGTCATCTATGAAAACTCTTCATCAAAAAGAGAGACAACATCCGATCAAAAAACATGTTTTCCATCCAACGGATCAGGAGCATTGTGGCATTAAAAACAAGTCCTGGTTTGTTTTTTATGATCTGAAGGACTTTTCAAAGCTGGCCACATGGAATCATATTTCGCCACAGTAGATGTCCTTCAAAAATAAGGGGATACAAATGGAATCATATTTCACCACCCTAGATTTCCCTGAAGTGTAAGGGGATACCGTGATACCCTTCCTCCCATAAACATGGAAGTCGAAAATGGTTTGATACCCTATTGGGTCGATACACCCATTTTTCACTGAACCATCGAGCTGCGGGAGGATGCGGATATCCCGAAAAGCCTACCACCACTTCACCACTCAGTTGATTAGTGAAACCCACCCTTGGCATGGACCAAACCTCAGCATTGGCATCCACTAGACGCTTTTCGAGCTCTGGAAAGGCGAGGCTTATGGCGCCCTGGAGACCCACTTTTTGTTGCGGAAGAGATTCGAATCTGGCTTTTTGATCTCGTCTGACATTTAAGGGAAACACAAACATCCCCAAAAAAACATCCACATAACTTGACAAAACTTGACTGGGAAGTTTTTGGACATTTGTGGTTATTTGTGAAACACTTTGATCCTACATGAATCATGATCCTACAATAGAATTATAAAACGTACTATTTTTTCTGATGAGCAAGGGTCATTCATGAATTGAATGACGATTCTGATGTTACCTGTTTTTTTTGGTTTGGCTGCTGGCCACAGCCAAGTATCATCAATCCTTCGTTCGTTTACAATCCTGGCCTTCCCTTTTGGAGAACGGGAAGATGATGGGCCCGTCGTCAACTGTTTTTGCAAGCTACCTCGGGCCATGATGCTTGATGCTTGATTATATATCCAGTTCAATGATTTATGGGATTTCAAACATCCCACGCGGGATGTAGCATATCAACAGCAGCACCACTGTTGCTAGGAAAATCCACCAAAGGCTAGATTTACAGTGAGATTAGCAAGTGATGCATGATTCACAATTATAATCAGTGAAATGACAAGCTCCTCTTGTACCAAATCGTTTGATAACGATCATGCAGCATCATGAAGCAATTCCCACCCTTATCCTCATCAAGAATCATCCACTCCACTGTCATCCAGTGGGTTGTGGCAACAAACACCAGCCCAACAAAACATATATGAAACTACACTCCCTAAGCAGGCATCTTTTTGGACCCAAAATATGTAACAGGGGTCATTAATACTACGAACCCAAACAATGCACCATGAAAAGGGGACATCCCTCCAATTTACCATACATTTGCATCAAGTTTGATCCCTCCGAAGATGGAGAATGGCGTAAAATAAGAGGCTACGCGGCTACTGTACAAGTCGAATTTTGGCAGATTTCAGGTTTGCTTGCCAAGTTGCTCAGAAATGATGCCAAGTTGTTGACATTTTGACTATTGCTCTCTGCTTCCATCAAAAGGACACCTTGACTTTGCCTTTCAAAGGCAGGTGACCAGGTCTGGGGCTTGGGAATGGGATAACTCCTGAACCATCAACAGCACGTAGACGTAGGTATGGTTTTTTGGGCCATTTTTTCTACATGCAAAATGGGGCCACCCCTGAAGATTAACCTTGGAACATCATTTTTTTCTGGAGGTTTGGGAATTAGATCGTTTTCCTTTTCAATTGATTTGTAGGTGAACCAGCTGTTAATCTTCCAGGGTGTATCCTCCAGGGAACTTAGTAACTAAGATATCCCACCCAAAGGAAAAACCGGAAAATCATTGACTTTCTCAAAAGTGCCCGACTGCTAGGGGAATATGTGACCGTTCCCTGGAGGATAACAACACCCCCCCAAACCATAGCAGTCGATAGTCCATAGCCCCATATCATCACAAGTTCTGTCCAATTCTTTTTACAGCTGGACAGTTGGCAAAAAGAAGATCGACCGCAGGGAAAGCAAATGATGTATTTCTCCGAATGGAAAAAGGAAACCCAGCAACTTTCCCCATCTATGTTCCATTAGAGGTTGAAATAGCGTTCAAAATTCAGCAAAAAAAACGCAACATTTTGGACCATATCTACAGTATTGGGTAGGTCCTCTTATCAAAAATGGTAGGTCCAACATGATCCCACAATTTTGTGCAATGTGCACTCCCTGAAACTAACATAGCCCATGAAAATAGACTCCTGGAAAAGGAGATTCCTATTGGAAACATATGATTTTTAGGGGCACAAAATCACATTTCTCCAATCTTCAGAGTGTATCTCCCCAACATTAATTTGCACATTCATGTGAGTCGAGATTTTTTCTCCCATTATATTTCTCTTGGTTCAAAATTTTTGGGCCTAGGGAGTGGGGCACTCCACTCGCCAACCTCTCCAACCATCTCGGGCCCGACCTCGCCAACTCGCGCCGCAGCTGCGCGTTCTCGCGACGAAAATCTTCGGCACGGGAAATGCTGAGATCCTTCTCCTTCAAGGCATCGATCCTGAGGACAACTGAGGCTGGACATGTAGAAACAATAGTAGGTATATATATATATATCGTATAATGAACATACTTAATACATATCATATATTAATATACACGTATAATAATCATGCATATATATTTTTGCTTTAAATGCTCTTCACTCAAGATCCTTTGTAAACAAACACCCTCAAAATGGGAAAAAGGTTCACTCCTTTGTCATTGCGTGCTGCGAATCAACTAAGTTGGAGAATGGCTTGAAACTCATCTTCTCATGAACTTAACATCTGCCAAGGCTCACTTGTTGATGAGCCTCCTCTAACAATAGGGTATCTGATACCTTGCCTCCTGGCGTTGCTGCATTGAACAAGGAGAAATGACAGCAATGATAGTGCTGGAAAGGATGGTTTTGCTCATATTTCAGCTACTGATAATTAATGATATGCCACAGTGATTTCAAAATTCCACCATTGCAAGATGCAAACAGGTAGCTGATAAATGGTCATAACATCTTGATAACTACCAATCTTGTAATTATACTATACAAGAATGTAAAAGTTATACCGTCCAGAAAGTAGACGGCGCAACTCCCATTAGTCTTGGTTTATCATGGCCCCGTATCCTAACCCACATTTTGGGAATGGCTAGGCTCGCCATCATGACGTTCCTCCCGACTCACCGCGGATCCTGCATTTCCGATGTGCTCGGGGGATTGCCCTGATGAGTCAATCAAAGCTGTTCCATCCTGCATCGACAGGGACCAGGCACTTGAGTCAAAAACATCCCGGCTGCATCGGCTTCATCTTTGAAACCTTGGACTACTCTTATCAGCTATGTTTATATATACATATATACATGTTGGCATAGCTGTTGTAAGAGCAACTGCACTAACTGCCTTTCACTCAACCAACTGAAGCGATCTAAAAAATGCACCAAAGAGATTCAACAACCCTCATTATTCATCGTTATTCCAGGTCATCCCCAAGTCTCTCCCGAACCTGCATCCAACTTCTAGATATAGACAAATATACTAGGCCATTCTCTCACTATTCTTTACCCTACACATAACACAAACACGTATATTTCACACATACGTATATACATGCAAATATACTAGTATCAAACACCTATATTCAGAATGTACCAAGATCTCACAACGTTTCACCTAATATTTCCAACACATTTCTGAACCGCCAAGCAGTTCAATCACCCATCAAACGCCTCAAATGGATCACTTCTCAAACTTTCTCCCTTCCAGAGTTGTTGACGTGCCAAGACCTCCAGAGTTGCTGGTGAATTGATTCCTCCCGTTTGTCCAAACATCATCTAAAGGATGTCGTCAGATATACCCAAATATCAAATCTACGGGAATTACATGTTATTATCATCATTGTTGTTTTCATCATCATTATCAGTATAATTACGATTATGCTACCTTTTTCCATCAAAACCACACGCACACACACCTTTCATAAATTCTAACTTGTAGATCCACTGCCTAATAGCCTTTTTTCTTTGGATGGGTGTATAAATGGAGTCTTCAACAAAATTGGAGGCTGTGCCATTACCAGCGGGTCACTTGAGTTGTTTTTGGAAAAAAATGGATTTGAATCGCCGCATAAGATTGAAAAACCAAAGACTCATTGGTTGCTGGGTCTCAAACAGAAGACCACCCTTGAAAAACATATCTTTCTGGCGGATGTGTACATTTGGTGGAGTAGTTGGTCCGTTTCGCATTAAAGGTTCCTCAGGTGCCAAAACAATTGGAAAGACCATTTTCTTGCCATCAAGTCTTATCTGTTGAATCTTCCCCCCCAAAAAGGCCCCCCTTCCAAGTCTTTGGGTTCCAATCGTCTCCATCGCTCAACAACGCAACCTGTATCAGCTCAGCATGGCTTTGTTGGGTTGCTTCTATCTTGGCCTGCTGGCGGATCAAGTGGATCAAGCGCTTCCTATTTTTTTTGAGAAAATTGCAAAATGACACCTGATATCACATGGATTTGATGTTACAGGTATGGTGGTTTATTTGTATTATGTGAAGATGTACGCATATGTAACTACGTATGTGAATACTATATGTATACTGTATACTATGTAACATATTGTAAATTAAAAGTCGTATAAAAAGTATGTGCACCAGAAACGGTGCAACAAGAGCACTTGGGTACACATTTCCATCATGTCTGATTATCTGTGTTGCTAAATAGCTTCTCTTGCCTGCCTGTAGAGCTGCCTTTGCCCTTTACGCAAATCACAAAAAATCAGATGCGGCCCCAAACATTAGCGGCTCTGCCATGAATGTTCAACATCTGCTTCAAGTGTCAGTTTTTTTTTCCATCGTTTCCCCATGGTATTTCCAAAATCCTTCTCCAATTTTTGAGTGAAATTTCAAATGCTTCATATGTTACGACCCTCGGCAGGGATGGCTTTTTGAAAGGTCCAACGGCAGTGAACGAACAAGACACCATCATCATCATCATCATCAAACGTGGCTCCCAGGCCATCAGGCCATCAGGCGGCATCAGGGGAAGCCTTCAAAGCAATCTCTGCATCCTGCAGGTCGAAACTCTGTGCCCGAGCAAACTCCAGTTCCTTTCGGAGGGCTCCTTGGTCGAGTCGATGCGAAGGAACTCCGCAGGCCACCGGGCCACCGGTGGAGTTTTTACGGAGCCCTTTTAAGAGGTTTTTACATAACATCCAAAAGAGGGACCCAAAAGAGGTGAGAGAGGTGGAATCTTTGCAGATTCTCATGCGCTGGTGCAAATTGCATGTTTATGAATATACGAAATTATATGATATTAATTATATATGATTATGACTCACTATTGCATCAACATGGAATCAGCATAAACTGTTTGACCCAAAGCTTCAAAATGCGTTCTGTTTCAAGCCCTGCCAGAATTCCATTCGTGCCAAGCGACGAACTTCTGACCTGAGTTTTTCATGCTGGAGCTGATGCAAAAATTAACGTCCCGCAGCACTGACAGCAGTGTACGACATTCTCAACCCATCATCCAAAAATTCTTCACAGGATGTACTTTTTCCAGGAATTTCATCATATTTCATCCGTACAAAAAAGTATTGCAAATATCAAAGATTCCAGAAATTTCAATAACAACATGCATTTTCAAATACTGAGTTCGAACATCCAAACATCCATCAGAATCTCACTTCCACAAGGCCCACACTGGGAAAAGCTTTCCTGTTGCTCAAGATCTTCAGCTCTTTGGCATAGTTCCTGGTGCCTAAGATTTGCGATCAAACTTCATAGGCAACCAAATGGAATCATAAGATTTTCCAAACCCAACGGAACCAACAAACTGCACCTCCTGAAAATATCCACATCTGGCTGCAATCAAGTGGCAAGTTCTGCTAGTTTACAAGGTATCAATCATGTTTGCTACAAGCGCCGGGCTTAAGTCACATCACCCGGCGGAAAGTCACATCACCCAATGTAAATGCGAGATGGAGGAAAGTCACATCACACGGCACGCAGAATGATACGACTTCTCCCAGAGCGATACGACTTAAACCGACCACTAGTACCAAGAATCTCTCTTTGCAATTCTTTCAAACTCTCCTCAGCATGATGACGCTCCTGATGCGGTGTTGGGTGTGCAGCTTCCATCACGGCAAAAAAAAGAGTCCCGCTATTGATTAACTGATGATACTTTCGTTTGACATCTATGTGGTTTGGAGAAAAAACAGAAAATGCCATGGTCGTATTGTACAAACGTTTGTATTGAATAATTGAATTTGAATAGTCTGATAAATAATTCATATATGTGCTAAATATTATAAGTACACATATTTACATATATATATATATATGTATAAATATGCGCTAATGTAGTGACACGCCTGATATATATATATATATATATACACATTAAACAGTATTCTGTCAAATCCATGTTTTGCAAACACCAAACACTGGGTACCACATCAAGATTTTTTTCGCTCATGATGGAATTTTGGACCGGTCCTTGGATTCAGCATGCAACTGGCGTTTCAAAATACTGGCATCCTGCCGAAGCTGCAATAACTTCTCTTCCAATTCCTCCATCATTCTCTCGAAACGAGGCGCTTTACCACGTTTTGATGGTGTTGCTGCCTCCATCTCCTCAGCCCAGCTGCATCTTCTGCCAACGTTGTAATAACATTTTCATTTTGTTTCTTTCATTTCTTGGATATAAAAGAAAAACGAAGAGTAGGCATTAATTCAGCACATCTGAAATTATTCACGTAGTATTATCAAATCATCTTTCGTATTTCCAAGCACTTCAACTGAAATATACTGAATGATTATTGATGACATCTTGTAACTGCCTGCATGTGACATCCTCTCTTCTCTCGCCAAAACTTTCAGTGATGAGGTTCTTGCATACAGTCGTTGTTTCACTTTGTACATCTTTGTACAGGTTGTCTGATTAGTTCATCAAAAGGGATACAATAGCCAAACCCTTCAACAGTCAACAACAGAACATGGAAATCTTAAAGATAGATATATACTCTTCTTGGTAATCAGTTTTTGTCCATACTTAACTTTACGGCATTTCATACATTCATTTACACATTCTCCGTGTTTTTTTTCTTCCAGGGCCTCCATCAAAAACCTCCAACACAACTCCGGAAACTCCGGTGCCGGAAGCGCCTCTTGTAGCTTCCGTAGACTCCGTTGGGTTTCGACCAGCTCATGGCTGCGTTTCAACAATTCGGCCTTCATCTCTTCCAACTCCCGATTCTCCTGGGAAAACTCCACCATGAAAAAACCCCTACGTTTTTTACCACAACAAAACACCTGAAATCCCCATCCGCAAAAATGTATGTTAAACCGAACCCCAACAAACATCTTTTTCTGAAAAGGCGATGGAGGTTTCAAGGTTTCTTTTTTAAGAACACCGTTGTCAAAATAGGGTCAAGTTGGGTGGAAATAAAACACGTTGAACCCAGCAACTAGAAACATCCGATTTTTTGGTCCTATTGTTCAATCGAAAGTGAAACCAAATAAGAATCCCAAGGTCAATTAGGGCATCTTCAATAACGGCACAGTTAGACCTGAGGCGCATAGATTCATATCGGAAAAGTATGGTCAAAACACCAGTGTTTTTCCGGTGTCGCATAACAATATCTACATCGGTATGATCACTGTTACTGTACGTACCTAGAACCCAACTGACCTCTATTTTTGAAGGTCAAGCCTCTAAAACAAGGCCGAACTTCCAATCAAAACAAGGGGCCCCAGTTGGGTTCTAGGTAGTTCCATTGGTTTTTTGTTTAAGAGACACCGTTGGAACTCCTGTAGCTCTTTCAGCTTCTCCAATTGGCCCAAATCCACAGCACCACCGATCCGTGGGTTTTGTTCCAAGATCATCATCAACTTCTCCTGCGGCATCCGAGATGCTTGCAACAAACAGTTCCGACTTCACCACGTTTTTCGGAAGAAATGGCGAATCTTGGAAACAAACTCCAAGATCGAAAAAAAAAACTCGTGGGAACTATGGTGAGTCAATAGCTTGATGCCAAACCATTGTCAATAGCTTGGATGACTCGGATGTCGTACGATGTCAAAGTTTGTTTTGTATCTTTTAAAGCAGGCCCAAAAACTACCCTAATTTCTTTGTGGTACTTGAGGAGTAGCTGCTGAAAACACCTTTCATCCAGCTAAGAAAATCCACAGCTAACCTTTCATCGCTGTCCTTCACAGCACGGAGGACGAAACCTGTCTCTTTTGGACTGAGAGCTTTGGCGGGGTCAAAGAAATAGACAACCTCAGATTTCGCAGTCAGGCAACCGAAAAGATGCGATGCCATGAGTTTCTGCCAATCAAGACACTGGCAAAACAAGCATGGAATCATGTCAGACCAAATTATTCTTCAGACCACTACTTTACGAACTATCCCCCAGAGTGAAGCTACTTTTTCAAAAACCCCTGATCCAAGATCTGATACAAGGGATGTGACACAATACTTGCAGTGTCTTTAAGTGCTACTACGATATGAGTACATTAAATAGATAGAAAAGCAATCGCTCCGGCGACGCATCAATTTACTGGTGTTTTCGCTGCATGTCCTTCACCGGTTTCAGTCTCTCTCTGTCCTTCCCTTTTCTAGCCAAAAATGACGTGTGTACAAAAACCATTCTATACATAAATGCAATCTTTCTCTTATAGATATACATACATATCTTTGAATATACACAATACAAATATAAGATACAATATACAATATCACATTCTAGCATATCGTCTGATCATAGTATGATAGTGTCTATACATTAAACCACAAATATACATATATATATATATAAACATCAAAAATCAAAAATCCATGATCTCATTATCAAACCATTGTACCACTATATGCAAAATATGAAATAAAAAACGACATCCCCCCGGATTGGTCCATGGTCCCCCCGGATTCACCAAGTGACATCACCACCAGATCCATCGATCCAATCAGAGCTGTCAACTGCACCACCTGAGAATCCCAAATTTTCAAGCGCTCCGAAAAAATCACCGTTTGATTTTTTCGACAAAAGTCCAGGACACCACCAGGAAATACAGGAATTTTGAGCTAGTCATATACTAAAAAAATACATATATATATATATATACAATATATTTGGTGTCACTGTATAAAAAATACACCCACATCGAGTTTGAACCGTATTTCAAATAGACGTTTAAAGTTATGTTTGGGCTGATTTTCACTTGATTCGACTTTGAGGCACAAAGCCCAAATTGAAAGAACAAACTTCATGAACAAAGCAGTTAATCATCAAACCGATTAAACTTCAATAATTAGCTCCCACATATTTCCAGCTGGGCTTGTGTAAAAAACCATTTTGTTTTTATACCCGGGGATCTGATCCGATCAACGGGCATGAAATCTCCGGAGAAACCCCGAAGGGTGGGTGGGCAACGGCGGAAAAAAAAGGGTGGGGAATTCGATTCTCAGCCACTGGTGCTGGGTGCTGGAAAACCCCGAAACAGCGGGTGGCAGGAGTAGTGTTTTTTCAATGTTTTCGCATATGTTTTCGGAGGGTGTCTTGGGAAAAAATATTCTGAACCTTCTCGTTTTTTCGTGTCTAGCGAGTCGATCGCCAAGCAGGAGGTATACCTGGTTTTCACGAAACTTGGACGATCCTCCTCCCAACATCTCGCCACGGCACGAATTCGGACTTGGTCCCTCAAAGAGGTCACTTCTTGCAAATAATCCTAGGGACTGGGGTCATTCATTAAAAAAAATCCTTTCATGACTTTGGATTGTCTGGTTGTCGGAAAAAGATCACTGCAATGGCAACTATGGAAATATTCCCTTCACTTCGACTTCCATTGTATTTGGTGGGATTTTGCAACTTTGATCCGCCTGCCGGACTTCTGCAAATTGCTCAGTGAGCCTGAGTGAACAAATGCCAAGCACGTGTTCCAACAGATCAAACGGTGGATTCAAAGTGTGTATACACTTTTATCATCTAAAAACATCTCAATCCAAGCTGGTTGTTACCTGTATGGGTGTTTCCAAACATAATGGTTTTCCACTATAAACCATCCATTTTGGAGTTTTCCTCTTATTTTTGGAAACACCCATATCATCATTGTAAATATGGTATCTTTTCGTATTTTTTTTGTGTGCCTTTCAAACCTCATGATTTAGACCTTTTTTTCGTCTGCCTGAAAACTGCCGGTCACCAAAGTGTTACGGGACAACTGCAACACCAAGACAAAGTCACGAATGTATATATATATATATACACATTTTTTTAAAGATTATTAATAGGGGGTTTCCTAAAATGATGGTGGGTTTCCCCAACAAACCATATGTTTTTCTTTTTCCACATAAAACTGATGATCATGTTGGGGCCATTTAAGGAAAGACCCATATCATCGACCGTCAAGAATACACAGGGTTGTAGATTTGGCCCTGAATTTTCAGCTGCCAAACCCTGGAAACTTAATTTGGATCCGTAGGTACGATCTGTAGGCAGATAGTTTCCCTGGTTATCATTGATCCTTACACTCCCTGAAACTAACAGCAAGTTTGCCCCTGAAAATAGGCCAAACTCTGCCCCGAAAGGAAACTTTTCGTATTCCAAGCATGCGTTTTCAGGGGCAAACTGGCTGTTAGTTTCAGGGTCCCGGGTAATCAACCATCATGAATATAAGTCCAAGAAAATTACAACACACCCAGACCCCTAGAGCACACCCGTTCGGCAATCCCCTTGGCCAACTATGAAGGGAATCCCCTTGGCCAGCCTGTTGGTTGCTCGGTTGCGTGCTCGGGGTGTGTTCCAGTTCGGTGTGTTGAACCAACTTCCAAGGGTTTTCCCATGTGAATTGGACATTCTTGGACTAAGCCACTTCTCGTAATTCTGCTTCAGCACCTTGAGCTCTTGCTCCTGATTCAGCACATGCCCTGACGCCTTATGTCGACTTATGTCTGAAAAAATGCCTGGAGCAGACTTGCAATTGAGATAGATATACGTAATCTAATCAAACAATCTGCATATTCATCGTGAATTCTTTGAATGCTGTAATTGAAAAATCATTGATTGCAAGCACCAATTCTTGAAGACCCGGTAGGATCTTCAGGTTGGTCAGTATCTCGAAGTGATCCCCTGCAGTTCTTCAAGTAAACACTTGGATGATGATAATCCATTTAAGCACTCTCTTTTTCATGGCATTTGTTTTATAAACTTGAAGAAACACCTTTTTGGTCTGGGGGTTGGATAAATATATAATTTCAACTCACTATTAATCAACTCTCCTTTTCCAACTGTCCTGCTGCTTCATATGATCGTTGTAGAAAATGCGCAAGGACAAGGATTTCGCTTGATGAATGGCCTAACAAAAACGAAATTGGATTCATCAGCGCAACATTTCGACACCCAACTGACACATCCTTTCTCGAATGAGTCCCTTAATCATACCCATACCATCCATGGGACTGGTATATTTGCCTATATACATTTGGTTGATTTTTATGGTAAATCAGTAGGTAAATATACCGTTCGTCCCATGGATGGTTCAACTGCAAAGATTCTGATGAAAAAATGGGTGCCTTCACAGCCAATTGCATCAAACTTTCCTTTTTCTCCTCTCCAAACCTCAGAAACTTGTTGCATTGCAAGATGTTTTTTTTTGCTAGAAATGATTCAGAAATCATCAAAAATCATTACAGTCTTGGCTGGGAGGACACATTTTTTTGCGTCTTTGACTCATCTCAACAAACATATTCATATCACATTCACATCATTTCATATCATATTCATATCCGTATCATATTCATATTCATATCATTGCACGTCATTTCATATCGCCCTTCTCACATATCTGATTCCGCATCTGTTTTTTTCCCCCAAGAAACATGTCTTCTCCACGAACTCTGCCAGGCAGCACACCTGCCCGACGGGGTGCCCCGACGAGGCCGTTGGAAGCGTGGAGGGACCACCACCCCGCACCTAGCTCATCAAAAAATCCCTCCACGCCATAAATCTCACGCTGGAAACTTTGCAGCCTGGATGGTGGGGATGTGTTTTTTTTTGGAAATCACAAAATGCAAAGAAAGATGGGGATGAAGCAACCAGCTGGGATTTTTCAGTCTTGGAAATGAAAATGGGAGTCCAGCGTTTTTTTGCATATCCACAAATTGTTTTTCTTTTTTTTAAGCCATGCCACATTTCCATGGTTTTCTGCATCAAATAACGACTGGAGAGCACTTTGCCAAGCATCGCCTCAGTCAACATTTTAAGCTGCTGAATTGTCAAGGATGAAACGCCCACTGATCTGCTGCACCGCCTCTTCCTCTGGTGAAGGTGACATGTCTGCGTATGATTCATGTCTCCTGGAGGCAAAGGGTTGATATTCAAGAAAAAAAGCACCAATAGAGAACAACATATTTGTAACATTAAACAAAACCATGATGCTCCGACAGTATCAATGTCATCGTTTTCACCATATCTTCATCATCTTCATCATCATCTTCATTATCTTCATCCCAAATACATCAGTATACATTACACATCATCACACACTACCACACATCATCATACATCCTTCCTGGTTCACCATTCGCCATCACAAGCACCTTCATCATAATCATCCACAGATCCACAATCTAATATCATAATACATCATCACCAGCAGGACTTCACAAATACATACAAATACCATTGTAAAAAACTGAAAAAAACGTCGTACTGCTCTGTTCGGATCTCCACTCCTCAAGTACTGAAGTCGAAGTCCCCGCTTTTTGGTGAACCAACGTACGGCCAACAACTTCTGTACCTTTGCCTGTGCGTCAATTCGACATCGATTCATACACTTCACAAATGTGGTTTGATGTTAAAGGTCGCATGCCAAACGGATTCCAGAATTCGATCAGCTGAAGTATCGAAGTAGCCAAAAACCGCCAAACAACCACTGCAATCAGCCAAAAACCAGACCAAAATCGCCCCTGCCTGGAAAAGCTTCCGTATCGTCCCTTGGGTCCTCCCGGACTCCCGGACTCCCTCGTCGTCTTCGTCGTCCGTTCCATCGGACTCAGACTCACTAATCAATTGCTGAACGCCGCCTGGTTGTTGTTTTTAAGTGGGACAGGGACGTGCTGTTCATCCACATGGCTCCAATTTTTGCCCGAAAAAAAAAAAACACCCTTTTTGGTACTTGGCAAAAATGGAAGCACAAAGCTGAAAGTCTCGACATTTCGTCCCAACATAGAAACAAGTTACTACGATTTTTGAGAGATTCTAGCTAGACTCTGCTTTATAAACATGTATTGTAAAGTGATGTGCTTCGGCGTGTCTTTCTGGCGTACCAATCAGCTATGACCTTCACAGCTGAAACAGCTCAAACTCCGACAAACAAACGGCCCAACACATTCTTTTGACGAGTTGCATGATGAGGTGATGCTATCACGTCCTTTGAACACCTTGGATGCATGAATCAGTTTACATACACTATTATGTTATATAATACGAACAATGTTATAAATATATATATATATATACAAAATAAAATAAAAACATAATATAACAGAATATACTATAGTATAACATAACATAATATAACATAATAAAACTATGAAATAAAATGCATGATGAAATACATGTAATATGATATACACAATCTACTATATATCATATATGTATATATATATATAAAACCTAAAATATAATGTATATATCTATGCAATATGTATCATATAAAATATATGATATATGATATGAACAATTAAAAAAGATATGAAATAAATCAAAAGACGTCATACATTATATTGAAAAACATTATGTAAAGGAAAACAATATATATAACATAATGATATTATATATACGTACATGTATGTATCACCCCTTCTTCCAAGTGGGTACCTTGGGGTGGCCAAATCTTCATTACACCTGTCACCTGTTACTCCAGGTTTTTCATTCCAATTTGGAGCTGCATTTCCATACCTTGTTGCAGCTTAGATGCCTCAAATTCCATAGTATTCAGGTAAAACCGTCACATGGCCCACATCAGTCGTAGCAGGTCCGGGGGGAAAAAAAAACCGGCTGCCCGGTGAAAGCCCCCGGGTGGCGACGCGACGCGTTTGGCGTCGGCGCCATGCGAAGAAAGATGGACCGCACGGCAGGTGGCTTGGAAGATATCTTTTGAAGGTACTGGTAACATGAAAATCATGAACTATGAAAATGTTTCATGAACATGTTTGATGATCCATGATGGTAGAATTAGATCCCATTGCACAAGCTGCTTAACAATGATATACACGGTCCTTCAAAACACAATCCTGGCGAGAGGTGTTCAGGTGTGGTTCAGAACAAAAGGAAGCTTAAATCTATGATGAATCCAAAATCCATGCACTTCTTTGCAGCCAAAATCCAAATTGCGGATGTAAGATTCGTTGTTGTAACAACAGGTGCTCGGAACATCGGTCAGAGTGCAAAACACATGTAATCATGTCAGTAAGGTTGCCTTAAGAGTTCCTTTCGAAACGACCCATATGGGGTTACAAGTGATGAATTTGTATCTTTAACTTTAGAATTCTTTAGATATATATTTCTTGCCTGTATAGATCATAGATCATGACAGAACGTACAAACACACACCTTCGCCAAAAAAACCACCCTTCACTTGCATCGTTCAACTACTAGTAACAGCAACCCAACACCCCCCCAACTTCGGTCGCACATTGCTGGGAGAAAATTGAACAGCCGTCACATGGGAGGCATGACCAGTAAAGACCTGTCCACGGCGATTGCTCGATCTTTTTCATGGAATTTTGGGTCAATGGTGGTATGGTAATGTTCAAGTCTGGGTTCATGCTTAGTTGTCATTTTTTGGTTGTTTTGCAACGTGTTTTGCAAATTTTCGGAAGCTTATGGATGACTACGACTATGCCTGAAACGAGGTGATCTTACCATTGGGAAGATGTCCTAAAAGGTTTAAATCGCAAAACCTCCAGAGGTTTTGGAGAAACATGGGGACCCTTTTGACCCAACATCAACATACGAGTACCACCCAACTAATCATTATATCAAAATAAACTAATGAATGAACAAAAACCAATCAAAACCACCAGATTTTGCATTTTTTTTGAAAAAAACACATCGAGCCGAGTTCACCCCCCTCCCCCGGAATCGCGTTTGGACTCGCAGCGCTTAGCCGGCCGGACCCGGAGCTTTTTTTTCACCTAGTCGCGTCATGCGTTTCCACTCGGCTCCCCAGAAATCGCCTCACCAGTGCTGGGAGTAAGCTCAGCCCAGAAAAAATGTAAGGGTTTTGTAGCCATTATCTATCACCATCTAAGCAGCTTACATATTATTGGTGGTGCTTCGAAGCAATCATTCGTCAAGGGACCGGAGTACAGTTTTTCCGGGGTTCTCCTTCATAATTCCGTGAAGAAATTCGCAAAGATGGAAGCAGCGAAGCAAGCAACAAAGTTAAACCTGAATAGAATCAAGGATACACCTTTTTCAACATATTTTGAATGTTTCGGCCATTTTGGGGGGCAGATTCCCTTACAATCACTACCTTTTGGGGTGACCAACCGGCGGGACTAAAATAGCACCCTGCAAACAGTTCCAACATGAGTGAGGCTTGCCACCATTCGCGCCTGAAGTGTCCTGTTCTTACCCAATTCCAGAGCAGCATAGTGACAGCATGCCAAAAATGCCATAAGAATGAAGACATAGAACGACCAGGTGTAACTGCCAGTAAGTACCCGCAGTTTGCCTGTCAGCCACCGCAATTGAGGTCATTTGGAGCGATTTATGCCTCATTCATGTTGTGTGATATCCATAAATGATGTTGATTTTTATATCTAGGTTTGGAAAATGCAAAACAAACGACTCAAAAGTCATTAATACACCAATTTCCGATTTTATTTTGTATCCACAAAGTGCACCGCACGTTTTACAAACTCATGGAACAGTACACATCCTTTTTGGTCATGATGTCCATCCACGGCACCTGTGATCAACGTGCCCAGAAAGCCGCCAATCACTTGGAAAAGCATGAAGAAACCTTGCAGTTTTCCAAAGTCCGCCATTCGTCCAAGCATCTTAGCCTCATCTCATTGAGGGTTTCAAGGAATCTCCAAGGAATGTTCATAGAGTGGATAGCCTGATGATCATATATGTGATGTGCACAGTATACAAATGATGCAATTAGTATATTATATACCTATACTACATAAAGATATGATGCATATCATATGTATACTGTAATCTATATAGTTAGTTATATGTTATATACACATCAATTTTTCAATCCTGTTTTTTTTCTCTTGAAACACTGCATTGCCAGAACTTTCAAACATCTCAGTACTTTCTTTCCTTTCGTTTCAAATTGTCAAAGGCACAGGCTTGGCAGATAATAAGGAGTAGCAACCTCCAAAGCCTAAACCATAGACCACCGCAAAGGCCAAGAGCTGTCGATGCGAACGGGTGAGTTCTCGTCCGCCCGTGGAGAAGTCCAAGGGCAACAAGGTCCCCAGAAACATCGTGAGGCAACTCAAAATTCCAGCCAGACCCTGCAGCAGTTGCAGTTTGTACTGTTTTAGATGAGTTTTGTAACAGGATCAATTTGACATCTCATCATAGAGTCACCACTAAGGATACATTTGCATCATATATTGCATTGTATTATACGTATACATATATTGTAATCATATTGTTACTGGAAGTCATGAAAAGGCATTCATATTAATCTTCACTGACCACTATAAAACTCTCAAAGGGTTTAAATGTCTTGAACACTCTGGACAGAGACGCTTCAGCAATTCTATCAGGGGAGTCAAATGCAGGGGTCTTAGATCAGACCCTTTTGTTCATGTAGGTTTAATATTTAAGCATTTTATCTCATGTTTGTTCACTTTAAATCATGTTATCTCACTTTTGTTTCACCTATTCCAACTTTTTCTCACATTTTCTGATGTTTTCTCATGTTTTCTCATTTTTTGTTTTTTTTTCCACTTTTTCTCTTTGGATTAACATTACATGAAAAAACAACAACCAAACAACTTAAGTTTACTATACAGACGTTTCAATCCCGTTTGGCTTTCAAAGGGCACGCATCCATGGTGACACCCCAGAGGACATGGAGGAAGGGCAATCACGTGACTACACGTGAGCAAACATGCCAACAACATGCAAAAAAAATGCAAACAAATGCAAAAAAGAGCAAACCTGACCCTGGAGGGCAATACATAATATGAATCACATGATATAACATGAGAAAAAATGAGAAAAAGTGAGAAAAAGAGCCAAAAAGAGCAATTCTCAGGCAGAAAAGTGAGAAAAAGTTAAGCAAAAGTGAGACAAAGTGAGAAAACATGAGAAAGGTGAGAAAAAGAGCATCTCAGAGCAGGATCCACGTGCAGTATGTACGATGGAAAACACACAACAACCGGTAGGCAGTCGTTCAAAGGGTGTCACCATGGATGTGTTTGACGCTGGGCACAATTGACAAATTTGATCTTGTAACTTTACACCAGGGGCTATTAGTGTATCATATGTTTTCATGTATTTCATTTTTTGTCCTTTATTGTAATTTTTTCGCATTTTTGTGCATGTAAATCATTTTTTGCATTTTAAACTCCCTGCTATTCTGGAAACCGACGGATCTGACTCCCTTGTTCAAATCAGTGAACGCTGGTTGAATATATCCGTATCCGAACCGCACTTGGAACACCAATGATATCTTTAATTGACTGCTAGATAGAAAAATAAGAGGGTCAACAAACATTGAATCTACTGGTTCCACCAATTTCTCAACACGAATTCAGGTGGTGTATCCAATCCAAAATGTCTAGTTCCAAAGCAACGAAGCATGTGACTTGCATGGTAGTAACAGCTCTTTTTCTTCAAAGGAACGGGAAATTTCTGCCACTCCATTTTTCAATCTCTAAATTATGTTATGCTACAAACATGCACACATATCCAGCTCAGAATCTGATGACTTTCCCCTAGCCTGGAACTTGCTATCCATTGCTGCACCGATCAGCAGCTTGCCAACAATCGATACTTGGAAAACAATGGAGGAATAGAATGCTGACAATTCCAAATCCATCTTCACATCTTTTGTCAAGTACAGGGTCAAGGTGTTGATGAGCGCAATGATGATATAGAGTTGATACAACCTGGAAGAAAACCAAAAAAAAAGGAGTTGAGGCTGACATGGCGAAATGTTCCTTCCCCAAAGACGGGCTGCTTGAAGGAACCTCTCGAACAAACATCGTAGAAGTGTTGATGATTTGAACATTTGGAGACTTGGGTTGGAGGGTTATCATTGATCATTACACTCCCTGAAACTAACATAGCCCCTGAAAATAGGTCTTCCCAAAGCTTAAAGGAAACTCATCTTCCAACCATCAATTTTTAGGTGCTATGTTAGTTTCACGGAGGGTAAATTTGCAGTTTGTTTTCGATCGTCAACATGTCATTTAATTATTCACTTCATATCTTGAGCCTTCTGAGCAATTTCCAAAGTCTCCAACTCTTATTCCTGAAGTCCTATTCTTTGCATGGGTTCTTTTGTGTCGTATGGTAAGCACGGTCGCAAGAAGCAGGTGCGTTTCGTGAGCATCAATCAAATGGCATCAAATTGCTACATTTCCCCTCTCAATATTACCTATTCGGGACCCACAGCCCTCTTCGGAAAGGAAACAAAAACATGGAGCATGTCAATGTTCCTCAATGAACATTTTCAATGAACTTAGGTCTTTTGGTGATCTTTTGCCTTATGAAACAAAAACATTCAGAAACAAATCATGGAAGTGAAGTTACCTTTCAAATACAGTCATTTTTCAATTCCACTTCCAACATGACGATTAGTTGAACCCAAAAATTCGTGGTTTTGGTTCAGATGTTTCTCCTTTTCCAAGGGCGTAAACGGCATTTTCAGCAGCTTCTGCCAAGAATCGACAGGAAGGCCAAATGCCAAACAGCTCCGAGGCGCAAACTCTTCCAGAAATCCAAGTGGATCATCCTAGGCTCGAAACTAAGTCTGGAACCTGTTGCTGATTTTGAAGATGATGTTTTTAAGTGACGTTTTTTTTTGTTTGCTGACGTTTAAACACTAATTTCATCAGAAGATTTGAGATGATGATGATGGTGGTGGTTATGATGATGGTGATGATGATGGTGGTGGTGGTGGTGGTAGTGGTGGCGGTGATGATTATAGGCTATAGGAATATTGAGATTTCATCCCCATTCAAACCATAAAATCATAGTCTCAGGATGTCCCAGTTTCAACGCTTCTCCAGTCAAATCAGGTGGATCGGCATATCGGCCGGTGTTTTGAGGGTTCACAGCTTGTCAAGATTGCGGACTCAGTGAACCCCCCCCAAAATCCATCAACATCCAGAATTAGGACACCTTAAAACTTATCTAAACAAATACAGTTGTAACAAACTAGACATCAACATCAACAACATTTAACCACTCGAACTTGCTACCACTCAAATCTTACAAATACCCCAGTGCTATCTCCTTATAAAATCTCAAAAATTACCATCTTCCATGCCATCCACGTGCCGTGCCGTTCAGCCCCAGGTAGCACCTACCGAGTGTCGGCTGCGTCTGCGCCTCTTCGTTGTCTGGCACGCGCTGAGCTTGGCGGGCACGCTGCTGCAAGGGACCATCTTTAAGGATGAAAAAACCTGATACAAATCATACAGCTCTTTCCGGAAATGTGAGAGGAATATTGCAAAATTGTTGATGAACAATTTGGGAATGGAAAGGCACCTGGAACAAAAAAGATACTGGTCTTCTGACATACAATCTGTAAATTCTTCTTCTGTAGATTGAAGGCTGCATAGTAGGTTCTCTGTGACAAGACTCTGAATGTGTGTGCTTGTCCTGAAACAATAAGAGCATGTTGGGAGCACCAGAATGGCAAAACCATTCAATGAATCAATGAATCAGAATCAGTAAAAATGTATGTATATAATATACAATTACATATAGACTGTATCTCTCAAAATAACCATTTTTCTCACATCCTGTTGACTTGACTCGAAAGTTGAAGTGAACTCGTATCTCCAAGTGGCAACATGGCATCACCACCAATGTAGTGAGGATAGGACAAATGGCGGCTGCCCGCCTCTCACTTGCGAAGCGGAGTTCTCATAGGAATTTCTTAGGGTTGTAAATCACCGAATCACAGAAGTTTAACAGCTTGCCCCAGGTGAATTTTTCGCTGTGAGTCCTTTGTATCGGTGTATCAATTCACCGGCTGACTGTACTTTGTTGATATGGAAAAGGAAAAAACAACATTCTACTGATTGGCAGCTCACTTTTCTTGAAGTCAACTTGTGACCAAATCTTCCACTTGGACTCCTTTTTAAACACCAACACCACAGTGTGAGAATTCCCATGGATCCAATCCCCGTTGCCTCCAACCATGGTGATGGGTGAAATAGGCCACCAGTGGTTGAAAGCAAATGCCAGAGAAACTGAATGCAGAAACCAGGATGCTAATGGCCAGAGCTGGCTGCAGTTCAAACCACGTCCTCCCAACCAGGTGGAAGATTGAATTGAACGCGGAACCAGTGTGAAAATTGCGACGGATGAGACCGTTTATGAATGAACCTGGAGAATGAAAAACCAGAATCGATGTTTTGTTTTTGTTCTCCGAGATTTGTGAAACTCGGATATATGCATAAATATTAGTATACATATACGTGTGTGTATATATATAAACAATATGTCATGTCATGTATAATCTTCAATTTTTCTTCAAGTGAGAAACTTGTGGATTTCAGTGTCAAGCATGTTTTGTACATGACGCATATGATATACAGTAATCAGTACATCATGTAATCATTATATCATACTCTCATGTTATATTTCATGGAACATGAAACATCCAGAGGAAAACAAGTTTTATGCCTATCACCATCATTTCATGCCCATCCGAAAAAGAAAAACACAGATATTTATCATTATTTTTGTTACATTATCAATGAATCGTAACGAATCAATGAATCAATGCTCCAAGGTGCGTGGCAAAGACAATAATAGGGCCAACTCCAATCAAATCGTAAGCTGCACCATAGCTGCCATGCAAAATGCCAAGGCACCATAAATTCGGTGCCAATGGATATAGTGCAGAAGAGATCCTGAGCCCGCAGCTGCAGGACGTCATCCGTTGGAAATTCCGTTGCTGTGGAATATCGTGAATTGACTTCCAAAAAACAACCACAACATGGAAGCTTAAAAATGAAGGGTTTGGAAAATCATGTAAGGATCATGTGAGGAGTGATGTTCAGGTTCCATCTGAGTTTTTTTTTTGAGGAGTAGCGTTTGATGACTTTGATGACTCTGATGACTCTTGCAAAAGGGGATTCTGATTTTGAGGAGCAAGGGAAGTCTACACCCATCTTCCAAGGCTTTTGTGGTGTTGATTGCTCTACGGCACAACCATCCCACATTGAAGACGCAAACACAAAATCTATTCTCCTTGTAATGAATTCTAGAGTCAGTAATGAATTCTACTTGGAATTCCTATAATAAAAGACACAACCATGCAAAGTTTCATCAAAAAATGGCAATAAATAAATGCATATACATAGAATATATGATATATATATATTTCAGGGTGACTTCATTTCCTAATTTTCCTAAAGTGAGATCCATCAACACGTTTTGTTCCAAAAAAAAAGGTCCCAGGCACAAAATCAGAACTGCTCCAGCGCGAAAACAAGTGCGACAACCAAAGCGGTGCAATGCAAAGCCTCCAGGAATGGTAAAGATTCCCTTGCACAATTGGAAAATGGCCCCAAGCCATGCAACACTATAGTCATTGGTATGAAATTCCTTGATAATCGCGGCATACATCACCTGAAGTTCAAATTGTCACCCCCAAAAAAAACAGCCAAACGTTGGAAACACGATTGAAAACAAGGGAAAAATAGGTTTCAACAGGAGTAACACACACATGTGCTGTCATGGATTGCTTTGTTCCAGAGTGGAAATATGACAAACGACTTCAGAATGATCCACCTGGTTGTGTTCAAAAAGCAACGACTGAGCTCTACGATCTGTCATACAGAGTCATACACAAAGGAAATTCGGAAACCATGCCGTAACCAAGAGACTGGTGGGGCCTGATAGGTTAAACCCGCAGTGACAAAGAACACGATCCACGCTGCACAGAGTTGTTGCCAATAGCGAACAAGTTCAGATGCTTTTAGCCACGCAGGCAAGCAGCAGGGTTTAGATGCGGAAACATCTTCAATGGCTGCAGAGTGGACCATGTTTAGCTTCTCCGGCAGCAAAAGACTAAGGGGTGACATACAAGTGGCATCATTGCCTAAGTTCAAATTTGCAGCTACCAGTTTTTGGGTGAGTTTGGTTGAGCCAAAATTGTAGCGAGAACAGCACATGTACATCAATGTGCATCATGAACTTCTGATATTATGGGCTTTCTTGGAGAAACCTTGCCAAACTCAAAGATAAACTCCCCCACCTCAACACCAGGGTTCAGGAAGGGGCTGGGAAAGCGGAGAAGCTTGACACAGCCATAATCATCACCTCCGCTTCTTCCAAGAACGTTGAAAAAACATCATCAATTTCCAGCAGTACCCTAAAAGTGATGGTTTGGAAGAGGATTTGAAAAACCATGGGGAATTTTGAGTGTATATTTTGGGAGATTTTCGACCAAAAGTCCAACTGCAGCTGAGATGCCAAAAGCCAACACCCCATCATGTGGAGCCTCAGACTGTAGAGGATCGAGATTTTCCAGGCACTGGAATTATCAGAAAAATATATCTTCATAACTTTAAATCATGCCCTTTACTATCATACGTACCTTTCAAACAATCTTGTATACTTGCTACAGATGTGTCCATCTTCTCCTGGTTTCCCTATGGCATCTCCCTCAACTGCTGGAAGCATCCCTTGATCCCCTTAAGGCATCAACATATGCCTGGCAGGCCGAGTTGATGTCAGACCTGGACCGTCCCCGTCCAACACTTCACTCACTGGGGGACCCACCACAGGAAAGTCCAACAAAAAAACTCGCAGCAAATAGCTGAACATCATCCCTGAGAAAACATGTCTCTATTCATGTTCTAGATTCTAGTTGGTGGTTGTTTGACTCAACCCCATTTGAAGAATATTGAATATGCAACCCCGTCAAATTGGATCATCTCTACAACGTTCGGGGTGAACTTATAATAATTAAAAAATATTTGAACACCACCTACATGTTGATGGTTCAGAAATCCGGCGTTCACCAGTTGATGTAGTAGATATCCCAGAATCCCTAAAGTTTTATACATCCATCTTTACGGTAGTTTACGGTGGTTGGCCTTGGGGTTTCTGGTTGCCATCAACTACGTAGGTATTGTTTTTTTGGCCACATTTCTACATGCAAAATAGGTGTTTCCAAAAATATGAATACCCCAACTTTGGATGGTGATTTATACTGGAAAGCCCTATTTTTTAATGGATGATTTTGGGGGGAAAACTTCCCACTATTTTTGGGTGTACATCCTTCCATAATCTTCCATACACGTTAGAAACGACTCCCATGTCCTGACGACGTTTTCCCGGGTTCCCCAAACGCATCATAATTTGGATCACTCCAAAGTCCCACCACCGGCCATCCAAGGACCTTGACGCTTCGCTTCGGATTAGACGGCGGACGTCCACGACGCGTCCGAAAAAATCCACAGGGTGAAACCCGGGTTCCAACAAAACGGATGACATGATACTGTTGATGGTTCAGAAATCCGGCGAGAAAACCACCATGGATATATGGATATGTTTGAAACCTTTTGTAAATATAGTGGTAGATAAACTACCAAGCTCAACTGGTGCTTGCCAGATTTCTGAACCATCAACACTACCATTATAGACATTTGATGTCATGTCTGTAGCAATGGTATACTTGTAGTCTAAAAAAATGTGGTTCAAAACGCATGAAACCATCGAAGATTTTTGGTGTTTTTCAACTGATAAAGTGTCCTTGTTGACCTTTTCCACCAAAAAGATACGTATATGGGTGTTTCCGAAAATAGGGGGAAACCCCCCAAAATGGATGGTTTATAATGGAAATCCCTATTTTTCAATGGATGATTTGGGGGGAAAACCCCCCTATTTTTCGGAAACACCCATATAGACTGTATGCCAACCTCAGGCTCCAACACAAGTCCAAGGCGTTTGCCACCTCGAAACAGGTGGAAAAAGTTGAGGGCCAAACATGGATGTCGTTGTTTGTCCCCCAACAACAGCACACTATCACAAGTAAACACCCACGTTGATTTTGAGGTAGGAACATCTTCAACCAAGGGAATCTATAAGATCCAGGTTTTTTAATCATTTTTTTCAGGTAAGACAAACATAGATCGTACACAAACCATCTTTCTTTGACACTCAGAAGCTTTCAAGCCTCAACTAAAATCCAGATTGGATGTCACGGGAATTCGTCGGTTAAACACGTCAGGCAGAAAAAAGCTGGCCCGCCTGGTATCTCTGAAAACACTATGGGAACGTTGCAAGGTGCCATCCTGCAATTTTGGGACTCATCACTTTGCCATGGCATCTTGTCATGGCTCTGTCACGAGTGACTCTCGCACATTCGTCTCATGTCAAGTGCGAGACTGGAAACATAGCTAGCGGGAAACATGTAACGAACTCAGGGCTGCAAAAAAGAAAAACATGAGGTCCTTGGTGCTCCAATGCAACATCTGACAATCTTTGGAGTTGGACATGACATAACGCCTGAAGAGATTCACAGAAGATGTTTTTCCAACCATCATCAGCAAAATGACCGTGATCATGTGCTCCTTCACCATCCACCACGATTTCTATTAACCACCCAAAAGGTGTGTGACTATCCCTTTCAGCAAATCGATGCTTGTCTTGTCGGGGCCCCTAACGAATCAGCAGAAAACATCACGGACACAACGCTGGAGGTGTTGCCCGAGAGAATGCGTTGCAAGGTGACCTGGGGGTCAAACATGTCAGACTTCGGAGACCAAAAGCTTGAGTTTAACAAAAACATGCACTCAACAACCATCACATTCGCACAAAATAGATACGAGTAGCTAGGTAACTGTTTTTTTGCAAATGAAAAAACATCCCTTGCATGCTATGATGTTCTTTTAAATTACTTTAAAAAGATATTATCCAACACATTTTTTTTGTTGCTTTGCGTGGCAAGTTAAAAAATTGGCGAGGCAATGATCTGCTTGGAAATGCGACCCACCGGACGACTGACCGCACTGAAAGGATCGATGGCGATCGCCACTCGCAAAAGGTGGAGAAAAGTAAGGGGCCATGATAAACCAAGCCTAATGGGAGTGGAGTGGCTATATTGCCATCTATCCTTTCAAAAGGTGGTATAAATGACGGAAACATCCATCAGAATGCATGCTACCAAAATTGAAAGCTTTAGAAATATGATTCTTAGTTAGAATTTTCTAGAATTCCAAATGCAACCTAGTTGGTGGTTGTTTCACCAACCCCAATTGAAAAATATGCAACCGTTTTTTATTGGATCCATCTTCCCCAAAAGTTCGGGATGAAAATAAAAAATCTTTGAGTTGCCACCAACTAGCAACATTGGTCATCCTGGGATGCGATATTTGAACTCGTCCTTGGCTGAGGTTGTCTTAGCCCTCGACACGTGATTCATCGTCAATGTGCAACAAATACACCTGCAAACACATCAACTAAGGGCTTCTGACAGTAAGGGAATCCACACATAAAACCGACATTTCGCTAAAGTTGGTGAATGCGAATTATGGTGTTTTTCCCCCCAAGGTTTTTTTCCCAATGGATGGTGGGACCTTATGCAGTCGGTTGAAGGGTTTCAGGTACTCACTTTTGCATCCCCAAAAAGTTGGACTCCTAATAGCATTCAACAAGGGGAAATGTCAATGGCGAGCTTTCGTTGTCTCTTGGATATCACACTTGTTGGAAGTCCCGATTTGCTTTTTGTCCGCTGATATTTAAGGAGATTCAAACAATTGATGGAGGAAGACATGATAGTAAATATCAATACAATTGTATATATCAAAAGTGTATAATTTACAATATATATATATTACATATATAATTGCATCATCATATACATCATAATTGATTGGTGTATAAAATCATGTACGTTTTTCTCCGCTGTACCTATGTATAATATTTCCCTTCCAGCTTGTTGACATCTTCTCTTCCCGTTTCGGTTTAACGGCCTGCTGATCCCACGATCCCGCAGCTAAATAGCGGCCGCAGGGGCTGAAGCGAAGCGAACTGATCTGCCTCGGTGTCCAATGCAAAGATATTGCACCCATACTGTTGATGGAAGAAATCCTGCACCACCTGGGATGGTTGAAACCCTATAGATAAAGGGATAATCATCATCCTTGGTGGTTAGCCGGATTTTGTGCTGTCAACAGTAACTATATACATCTATACATACTACAAATTAATATATCAAATCCCCTGGAAATATCTGGAACATAAAATCACCACCATTGCAAAACCTGAAAGAAAAAGAAAAGGTGCTGGGCTCCTTGCTCCGAGGCACGGGAGAGCCTGGGGGTTTTCCCCTCCATTTTGTTTGGTTGTGAGATGTCAGGATGTCTAAGGATGGCTAACATACATGAACCCTGATTTTGTATTACACCCTGGAAAATTAACATGGACCATAATCATGGAGGTTTGGAAGATCACTTTCCTTTCTAAATGGGTGATTTGTAGGTTCCATGTTAATCTTCCAGGGTGTATAGTTGTTGTAATGTTGTTGTATATCATAGTTGGTGGTTGAACCAACCCCGTCTGAAAAATATGCTCGTCAAATTGGACCTTTTCCCCAAGTAGGGGTAAAAATACAAAAAAAATGAAACCACCACCCAGGTATATTTGTGTATAATTATTTATTGTGCACCTGTTTTGTTTCCTCTTCTGGTGGTAACATCAGTCTCAAAACTCAAAACTACGTCAAGTTGTTGCAAAGTCTCGTCTTTCCATTGAGAAGCCAAACATATTTCTCTAAAAGTACCCAGATTTTTTGGGTGTCCCATTTTTGATGTCATGACACACATCTACCACAACCCAACGTGACCCGTCACAACCGATAAAAGTGGGAAGTTCTACAGGCGGCCTCTCACGAAAAGTTGGCTGCAGGGATGGAAAGTGATTCACCTGTCAGAGTCGACCCACATACCCGTGGGAGCATAACGAAAGCATCTCAAACGGGGAGGGAATTTTCCTCCAGACCTCCAGCATGCCTTTGTCCATGCCCACTGCCAAAAGTGAGCCATCCTGTCACAAAGTTGTGGGAGGGTTTTCACACAAAAAAACCTTGAAATTCGAATCAAAACCAAAAAACAGACTTGAGTCGTGGTTCATCAGATTCACCACCAAACATTTTTTTCTTAATATCCAGTGCGAGTTTTCCACAACTGAAAAAGGGATTCCTTCACCAATTGACCTTCACCATTGTGGAAAATCACTGCCCCCCTTGGGTTACCCTGCAATGGGTTGAAAGGCTAAAGACCATGCAGGAAGCTCTGCTCTGAGCACCTGAAACAGCATGCATTGGCAAGGAGAAAACACAACATGTCGTGATGATCCAATATGTCGTGTAAAATTAACGATTTGATGATAAGCATAGAGAACCATATTTCCAAACTAAGGTTGCCTAACCTCTTCCTAGTGTGTACAGCTGTTAGCGAATCAGAAAAAGCAATAAAAAGCAGGTAGCATAGCAGCGTACAATAGTAGTGAAAAAAAGTGACTGGCTTTGCCTTTCCAAATCAAAATCACCCACAAAATCATGGTAAACATATGCCAACCATCAGCCTGTGAGAATAACACGGAATGCAAAAAATGGCAATAATCTGCTGCCTTGCCAACTGCTGGCTTATGATCTGCCACATTCCAAAAGCGAACTTCCCCTCGAACACCGGAAGTGGCCTGTGGTGATTCAATGGGTGTTGTCTGTCAACACCCTGAAGGAACAAACTGACGATCAGCAGAACCAACTCCTTGCACTTCTTTTTTTACCTCCAAAAAGTCTGGATTCCGAATATGGTGGTGTAAATGATGATGAAACTCATGCTACTGGGCCCAGCAACATCAGCACCAGGATTCCCAGGTTTTCCGTTGGATTTGGTGGTTTGGTTGGATTCACGGGCAATTATCCCATGATCCGCAACTCATGTGTTACATTTTTACCCCTTTTTTTAGCAGGTACTGCAGTAAAGGAATTAATCATACTGCCTGTTCCTGGCTTCCAAGAAAGGATCTGAACCCATATTCCAAGCAACTCTGACTAAAGGCAATGATTTTTTCCATGATATCAAGATGCTAAGTTAAATGCTTACCGTTAGGTGACCATTGGTCACAAGCTGATCTCAACCAATTGACGCAACGGCAACTTGCTATCAGTCCCAGGCACCAGGATAGCCAAGGTCGGGTGGAAGGCCAACCCCCAAGCCTGCTACAGTAGGTGTTTTCACCATCCCAACATACGGCGTTGATGGTTCGTTCAGAAATCCGGCGCAAAAAAACCAGTTGAGATCCCACCATTTTTTTCAGGGTAAAAAGCACCATCCAAACGGTGCTTGGCCTTGGGATTTCTGAACTCATCAACCGTATTTCGGACCACAAATCAAGGCCGACCTTTTTTTTTTTCGGGGCCCGAAAAATTTCGGCCATTTCCTTCGGGCCATGATTCGGGTTGGTTTTTCCCCCAAAAATCACCGATAAAAAAAACCGGACCTGTGCAGCTTAGATAAATATGGCCATTCAAAAACACCTAGGGAAAAAAATGCCAACATGAATAAACTCACTGCGGCCTCATTGCTATGCGACACTTGCAAGACGCGGAGCAGCCTCAGAAAATGGAACCCATGAGAAATGTCGTTGGGGAAAAGGTTGAACTTGTGTATGTTAAACTTGATGCCATTTCAATAACATTTAAACCACTGAAAAAATATCTCCATCACACTGGTTGGTCAAAGGTCGCACAGGGATTCTCCTGATGGGCAAATATTAATCCCCATAACCACGGGTAATACAATTCCCTATGACCTAAGCGAACACTTACTTAGCGACATGAGGATGTTTTCCTGTAATCCATTCTGTCAGGACATGCACCTTTTATTACAGTAATTTTCCGTCTCATTCTGGTGACCTTATGCTCAGTGTACAAATATATAACATACATACCATACAAATATACCACATTGCTTCATGTTGTAAAACATACCATACTTGGTACCCCTGAAACTTGCTGAAGGGTGAGTCGAATCAAAGCTTGCATTCATAAACAAAACAAAATCCCATAATAGGATTCCCATGGGACGAACCGAATATTTATGCCCACTACCCTCCCTGACTCCCTGAATCTAAAATAGCACCTGAAAATAGGCATTCTCAAAACTAAGGTATAGTTTCCCAACCATCCATTTCCAGGTGCTATGCTAGTTTCAGGGAGGGTATTTTAGCATAAAAATCAACCATGAATCAGTAGCCGCTTCTGGTTCCCTTAATAGGTGGTAGGCGATATATAATCACCCGAGTGGCAGTATATACCACTTATATATCACTTACGAGTATAAACGAGTATATACATTGCCAATTGGATGATTCTATTGCTACCTACCACCTATTGAGGGAACCAGGAAACTCCATTGAACGAATTTGGATCGGTTTTTCTATACCGGACTCGGTATAGACCATGGGTCGAAAATCCGTCAAGCCGGGAAAATCTCTCAGGGTGTCCCGTGCTGCTGGCGTGTGTAGTCCACCAGAAACAAGGCCTTAAGAGTCAACACCGTACCGTCACCACCAGGACTCTGGGAAGGTTTCGGGCCCTTCGGAATTTCCTCGCCAAGTCACATGATTGGAGGAGCCAAAAACTGCCAAATGCTTTCGCCTCGGGGATTTCGTTCGACAAAAAAAGGGACGAAACAAAATCCACCAACCAACAAATCTCCACGGTATCTGGGATGTCCATGGTACGAGTACTTAGTAACTGGATTATAACCTCAATATAAGTAGGTTGTAAGTTCCCTAAACAGGCTTATTATAACCCAACTTACCAACTAGTTACTAACTTCCATGGACACCCTAGTACCTAATATCACCAGCCACATCACGCATGTGCGAAAGGCGCAGGGATTGTTTTGTTATTGGCCACGCAATGCCAAGTTTCAGTATTTTTTCCAACGACATTCCATCATCGCAAAACTTTGCTGAACGTGTTTAGTGAAGCAAATAACAAGGAGTGCATGTATTTTCCAAACAAAACAAGACATCCAAACCTCCAAATTTCTTTGCAAATGCCAAGGCTCACAGTGACAGAGTTCAACCGTGCTGTTGAAGTGCTACAAAAGGCCTCAACAAAATCGCTGAAACCCAGGGGTGTTTCACCGGGGGAAACACCGGGCCTGTGCTTCGCCGCCGAGCTCTGCAAAACGAAGCTCCTCCTCTTGTTTTTGGCACTTTTTTTTTTTCAAAAAAAAACATCCAAGTCCGAATTTTTTCAAATTTCCCACTGCAGCAAGAGGCAGGCGAAGTTGTTTTCCGCTGCAGGTTTTTTGCCCCAACTCTGTTTTGCTACGCTCAGCCAATCTCAATGACAGATGTGATTGAAACCTCTTGATGTGGTAAAGTCTGCATTCCTTGAGAGGCCAATGCCCGTCGCAAATACCTGACACATATTGGATTTCACACGGCCATTTTTGTCAAAAAAGTGTTCAAACCAAAGCAGTGACTACTTAAAACATACCGACATTCGAAATATATATATATATACATAAATAGATTCCGTTACCACATTAAGTACAATTAAAGTATACACACACACAAAGCTCAGCAATAGTACTTGCAAATCGTGCCTTGGTAATCCCAGTCAATCATTAAAGCTAATCTTCTCAATGAGTCCCCAAAAAAGATTACCATGGGAACCCAAAACCATGAAATTTGAAGGTTTTACACCCGCAGTATATGGGTTATAACCCCTAAAAATGAAGGAAATGTGGGTTCCCATGGTACATTTTGACTCAACAAAAACCACCCCCAACCAAAATGAGCCAACTTTTCTTGTCGGTCCAGCCGCATGTGGTCGTGCTGTTTCTGAAGCGGCCAAGTTGATTGTTTCCATTCTTCCTCTTCTTGTGTTGGGTGACCGTAGAAGCGAAGCTGATCATTTCTCACCCGCAAAGAGAATTTCTCGAAGATGTACTTGGTGTAATCCAAATCTGATCCCGGATGAAGAAAACTGGTATCATCTGGTGCAATGTGCCCTGGGACATCATGATCCATGGCGTGCACGAGGCAATGCTCCACAACATGACCATCATAGCAACCTGTCCAGACCTCAACTTGCCACCGTTTCACCAGTGGAAAACAACATCATCGATTGGAAATCCGTTTTAAATTAGAGGGCACCCGAAAGATCTCCGCAACTTCAAATTAGAAATTCATTATAAATCATTATTCAATATAAATCAAACAACATGTCTCAACTTTGTCCTTAATAGCACTTTGAGCATCTCATCATTAATATCAAGAAGATTATCAACAGATTCTCCCAATGATTTGCATCCAAGCATCTGTGCAGTTCACTGTGGCGGATTTGCGGCGAAATTCATGATCCTCACATCGGCTTTGTTTTGCTGAAGTCCCTGCAACCAGGTCGCCGTCGATAACACATTTGATACTGTCGCTGGTTCCACAAAAACCTCATGGAAATCGCGCGCGAAAGAAATATCATGAAGTATGAAGTAATCATTCTTCAAGTCAAATTTTACCACATCAATTAGAAACAAATTAAGAATCACAACAAATTTTTTTTCAATCACAAAATGTGTTTAACACCAAGATGCTAATGTACGTGGTTGGTACAGCATCATCACAGGACCTTTCAGAGATCCCGTTGTTTACAACAGGGAGGACGACTCCATGATTCAAAGGTGCCCCAATTGTAGAGAAGCCTTGGAACTGCCAACTCCGAAAACCTTGGTCGATTTTTCCCATGCGGCCGAGATGCAACCATCCCGTTTTGGCATTTTTGGCCCCGAGAGTTGAGGTTTTGGAAATCGCAACAAACGATTCGGGCATAACGAAATTTCCATGTTTTTTTTTGTAAACACAAAATCATCCTTTGACATATACACAACGTGTGGCTTGCCTCGTTGGACAGACATATTTTTAGCTTCGGAAAAAGCGAGCCTTGGATCGCGATTCCTATTTTGGGACCCGTGATCTGAAATGTGATCTTTATGTATGGAAAAACATCATATCATATCATCAATACAAGTAGCAAACAAAAACATCAAAAAACACTCTTGGCTGACGGGGCGCTTTTTTTCAAACTTCGGGATCAGTTGGGTCAAACACCGGCTAGTGACTAGTGAGTTAGCTGGTTGGCTAGCTAACTCAAGGGATTATGTCGGATTTCTTGGCAAATTTGGAGGGCCGGTGGCTCTCCAACAAATTCAGATTCAATTCTGCCTTTGATTGCCTGAATTGTCACCTCTTTCGTTTAAAGTTGATGTAGGCTGATGGAAGACTGAAGGCTCCCTGACTTATCCTTTATAATTATAGGTGATCCTTGCCTTACGTGACCACAGCGGCTCATCCGTTTACTCAGCCTCATCCACTTGGCAACTCGTTCTTTTATTCTCTGATACTTTTCGTTGCTCCATGTCGTAGTTGTCTTTAGTTTCTGCATCGTTTCATTCTGGAGGACTGAAAACCCAGTCCTAGCAGGTTAGTTTGGACCTGTTTTCTTGCCATCCACTGCAGCTGCCATCATCAAATTACTACTCCCACAACATCACCGGAAACTCGTGATTTCCGTTGCACGAATCTTCAGGTTGAAGAGCGAAGCGAGATCCACTTTCGCCCGTGGCTGTGGAAACCAACCCACCCAAAACATCAGTCCTACGGTTTTTTTTACGTGTCGACTCGGGGATGTGCGAAAAAATAGCTCACCCTGGTGTTTTTTTCAAACAACTATTTGTTGCTAGTTGGTGATTGAACCAACCCCAATTAGAAAAATACGCGCAAGTCAAATTGGTTGGGTTCATCTTCCCCTAAATAGGGATGAACATAAACAAATAAACACATGATTGAAACCACAACCCAAATTATTATGCATAGATTCAGATATGGCTGTTTCCGAAAATGGTGGTACCCCAAAATGGATGGTTTATAATGGAAAACCCCTATTAAAATGGATGATTTGGGGGTACCCCTATTTTCGGAAACACCCATATAGATTGTGAGATCTCTGGGACGATCTTTCATTTTTTTGTGCCTTTCACGGATCGGCCTTTTCACTGGAACACCATCTTCCCAATCGCCAAAGAACATGCAAGATCTTGAATGAATGTACCACCAAAACTGAAGCCACCCGCAAAAACCTGCTGGGTGAAAAAAAAACCCAAGTTTTTGGAAGATTTCGGAAGGTTGCCTACACAAAGGTTTGGTGAGAAGAACGTAATAATCTCGGTCATTCGGAGACATTAAAAGTCTTGAAAAAACACCGGACCTAGCAAGAGTTCTTCTTTCGCTGCTGACTCCGAGTCAGAAGGGTTTGGATGGCCAAATGGAGTATGTCTGCCAAAACAAACGGAGATTGAGATTGTCATGTTGAAGCCTTTACAGAAACCACCCCCATCGGTTTTTTGTTTACGCCTTCGAAGTGTCAATACAGCTTTGACTCTTCATCCAATCAAAGATTGCATCCACCATGTCCAAATTGAGGTCAAGTTTTTGTGGCCAAAAACCACACGCTCTCTCCTGGCAACATGTGCGTCAGTGTCATGACTGTTGCACGATGAAAAGGGCCAACTAACCCCACAACTTTCCACTTTTGCCATACACCCCTCAAGTTTAACAGCTCGCCCCTGAAAATGAGTCTTCCCAAAAGGAAAGGCTTGTCTACCTTTCCCATCATTTTTCAGGGGCAAACTCGCTGTGAAACTTCGGGGGAGGTATCCTTCGATCGTAGATTTTCTAGCAAACCTTGAGATCCGCATCTAACGACCTACCAATACGCCGGCAGTGACCAACATGTGCAAGTTTCCAACATTTTCGACGCAAGTCCAACTTGCATCATCCTATCATCCTATCGTTGCGTTTGCATCATAGAAAGAACAGTAATACCACTTGTGCCCGGGTCCACAAGCCGAAAACACTGGCCTAGAATTTCAAAACTAAACTTCCTTATATAGATAACTACCCATAGCATCCATGGTACTGGTATATTTCCCTACATTTACCATAAAAATAAACCAAATGTAGGTAAATATATGATACACGCAAGGTATGGGTTAAAAGTTAAAATTATAAAACCTATGTAAGTTGCATTAAGTTTGTAGATTGAATCAAATTGATTAAGATTACATATCCATATCTGGTTTTCCAAGAACAAAATGTGGGGGGAATCTTTCTCCAACAAACGTTTTTTTTCATCTTTCGTCACCTGTTTCGTTCGGGTGCTCCTTGGAGGTAATTTCCTTGGAATTCAGGCAACACTTCTCGGACTCGCAAAATTCAGAGCAGCACTGGAGGGGTCCTCCCATGCTGCTGTTCTTCAACGCCTCTGTCCCAAATGGCAAAATACCAAACCATCCGTACCGCTCCAGCATGTCCGGCAATCCCAAAGCATTGATGGAAAACCAGGGTGTCTGATAAAGTCCATGGAACCACATAAAGACGGGTACACCTGAAGGACTCTCATTCACATACCCTCGAGGCACCACAAAAGCGAACTGACGTTGGATCTTCTTGAGCTTTATCAAGTGAATTCCAGCTTCAAATTCACAGTCTGACCTCTTCAGCTCATATTTTTGTTGCAACAAATCTGTCACCAACTCTACCTCTTCAAGGCTCCCTGTCACCTTCACCGGACTCACCGCACGACCTTGAAGGGTCTCAACTCCCCAGCCGAGGTAAAGGCCTAAATACAGTCTCAAATATCTCAAGATCATGTGGAAAAAGCCCGCTACGCAGCTGTGGAACTTCAGCTTGAGCTGAAAAATGTGTTGCGATGGAAATCCACGGTGGTGTTGGAAGGATTTTCTTCGGACGGACCCACTGGTGACGACGGACCTGGGGCACTTTTTTGATAAAAAAAACATCCTTGCAGTTAAAGATGACATATAAATTATGAATCTGCGAAGGAAGATTGCTGCTTTTTTTTTCCCGTGTCATTTTTTGTTTTTTTTTGAACCACACCTTTTACAAAAATGGTTGAACTTGAGATTCTACAAAAGAATGGCATGGTCACCATCTTAACTTCCTCGTGAAATAACCTTAGCATTGGAAACGGGACTTAAAAAGAGCACGCTGAGTCAAGGAGAAATTCAGCACTCACCAGGTGCAATATACCAGATGCCAACCACGCCCTGTCCTCTACTCGCATGGAAGCATCTTCCGAACCTCGGCTGAAGATTCACAAAAAGGTCTGGTGCACATGTGTAGCCAACGACACTCAGAAGTAATGAAATGTTAAAAATATTTCACCCCTACGTGGGGAAATGATCCAATTTGGCTACGAATATATTTCAGATGGGTTGAAACCACCAACTAGAGGTGAATGCTAGTAAAGGATAGTAAAGGTGGATGATTTGTGAAAGGTATCGATGTGAACACCCTTTTTGCCATCTTCAAAGTAGTCATTTGGGGAATTTCAAGAGCATGCCATCAAATCAAAGTAGAGCATGATCCATATGTCATGTGCTATATGCAAGATAACGAAAGCACAAAAAAAAGGTACATCCAACCAGTCGTGAAACTGCTATTTTTTTTGGAGATTACATCAGAGTAGCACAAAATTTCGGCAAGGCAGGTCATGGAGGCAGGCATGGCCTAAGACCTGCTGGTGGAAGCCTCTATCAAACCGCCTCGCCCCTTCATCTCCATTTGGATGTTTCCAAAAATAGTGGTACCCCAAAATGGATGGTTTATAATGGAAACCCTATTAAAATGGATGATTTGGGGGTACCACTATTTTCGGAAACATCCATATCCAACCAAGTTGCCTAAGTAAATGCTTCCATCCACCGCACCAGCGATCCAACCGCCATTGGGAAGCTTTGCTACCTGTTTTTTTTTCAAACTGGACGGTACCGAAATGGCAGCAAAATCCCTAGCTAAAGCGACCAACGAAAATCCGGGATGTCAAATTTACAATGCGCTGAATGGCACATCAGCCCATGAAAGGTTTTCAAACAAACTGCTGTTTTGTGATGGAAATTGATTTTTTCGCATCCAAACGAGTGATTGATATCCAAGAAGTCAAGTGCATTGATTTGAATTGTCAATTGTCACTTCACCTTTCTTTTCTGAAAAATCTTCGCGGGGTCTCGGAGCAACTTTGGCGGGAGTATTACGTTATGTCTTTGCATGGCTTAAAATACCGTGTCTTCAATTACCACTTGAAACCCATCAAACTTTGCATGTATTTTTGCACAATAAAGAAATACAAGACCAAAACAAAAAACTTGTAGTTTTCTTACTACCATCCCTCAAATCATTGTTTGCTTCCTTTCAAAAATAACCACAGACACCATCACACCATCCCACCCTTCCAAAACGAATCTGCTGATCCTTCGAAGAAACTGAGCATCCAAACACATCCCAAAGGGGTTCCTTTTGAAGCCTAAGAGATGATAGACAGAAGTTCTCTGTTTTTGACATCACGAAACATCGGGCAGAGTCATCTTCACACCTGGGGCTCCCTTCCACTTGCTTGGAACTTGTGGCACCATGATTCATGACCATATAGAGTTGACTATCAGCAACCTAGGGCGCGGAGAATTGTTGTTGAATGTAACTTCGCTGACTCGCATAACTTGACGAATAGCAATTTGGTCGAATTTATATGCGGTATATATAGATTATATATGATATATACAATTGTACAATACATATATGTATATAGTATACATATATATGTCTTACATTAATGATCATTAATGCATATACTTCATAGCTACCTCCCCCCTTCAAAAAAAACAAACAAAATTACAATTTATTCATCAATATGGTAAGTTCACCAAACCAATGGTCAGCAACTCAAACATCATCTAGTTGGTGGTTTCAACCCCCTTTGAAAAATATGAGTGAAATGGGGTTCATCTTCCCCAAAGTTCGGGGTGAACAATAAAAAATATTTGAAACCGCCACCACCAAGTTAAATGATGCATGTCCCCATCCAACCAGGTTTAAAACCAACCAGGTTGAGTGAAAATAAGCCTTAGTTAATATGGTAATTTTCACCCATCATCCATCTTATCCAAGGCTGGAAACCAACCAGGCCGAACCGTCATCATTGCGCCAGGCCCAGTCCGAAGGGTTCCTGACTGACCCAGACCGCGCCAGGAGAAGTTGTGAGGAAGTTGGACCAGCGGAAACTAGTGATGGATAGAAATGATTCAAATGCCTTGGTGATGAAGTGGACATGAAGTGTCCACATCAACGTACCTCACATATTACTTTTTTGATGCTAAATATTAGATGATTTTCATGTAATATATGACATACCAAACCATCATACATTAATATGTCAATACTTCGAACTATACCTTATCCACATCACAAAAATCGGAAGCTTACAAGGTAGGCATCTTCTGCCCAAACAAGTGGCCCGTGTTTTTTTGGCGCTTTTTGGGTGTTCCTAACAACAACCACCTGCTAGCTCTCAAAAGTGCCGCCTTGCAGGAGTCTTGCCATAAACACCTCTTTTCTGTTTCACCTCAAAAATTTCAGCTGTCGGAGCTGTTGCAAGGGCGATGGCCATCAGTTAGTTGAGTTTTTGAGAAGATCCCGCCAGCCATGTTTTTGAAGGGATTTTATGAAATACAATAACAGCTGGTTTTCCTCGGATTTCTGAAGCGACTCAACACTATCTGACTATCTTGTTCAACAAAAAACCAACCAAAAGTTTTGTACTTGAGCAGAAGGCTGTAATTGGAGAGTTCTGCGGAAAGTTGATGACCCAGTGCTTGAAGTGGGAAACACCAACCTCAGCGGAAAGTCGAGGTAAGCGAAACCTCCCAAGGATTCCAAACTACCCAGTAGATAAGACAATCAGAAACCCGCTACCCGCACTGCATTCCCGGAAAAAAAAACAGCTGTGTCACACAGCGCCAATCTGTTAACACTGATAAAACTCCAATCTTGTTATTTTTGGTCACCGATATTTCTGCTTCGCATGTTTTCCACGGAGTTTTTTTTCCTTAGGCTCCCCCTGCTGTGCTGAAAGTCAGCATCGAAGAGGAGCACCCTGCTTCGAACATGAAGATCCCAAAAGTTGTCCTTGATCGATGTGAATCATCAAGAAGCAACATGAAACCGTTTCAAGATTTTGGTTCATAGTTTGATACAGGAAGTTGAACTTTTTGATGGAAAACGTCGCACAATATATTCTAAAACACTAGAGCACCACACAAACACCAAAAAGCAGCGAAGATTGTAAAGAAGCTTCTACATTTATAAGAGGGAAAAGTAATACTATTTGGTGGTTGAACCAACCCATCTGAAAAATATTGGTCAAAATGGGTTCATCTTCCCCAAAGTTCCGGATGAAAATAAGAATTATTTGAATTATTTAGTAATAGGAAGGGCCCCCATTTTGCAAGGTTCAGTCGCCGGAAACACGTTCACAGCCTCGCCCAAGGCTACGACTGTCGTCCAGATGAACCGGAGAAGATGTGAGTCAAAGTTGCTTCCTTTCCGACCTCAGGTCGAATGCAACCCATGGGGTTTAATAAATTTAAAACCTTCATTTTTCATGGGTTTTATGGTTTTGGTTTACGGTTTGGGACTGAATTAGTGAATGTATAATAATTGTTTGTAATCACCACGCTTCGGAAAAGTTGGTATGCTACTTTTATCAACCCGACGGCCATGAAAAAAACTCTGTCCGCCAGAGACATCCAAAATCTCCATGCCAATGACAGTTGCAGTTCCCTCAGAGCTCCGTCTCTAGTGACTGAAGGGTGCACGGATCAAAATCTGCATCACCATATATTATGGTACATTATCTGGTTGCAAGACTGCACATCAGGATAGTACAAATACCAGCGTTACCTTCTATCTACTACAACATGCTATCAAATCTACCAATACATAGTATAAGATCATTATAAGATCTCTCACTCTCTCTCTATGTATATAAAACATTACATAACTATGGTACATACATGTACATACTATACCTTCACAATCCCGCAATTCATGGGATGCCCCAACGGCGCGGCGGAAGTTGCCACGCCAGACGTAGAAACTCTGTGCCTGTCATCATGGGCTATGTATCGGCTATGGTTGGTGGATTCAAGTTTCAACCCCATTTGAAACATATGAAACCGTCAAATGATCGATCATTTCCCCAACGTTCAGGGGGAAAATAAAAAATGTTGGAAACCCTTTATAACCATTTGTCGGACACGCCAGGTGAGCTGCGCCAACCATGAATATTTGAAACCACAACCCAGTTGGCAAAACTACTGGTGGTAAACAAATGGGATATTTTTATTTTTTGTATCACCACTTCTTTTCCATGATTCAAGTCATTCAAATGATTTTTTTTTTGAGTTTGTTGTTTTGTAGGGGTTTTGATACGGATTTCCTTATGGGTTTCCTGATAAAAAACAACCAACAAACCGCTGAAGCTGTGCATCTTACCTCACCTTTCCATGCTGCGGTCCCTGTGCAGCAAATTGCGCCTCATCGGTGGTGAAGGTCACCGCTATGTTTCCATCAGGGCCTTGGCTGGTGGGTTTTTCCCCCAGCCTTTCCCCCCAAAATATGCGCAGCTTGTCAAATTTGGATTCCATGATTCCATTCCATTTTTCCCCGGTACCATTTCCGTTGGTGAAGATTTTCAAACAAAAATCGTTGAAAAAAGTTGCCAACCCACCGTTGCCTCCAATTTTTTCGAAAACTCCCCGCCAGCCAAGTGACTAAGTGCCACCGCACTTACATTTCTTGAGTCACCAGGATGTGGCCTGAGATTTTGGTGTGTCTCCCTCAACGGACGGGGAGATTTTGACCAATTTTTAGCTGCAAAAATGGGTCGAATCTCATGGAATCCTATGGAAAATCACGATTTTAAAGCCCAACGGTCCATTAATCTTATTGTGCTGTGAAATATCATGCGAGTGGACTTGGAGTTGAGTTTTCGACCCCACCGAAAAACACCGAAACGTCACCCGAAACGGCACCAGAAATCCACGGTGCCAAATCGGGGGCACCCAACAAATCGCAGAAACTGCTAGGTCGATCTGGACTCCAAACGCAGGCTTTTGGCCCAGCAGTTCCCTGGAAATATCTGGTGAGCTCAGGGGGAGCCTAGGGGGAGCCCCCCCCGTGAAACGTACGTGGCCGCCGTGGGGCCGTGAGGTTTTCGCGTTTTTTTGGGGATGCAACAAACATGTTTCAATGTGATTTTTTTTCGATGAGTGTATTGAATAAAATGCAAACGTCAAAATGAACTTTGATGTGATGAGAGCTTGTAGCTTATTGATTTATTGGGCCTTGGCACGCAAAGAAAAAACATCATTTGGGATTGGAATTATTTCTTAAAACCCATCGTGTGCTGTGCCAATGTGTACACAAGTGTACTAGTTGGAAAATGTTCAGTGTTAAACAGAACTACTGTTGATGGAAGAAATCCTGCACCACCTGGGATGTATAAAACCATGCAAAAAAATGGGAGAAACATGGATAAACTACCAACCTCAACTGGTTAGCCGGATTTCCTCAACAGTATGGCCAATCTCAGAAAACAAATCCAAGCTTGACTTGCCAATTGTAGGCGTGGACCCGTGTTCAGTCTGTTACCTCAAATCCCACCTTTTGATCTGTCTGCCCAGAGATGCACAAGCGCTGCTGCTCATTCCATGCCTCGTTCGCGGCAACTTTTTTCATGTAACCAGTAGCATTGACATTGGACTTAGACTTCAACAATTTTTGGATCTTACCAACAAACCTTTGCAGCACACTTCACCATCTGAATGAAGATTTCACCTTATAATCACCTCAAGGTCTCTTAAAAAATTGGTAAATTCTTGGAAAGTTGTCTCTTCTCTGTGCCACCAAGCATTGCCAAGTTAACACTATAACTTAACTTAGAACCCTCAAACATAGCACAAAATCCCACCTTTCGAACGATCTATTAGGTGGATCTCTCCGGTGGTCCGGTGGTTTGTTTGTTTCAACCCATGAGACCAATGGCTTCCAATTTCTGTTGTGGTGAAAATTCCAACGAAGATTGAAACAACATGGCAACACACATTTGCGTGACAAAAACCGATGTTGTCTCTGTAGCTGTAGCTTTCAGAGACTAAACTATACCCAAAAAAAGGCCCGGGATTTTCTCCATCAACATGCGAGAGGTAAAAATCAGATTCATCATCATCTCCGATGGATCGGAAATGGGCACCTTGAATAAGATCCTGGAGACTTGGCCAGCTTACTATACAAAAAAGGGCTGTACACAAAATGCAAGTTGCTGTCATAATTCTTTCAGCTCACATCTCACCTGTTGCTTCCCCTTCGCATCAAATGCTTTTTTCCCAAATCGGCCTTTCAGAAACACGACTCTCCTTCAGTGGGCGTTGATCAAACACAAGGCCAACGGCATCCTTTGCATAACCAACTGCTTAGGCTTTCAAGAAGTGGGATTGGAAGCACAAGTGTCCTTCCATCCTCACTTCTTGAAAGCCTAAGAAGCAGTTGCGCCATAGCCAACGGCAACTACAATGGTGACATCATATCGGTCTGGAAGGTCATCAGCTTGCGACTCCTGCGACTCCTGCGACGGGTTTTCAGCCCTCCATAGGGCGGACGTGTCCAGGTCATAGGCAGTTGCTGACAGGATGAAATGGTCAACTACAGGCATGACGCTCTTCACGGGACCATGTATGACTGGACTGCTGGGCCGTTGTGACCCTTGGAGAGCTGGGCCGCTTTCCAGTTTGGCGGGATTTTCCCCAAGTGGATCGCATCAGGGTCTGCTGCAAAAACCACATGAAAGGGAAGAGGAGCGGACATGATCCGGATTCGGCCCACCCATGGCTTGAGCGAGCCTCTCCTTGTCCTCATCTTCTTCCACGATGATGATCTTGTAGGGCTGCCCGTTACGCAAGCTCCACGATGCCCTCAATCTGCTCCCTTGGTACGCGCATTCCCTTCTTCCACACCTTGCAAGCATAACGCCTGTTGATGATCTTGCCAAGTACCTCCAAATCTGCATTTGGAACGGTGAAGTCCTCTGAATGCATGCTGGAGATAAAGGTTTTTGAAGCTTTTGCGGTGTATCTTCAGATTCTCCCCTTGCCTTCGCCACTTTGACATCCATGTCGTTTCCAAGCCGCCACAAGCAAAGGCTCAAAGGCTCACATTCACCACGATTTTTGTCCAAGGATTTGGATGCAGATGCGTTGTGTGAGTTGACTAAGAAACGGGCTGCGAAAATTGCATCTCCCCAAAGGAAGACATTTGAGGCGCTGAAAATTGTATGTTTTTTCGTAAAACAAGGTACATGACATGTAGAAAATGTTACAAAAGATGGCTCGAATTTTCCCCACTGAGAACAGTCACAAGGCACAGCACATCATTGGTGTGGCCCTCGAAGAAGAGCTGTTTGTTGGAGAAGACGTCTAAAATTACAACCTGAGGGTTTGGTAGGGTAGTTTCAAGATAGCAAATTGCGGGTTGCGGGTTTTCTGAATGATCACTTCCATCATCACAATGGCAAAGTCATACAAAATGCATGATGATGTCTAGGAAAACACACACACACACAAACACACTCCTAGAATTGTTTTTTTCCATCTCCTGCGTCTCCGTCCAGTTTGCACTTGGCTTCTCTTCTTAGAATCAATTTCATCTGCCATGGCATGACGTCAATCAAAATAGCCGAATTTCATGCCCATTGATCATCTTGCTACAGTAGTTGGTGGTTGAACCAACCCATTTGAAAAATATGCGACCATCAAATTGGAGCATTTCCCCAACGTTCGGGGTGAACATAAAGACAATGTTGGAAACTGAGGTTTCATCACCTAGTTCGGTATTGTTCTCTTCGAGTATCTTGATTTTGGATCTTCTTCCACCCCTTGGGCAGCAGCACCAAACTGGCAACAGGATAAACCTGAAGTCCAATCCATAGGGGACGGATTGAGGGAAGCTTCAAAATTGAACATGTCGGTCGAATCATCAAATCACCCAAATTTATACCAGCAGTCAAAACTTGAAAACGAAGAATCAGCGGATTCAATTGTGAACTAAGGTCTTGCTTTTTCTCAACTGCGACAAACAACACACACCCCCAAAGATTAACAGCTTGAACCTGAAAATGATGGTTTGGTTCAGATGAAAAAAATCCTCTTCCATGGCATCCCGTATTCTCAGGTGAACCAGCCGTTAATCTTTCAGGGTGTATATTCTTGCCGTTTGCCGCGGCGTAGGGAAAAAAAACACCATCCCAAAACGTCAATTTGGAGACCACACAATCTCCGTCTCAGAGATGAAATGCAATGCATTCCGGCCTTTTTTCGGTCTTTTAGGTGGGATAGGGGGATTATTGCTCTCCCGAAAAAAAAACACCTCCAGCATTTTTGTGGTGCTTAAAAAAACATCAAGCAACTTTAAAATACAACAACCAATAATGACATGAGACATGGATCTCTCAACTTCGTGTGTTTTCTCAAATTTTCTCACCAACTTTCGGTCAAAAATCATGGACCGCAAAACGAACCACCAGGATCCAGAGCAACTTCCATTGTATCCGTACACGTACTCCCGCTTCAGAGTCATGTTCGGAATCCTGAAAGGGTGTTGGAAGAGGTGCTTTGATGGTTGGATTGAAAAATAAATGACTTTTGTTGAGTTATCCGTAAGTTATACGAATCCCAAAAAGTACGCAAGAACTGAATCAATGAATCAAATGCATCAAACATATGTTTTTTTTTCATTTTGTTGATCCGATCGTGTATTTAACCGTTTAACCATTGGTATTTCTTGATACTTTTCCGGACCTTGGCTGGAGGGCAACAAAAATGCCCAAGGACCGGACGTGGCATCAATCTTCTTTGGATGCCAATTAGTTGGAGGAAAGACCTCAGGGATTCGAAACCACAATTTGTCATCAAAATGATAAGATGATAAGATGGAAGGTTCTGGACTAAAAGGCGCGGACCGCTCTTGAACCATTTTCCCAGGAAAGGAGCAACTGGTCGACTTTTCTCCACTGACCGAAACTTCCGCCCAAGGTTGGGATGGAAAAACCGGGAATTCAGACCACAGAACGTTGCCGCCCAAAGCGAACACGCAGTCCGCCATCCTGGAGGATGCCACAGTGGACCCACATCAGTCAGAGGTATCTGGATATCCGAAACGGAAGGGAGTCAGCTTCCGAAATATTGCCCGACAATGCCTGCAGTTTATACGACCGCTACATACCAACACACATACATAGCCACTGAACCCTGCACACACACATAATTACATACGTTACGTTAGATTACGTTACGTTCCTTTACGTTCCTTTCCATTGCGCACATACGCACACAGACACACAGACATAGATACATACAGACGTACATACAAAGAAAAAACAAACATGGACACATCTACAAATTACAAATTACAAATGTCTGTGCAAAAACTGCAAACAATTCCAAACGTTTCATACCATACACACCTTACATACATTACCATACCATGCATAACAAACTTACATACAAACCACACCCAACCGTCCCACCTCATGGCATACTTTAGCATTCCATTTCATTACATTAGAATCATTCGATTACATATTAACTCTTTGTGATGATTAGTGGAATTTTTACTTTCCCAAGACGAAAGCGGCGTAGCCAAAATTAAAGCCATGAAGTAGTTGGTCCAAGGTGACGTCGGATACGTCTGCCTATGGACCTTATGACTGTAAGTCCTTGAGATTTGAAGGCCCCAAAGATTACCCCAGGAAACGATCACACTGTGATCCTACCTTGAGATTTTTTCAAGCCGCGAAAATCATCGACCTCCAAGTTGTGTTGGCTGGGAAGGGATTCCTGTGATTGTTCCCAGGAGTCTAAGACAACCTAACATGACGGCTGTGCTGCATGCCATCCACCCTGACTCCTCATCCACCTCTTTTAAGGGCCTCAAATCATGCGGCTTCACAATTGGCAATGCCCAGCCAAGATAACCCCCGAAAAAGACCCTCATGAAGTTGGAAGAGGGCCAGTGCCAATGTAGGTTTTTAATTGGATTACAAATTTCATTCTAAGTTGAACATATTTCAAAAAGTCAAGCACTTATCAGGTTCTTCATCTGAAAGTGTCCAATTTGTCAAAGTCAAATTTACTCAAAACTTCAACAAATGCTTTTTTTTTTATGCGCAGCAAAACCATGCTGTTTGTGACATGTCCTGCATGCTGATTTGAGCTTGTCGGACAAGTGTCGCATCTTTCGAAGTTCTTTTTGGCTACAAGTACAACCTGAACGAGTCCCACAGAGGACGAAACGCGTAGTTACCGTGCTGTAGTCACCAAAAAGGGCTGTGTTCCGGCTTGAGTGTGCCCTTTCAACCGTAGAGTGTTCGCAACTACTAGCACATTCGCCATGCATAGTTCATCTTTCGCACCCTCAATGATTTCTGCTGCGGCCTTGCGAAGTCGCAGCCGGCCTGCGGATCATCCAGGCCAACAGGCCAATGTGATGCCTCCTCCAGGTTTGCCAGCACCAGCATCCAGTCTTCCAAGCAGTCAGCAGCTTTTGCAGCAACTAGTTGAATCACAGAACTTGCAGAACCAATTGCTGCAGAAACAGATGGAAGTACTGATGCAACAACAGACAAGCACTTTGACAGCATACAATAATCCTGAAGAGATGCTAGCCACTTTCGATCCCTCACTGCAGCCTGTTTTGAAAGAATGGTCCCGTGACTACCGTAGTGCCTTACAACAGCATGTCACACAGGCAAACTTGCAACAGAAGTATGTTGACATAGCAAGATGCGGTGAACTCCACAAGCAGTTTCAAGATGAAGCCAAGAGAACCTGGCAATGGCCTCAAGCTTTCAAGGCCAACGTCAAGGAGTTGGCGTCCATTTCTGCTTTGTTAGAAGAAGGCCAGAGTGACATGTTGAAAGAGAGGGCAGATGGCGAGGAACCATTTGACATTGAAGCAGCCTTTAAAGCAATGAGACGTAGGCATGCTCAAGAATGCCAGGATTTTGTTTTTGCATATCAACGCCAGTGTGCTGCCTACTTTGCAGAAAAGACCCATCCGTCCAAGCAGATGATTCTCCTTGAAGATCACTTCCTTGGCTGGTTTCAGAAACATGGTAGTTTTGTTGGTGCACAGGCAAAAGCTCGTTTGGAAGAACAGTTGAGGATGTTTGCCGAGTTGACTTTTCGAACGGAACATCCCAAAGCCATGTCCAAGCAAGAGAAGGACAAGGAATCCAAACAGAAAAGGAAAGATGAGCTCACAAAGGCGGAGGCAGAGTTCCGAATGATGGACGTGAACAAACTTTTAGCTATGGCAGTGTTGGAGTTTACGACTCTGTCAGGCAAAGGTGGAACATCCAGAAATCCACAGCATGTCGTACCAACTACTGGGGCTTTGGCTTTCTTCGTCAAACAACATCCAGACTTGGCGGAGAAGTACAACATCTCGGTCCGTTCTGCAGTGTCCAAGTCGAAGGCCAAAACACCTGACGAAGATCGTGGTAGATCTGGCACCCGGACATCCAGCAAGAGCCGCAAGTCCAGCCATTCTTCACGAAGATCCAACAAGTCTTCTGCCAGAAGAGCCCCGAGCAAGGGCAATGACAAGGGCAAAGGCAAAGGCAAGGGCAAAGGAAAGCAGAGAAAGGGCCGAGGGAAGGCCAAGAGTGCCAGTCCGAAACGTGTGCGCATGAAGACCCCAGCTCCACCAAAGAGGTCTTGACTAGCGAAGGCAAGACCAAGGCCTCGCAAGCGAAGTTTTTGGAATGAAGACTGGAGCATCGATTTGGACACTTACTTCAGGTTTCGTTTGAGGAAGTTGTCCATTGTACAGCTTGAACGTCGTTTTTGCATGCCGGTCCACACCATGACTTCGCCCAGTTTTGAGATTCCCACTTGTGTTTTTGCTTTTTTGTCGAAAGGTGGCAAGTTTGTAGCAGACAGACGTGCCAGCTCAACTGCAGAGATCTTGACAAGCGTCAATGCTTTGGAAAGGGCTTTGCACACAGCTGTGTACTTTGACAGACATGCACCTGAACCTACTTTTTTCAAGCGCTGCCGGCTGCGAACTGCCTGGAAGCCCAACGTGGATCCATTCATTGCAGCATATGGCCGGCTGCTGCGAGAAGAGCTCACTGGATATTCTCCACATGACCTTGTCAAGAACGAAGATTTCATTGACAAGGCTGCTCGCAGATGGCTTTTTGAACATAGGCATGAGATTAGCGTAGTAGATGCTGACAAGAACCTTGGCGATGTCATTGTGCCGAAGTCCTGGGTCAGACAAGAATGCTTGAGATTATTGAGGGAAGCTTCATCCAAAGTCTCTCGCACAGAGTTCCTGGAAAACACTGCCAACCTCAAGTTTCTATTGGATAGTTTTTTGCAGCAATCAGTGCATGTGGGCGTGCTATCCAACAAACTTGCAGCGTTTATCCGAAAGGATTTCAGTTCCAACACTGTTGGCAGATTTAGATTACGTGTGAAGCTTCACAAATCACCCATAGTGGGCAGACCAATCATGAATTTGAGCAAAGCGTGGGTAGCTCCTTTATCCATTTTCTTGACGGAGGCATTGGCGCCAATCATGCACAGACAACCGCATGTCATCCAGTCATCGCAAGACCTTCTACAGCAGCTTGGGAGTGGCTGCGTTCCTGCAGGTTTTGCACTGTTCACTTTTGATGTGCGGAATCTTTACCCCAGCATTGATCAGAAACATTTTCTTGCCGTAGTTGCCGCCAAAGTACGTGGGTTTTGGAGCTCCAAGCCTGGTTTTGGGCCCATGTTAGTCAAACTTATTGAATTTCTGCTTGCAGCTCAGTATGTCGAATTTGAATCCGACATTTGGTCTGTGCAGAGTGGTTTGCCGACTGGTTTGCAAGCTTCGGTGGTTTTTGCCAACTTATACCTCGCTGCTTTTGATGACTTCTTTGTCCAGAAGTTTTCCAGAGCCAAGTTGTGGAAGCGATACATCGATGATGCTTTTGCAATTCTTCCTCTGGAGTGTCAACAAGAGTGTCTTCTAGAACTCAACTCCTGGCATCCCAACATTGTGTGGGACATGTCCGGCTCAGGTGCAGTGGTGAATTTCCTAGACCTCACTATGACTCTGTGTGAGAAGCATCGTTCCATTTCTTTTGAGACTTTCCGGAAACCACAAAATGCATATTTGTATCTGCCACGGACCTCGTGCCACCCATCGAGTGTGTTTAAGGCATTGGTGATTGGTGAGACCCAACGTCTTCACCGGACAAATCAGAACAATGCTGTAGGTTTTGCCAAGCATTTAGATCTGTTTCTCAACAAGTTGCAAAGCAGAGGCTATTGCCGTGATGAGGTGAGACGCATTGCATTGCAAACAGTGAAGAAGCTAGAACAGCCAAGAGTCAAACTGCAGCAACCCCGAAAATTCTTCCTGAAACAGCAGTATAGTTCTTCTCTTAACAGTTCGGTCATCAAGCACGCTTTGAAAAAGCATGCTTCATTAGTGCAGTCTCGTTTCAGAGCACCTGTGGAAGTGATATTATCCTACAGCGTGCAATGCAATAATTTCAGGCGCAATTTCAGTTTGAATTGGCGCTGACAAATTCAAAGCACAACCAGACGTGGTGGGAGGTGGGCTCTGGTTTTTTATGCGCAGCAAAACCATGCTGTTTGTGACATGTCCTGCATGCTGATTTGAGCTTGTCGGACAAGTGTCGCATCTTTCGAAGTTCTTTTTGGCTACAAGTACAACCTGAACGAGTCCCACAGAGGACGAAACGCGTAGTTACCGTGCTGTAGTCACCAAAAAGGGCTGTGTTCCGGCTTGAGTGTGCCCTTTCAACCGTAGACTCGCCAAAATTGGCCAAAATTCGACTTCCCTACCCATGGGCTCCATACTTCTTACCCCGAAAAGGATATTTTGTACAGCATGCGGAGGTGCTTCGCCTTCACGCGATACAACCACGGCCAACAAGATAGGAACACCTAGGGACCTAGACGTTTCAGCTTCACATGAGTCAAATTGATGAGTCAGAATTGTAGCATAGCTACGTGTTTTAACATGATGTTTCATAGAGTATATGAGCTTCATGAGTATATGATTCAAATTACACACGCAAACATCCTTTATTCGGAATATATCATACATAAACAGTGGTACTAGTATATGCACGTCATATGTGTACGTATGACTTATGTACATATATCATTCTGAGTATTATGTATATGTGTCGTGTATACATATATATATATACACTATTTTTTTTTTCCGGAGNGGCACTCAGAGTCATATATTCATGACGCAGCCTATTGCACCTAATTTGGTTGGGGACCCTCGAAAAAGTCTTGGCCGTCCTCTTGATCCAAAAGAACAGTCTGATACATTTCCTCAAGATGATTTGAAATGGGAAAGAGAGGATCAGAAGCCAAGGGATCGCAAGCTTGGGCACATTCACTGACTTTGAGGGCGATCTGTGAAATCATTCGACATAGGCCTGGAGGATAACGCTTCAAAGGCGCTGTCGCGTACCCGGTGCCCAGTCGTCCCATCTTCACAGGAGGAGGAAGCACTGCACACGTGCGTCCATCATCGATGACCTTTTGCACCACATATCGAAGCACCAGTGGACAAATGATCATCAATGTTGTAGGTTTCGGAGATGATCCTCCATAGAAACCTTGTTGCACCAAATGTAGCTGTACCCCTGGATGAAGGAGGAGCAGCTTGGTGGCCTTGAGCCTCCAAATACTCGGTGGCAATTGATTGTATCTGGTAGAGGAGGCCGAGGGATGTTCCAAAAGGGCGATGTTGCACATGCATGCCTGAGCGGCACACATGAGCAGAGAGAATTGGAGCAAGCCATTTCCCACCACCAGCTGTCGAAGCTCTCGCAACCGAAGAGGGGCCTTGCACCACAGGCTATCATCCGAGGCCGTGGAGCGAAGCGGCCTTGGTCCGGTACGGGTTTCCAGGAACCGCATCCTGGAGACTGACCATGTTTCACATGGCGGTCCCGCCACCAACATGTAGATGAAACCTCGAAGCGCCATCGAAAGCCACTGATGTTGTTGTCGAGGGGATAACAAGTTGCACTGACTGGAGTCAAGCACAACATCAACACTGATAGGGCAGAAAACTCCAAGAGATGGTGCAGGAAGTTGTGCCACAAAGGAATGGAGGTCACCTTCTCTTTTTGTGCCACTAAAAAGATGAACTACGTACAAAAGCCGTGTCGGCATTCTAGACGGCCCTTGACTGTTCACGTAGAAGAGATTCTCTAGGTCGTTCAGCCAAGAAGTAGGCGGTTTCTTGGCAGGCTTGGGAGCTGGAGATCCCCGAGGTGTAAAGGCTTCTTGAACCAATTCTGCTAGCGAGGCCAATGTATGAAGTGCATTGGGATTGCTTTGATAGTAGTTGTCCATAGATGCCAAGAGGTGCAAAATCTCGCTACGGTGAATAGGGAAGGTCGAGAGCTGCTTGAAGGTGTCCTCAATGTGCTGCCTTGACGTAGTATCCCACGAAATACCCACAAGAATGCGAAGACATGACCACATAGCGGAAGTCATAGGCCATCCATCACCACGAGGAGCAACAGGGACCGATGTAGGCAACCAAGTCTTCATAGAATCTATAGGAGTGCGGGCTTGCACCTCTTTGCTTCCATAGTACGGTTGGGCATCGAAAAATCCTCGCTGGGCTGCCAAAGTCTGTCTGCAGGGTGCATGCGTTCGAAGATGACGTACCAGACGTTCTGGTGAGGGGTAAAGCTTTCCACAGGCTTGGCAAGTGGATCCTTCCTGAAGGTGACGGCATGCATTGGTTCTTCCGTGCACCTTAAAGGAGTGGCTTCCCCAAGCCTTGAAAGATCCAAATTCTTTTCGACAGATCCAACAAACATGGTTCTCCGGCACGTCCTCTTCTTCCTCAAATGCATTTGCCTGGGTAAAGCGATTGCGCAAACCAGCTTTGAAAAGGATGTCCAAAAGTTTGCGGTGGAAAATTCTGACATCTGCAAAAACAGTATCCACCATAATGCTATGCGTGGAGACCCTTTTGAGCAAACCTTTCCAGCGAGGAATGGAGTGCTGTATCAAAGCATGCCATGCCAAAGGATCTTGGTCAGGAGGTGGCAATGTGGTAAGTCCATCAATTTGTGCGTAGAGCCATCCAAAGTCTGCCTGCACTGCTCGAAGCCAACTACCTTCTTCCGCAACCAGAGCCCAGAAGAAAGGCGTTCCTCGAGTAAGAACTTGCGCAAAGTGACGTAGACGACAAAGCCGTAGAGCATTGAGGGGTGTAGGAAGACCAACCAAAGACATGACCTCATCCTCGGTAAAGTGTCTCACCACCGGTGCTGGATAAAGACGGCGAAGTAGAAGACGATAGAGCCGCAACACACCCGAATGCCAAATGTGCTGTTCCGACTCTGACAGCTCCGACCAAGTACCAATGTTGTAGGTCAGGGACAACCAAACCGTCGCCTTGAAGATAGCCAGACGTGTAGCCAAATTCACCTTGGGGTTGGAAAACACCTTTGGCGCGAGGTCGTTGAAACTCTGCCGGGCAATACCAAACCGTCTGCGGATTTCGCCTTTCAACCGTCCTCCATGAGAAATAAGTCCACCCAAATGAACGTAGTGCGGGACAACTCGCAAATGGCTGGCTTCATCAGGGAGGTTCGCCAGGTGAATGGTACTCTGCTGAGGACCATGTAGAAGCTGTTGAACAGCAACCTTTTGAGGTCCCCTGAGGGACACAACTACCTCCGTTTTTCCTGTTTGAAAATTCGGACGTAGTCCCATAGCAAACAATTCTGAGAAAAGCGCCTCCGCAATCACCTGAATCTGAGGAATCAACGTCATAGGGGATGGACTAGTGCCGATGCATGCCAGGTCGTCAGCCCATGTGACACAGGCTTTGGAGGTGGTATGCTCACCGAGGGCCGTACACAGCCCAACTTCATTGTTCCAGCGTAAAGGTCGGTGAAGGCCAAGGGACGCAATGCGCTCTTCCGAGAGATGTAAAAACTTGCTAAAGGAAACAGTCCATAGTATGTCCGCTAGGCTGTCCCCCGGCCTAGTGCCGCGAGCCGTTGCAACAATGGAACTGTCATTTTTCAACCTGAACCAAGTGCTGGAGTGGAACTCTCCTAGAACAGCACGAAGGTGAGGGGGGACTTGAAGGTCTTCCATGGCTGAAGGTTCCTCAAGTTTTTCTGCCACCGCTTGAATATGGCCATCAGGATATCCCAACCGCTTGAGAAGAGTAAGGATATTCTCATCTGTTGGTTCAACATCCATGGCCAATTGGCGAAGCAAGGAGTAGTATGCGGAGGCGATATCGATGAAGAGCGTGAAATCGCAGAGATGCACCTGTTTGGCCCATTGTTGGTGAAGTCTCACGATGTGGGCTCCTAGAGATACCAAAGCTCCGCGATGAGCGGAGAATTGGAGCTCAGTCGCTCCGCCACGAACATACGGGACAACCCTGTCACGGAAGACCCCGTGCACTGCTTTGCCGATGGTAGAACTGATGAGGATGGCTCTGTGGTTTGCAGCTTCAGCTGCAGAGCCTTTGTGCTTAAAAAGTGTTGCTAAACGCCCTCCCTTGTACAAGAGAGGCTCCTGAACATGGCAACAGATTTTTAAAAGCAGTGGCCAAAGCTCTCTTGCAATCCGAGGTCCCGCAGATTTCAAAAATTCCCCGGGGATCAGGTCAGGTCCCGGAGCTTTTCCTGACTGGATCTTGCGGAGTTGAGCCTCAAGCTCCAGCAAAGTGGGTATGTCAGAAAGCTGGGGATGACAAGGAGGATGCAAAGCACGAGAGGCCGTGGCTGATGTCCATAAAGCTGATGGGGTGGTGGTGATGCCTCCCTCAATTTCGCCAAAATGTTCCCTCCAGCGCTGCAATGCTTCCTCAGGAGTGGATGCGACCTCGCCAGATTTCAAACGGACAATCGGCAAAGAGCGTTGCCCAATGTCTCGATGCCTTTTGCCAAGTCGAAGGGGCTTTAAAAGTCGAATGGCCTGCTTGCCATTGGCTTGCTGTAAGGGTTCAAGGAAGTCCTCTGCAGCTTTGGCTTTGTCCAACATAATATTGCGACGAAGGGTCTTGCTCAAAAACTGAAACTGACGAAAGCGTCCACATGTTCGAAGGCAAAATCCAAATAGCCTCAGACAGGGGGAGCGTAAAGGAAGTCCACGAAGAGCTGAAAACCCAATGGCTAGCTGCCAAAGGTCACCAATTTGAGAGCAAGAGGTGAGGTATTGGCGTAGTTGTGCTTTCTGATGATACAAAGTCCACGTACCATCAGAGAAAAGGGAGGTCCGCTGTTTCCGGGATTGAGCCGGGAAGAACTCGCTCAGCTTGGTGACAATTTGATGTTCAAGCTGTGCGGCATGGGAATCAACATCCAGCTTCCAATCGATAGGGTCCCAATCAGCGAAAAATTTATCCCAAGTAGCGTCATCCGCCTCCAAAATGCGTTGACGGTCAAAGGCAAGCTTGGGACATTTGGGCTTTGTCCGTTTGAAAGGACACCAGATAGTGGCCACGACAGCGGAGTGATCCAGCCGAGCATGACCAGAATCGATAAAGCGGTCAATCCATGTAGTGCCAAAGTGTTCAGCAAGCCCAAGTGAACATAGGATATAGTCATTGCGGGACCCAGGACGTGATACTTTGTGACTGTGCCATGTAGTAGATTCACCACTGTGGATCTCATCAAAAGTGGAGGGGGCATATAGATGTAGTGCTTGACAAAAAGCAAGCATGCAGCTTCCAGCAGTATCCCATGATTGCGACATAGCATTGCCAAAATGTGGAGGAGAAAGTCCAACTCCTGCATTAGCATCAATGAATACCACAATGGGCCCAATGTGGCGGTGCTTATAGCAGAGCGATTGAAAATGCTGCCACCATTCCTCAATGTGTGCGGAAGCATGCCCTCGATGCGGTCCATGAGCAACGACACAAAGGAGTTTGACGGCCTGAAAATCCAAAACGGCAACCAAGATCTCCGCTGCACAATGTAAAACCTGAGCACTGTCACGACTAAATCGAAGGGCGCGACCTGCTGACCAGCCGAAAGGTATAGTGGTAGAGATCCAAAGCTCGGTACCACCGTTACCGGCTTCAGCGGGAGCAACCAACCTGACATAGTCAGTGTCGAACGTCGTAGAGGATTTGGACCGTGTCTCCTGCAGTCCTGCTAAAAATATGTGCTTGCCTGAAAATTGGTCCCTCAAGAAGGATACCATGCCTTTGTGCTTGAGTGTGTTGACGTTGTATGTGCAACACTGCAAACAAGCTGGAGTAAAGTCGCCATACGATCCTGCTTGTTCTTCTCGAAGCCACATGGGTGGTGCACTGGGGATGTCAGGGGGATCCAAATGTATAAAGTGTCCATCAAATCGTGGTAGTGATTGTGGGCGTACAGAAAAGTCAAAGATAAAACCAGCTTGAAAAATTCGTGGTGGGTTGCCGTGAAACCATAAGGCGAAGTTGCGAGGACTTGGCCTGGATGGTAGGGAACCTTCACGGATTTTGACCGCCAGACGATCTGCAAATTCGTTGCCCAACACTCCAGAGTGTGCCTTCACATGGCGTAAAGACATAGCCGAGCAAAATTGTTGCACAAACAGGTAAAGTGCCCGAAGACGTAGCATTAGAGGGTCTTCAGCTCCATACCCAAACTTGCCAAGTGCACTGTTCAAGCTTGTCAAGGAGTCACTCAGGATATGAGGAGGCCCAGCCGAATTGCGTTGTAAGATCCAAAGCGCTGCGTAGACAAGTGCTGAAGCTTCACCTCCTCGAATAGTATCATCAATGGCCCCAATCCACATCGGGTCAAGAGGATCCGTAGTGATGAAGTCTCCATACCAATCGATCAAATGTGGTCGACCAGTAGCAAAGCCAATGACGCAAAAGGCCCACGAAGTTCGTAGTTCGCCAATAGAGTCGCCATGGGAACCATCTGTATAAATGTAGATCTCGTCAAAAGTTGCCTCATCCGCAGTCGGGCCTGTTACGAGCTCAACGAAAGCGTCCTCGAAGTCATTCTCAGGGAAGGCGACTGGGTTCGAACACCAAGGAGTAAAGAGATCATCAAGATCCTGATCAAACCTTCTAACATCAATACAAGGCCTTTCAGTATCGGGGTCCCCAACCAAGGTGCAATTATTATCTACGTGGAGCGTATCCGTAACGGCATTTGGTGTGAAACTGTCCTGCGCTATTGGCATGGATTCGACATTGCCGTGAAAGGGTGAAACCGGAAACGCTGTAGAACTCTACACTTTATGGTCGATAAGCTCAGCAAGGCAAAGGCGCTTCACCGGTGAAACAGGTGAAGCAATTGGTAGTAGAGGCGTCCCACCAACCAGCTCAACTACACTCCCTTCCGGAGTAGGAGCAACCATCGCCAAGCGCTTCTTCATGGAAAGACATCCAAACCAGAAGGCAGTTTCTTCCAGCATCGCACTGCCAGCTTCTGTGAGCCAGTTTTGGAGCTTGCAATCTTCCAGGGATGGAATTGTATTCCCAGGAGGGGGCAAATGTGCCCAAGCATCAACCCAAAGCGGTGAACTGGGAGCCACAAGAGCCCCACCATAGAACCCATAGAGTTCTCCATAATGTTGAAGATCGTCGCCAGGAGCGGTTTGATGTAGTTGTAGGCCAGCCGTAGACTCCGTCTGGCCCCACAAAGTCAGGTATAACAACCATAAAGATTTTCTCCTTTGTCTTGAGAGACATCTCACCTTTCTCGCATGACGCAAACCTTTCCGCGAAGGTCCTGCAACATAGGTCGGTGCTGAGGAGTAGAGCAGGTTGCGAAGGAGAAAGCCCAACGAGAAATTGCATAGCCACGCCATGAAGATCCAATACATAGCATGGTCTCGTCCTCCTCCAGGTACCACATTGGGATTGGGCGATGTGATCACCATGTTGCTTGAAGGACGATTGAAAAGAGCAACTCCATTCTCATCGAAGTATGCCATGCCCAAGTCATTGTCCCAGATGTTAAAAGCCTGGGCCAGAGCACCTGCATCAACCTGATTGCCAAGTCCAGCGATGTCAATCCGTACAAACCCTCCATGGAATAGCGGAAAGCTGTGTAGGGGGGTGACCACAATCTCATTGACATAGGTGAGGCAGTTGCGGTAGTGCAAGGGGCACAGACGATTCAATCCAGCGGCAGTCAAAATCTGCAAGCGACTCGTAGGGCTCGTCAACATAGCGGCCCCAATGTAGACGTCTTTTGCCGATGAGATCATCAGCAGCAAAGTGGAACGTGGTCCAGCTTCGATTGGGTCATGGATCACGAAGTGCTTGGAGATCTCGTGCTGCGGGAAGGTTAGCTGATAACTGGGATGTATTGGAAAGACAGCCCAAGGTTTCGGTCGTAGGTCTGGCCATGAATGCAGACATGGTGTATCCAGGTGTCCGGCATTGGCTTTCAGCACTTCCACAATCTGCGTAGGTCGTCCAGGAGGTCCTCGAGGCCGATAAATGAGTACCGTCAGATCTCTGTAGTTTGGGCCATCCTCATCAGTACTCGTTGTTGAGGAAGTGTCCATAGGATCATCTTCATCCTCCGACGTTGTAGGTGACGAAGTAGCCTCTCTGATCAAGTGAATCGGTGATGTACGGCCTCTTCATCGCTGTCAGGAGGTATAGCCAGCGGGAAACCTTCAATGACCAGAAAGTCTCCCAGGATCGAAGAGAAGGCCATACCATCAACTAGCCGGTCATTGTGAAAGATAGCACAACGGTGGCTCGTAGTGCAGGCTCGCAACAAGCCCAAATGTTGCAAAAAGATGGGGATCGTCACCACACGAGGTATCCAGTAACTGAGCGCCGTCATACTCTTTGTCCAATCAGCTGTCCACCATCTCACTTCCACCAAGACAGCTGCCATAGATTGCCGTAGAGGAACTTCAGAGCGATGATGGAGTAGAACATGTAGATTCCTGCGTGGCAGGACCTCACTCGAATGCACCGAAGAGTGCACTGCTCCAGCCTCCCACTCAAAGAAATACGAAGGTCGCCAAGTTCGATGGATGAACTGACAAACTGTATGTACCGAAGTGCTTGGTGACAGACGCAAGGTGGTCTGGTCAGGAGCCAATGGTTGAGATCCACCATGAGGGGTGTAAAACTCCCAATGCTCCACATAGACACCAAGGTATAGTGGTAACCCGTGAATGCGATGAACACGACGCCAATCATCATGGAAGATCACCAAAGGATTCGTTGTAGCAACACCAGCCAGTGCCATGTTCCTAGCACTGATGGCCGCAATCGTGTCTTCCGAGATGGAGGCCCCGCAAAGTCCAAAGCATAGGCTCCACACCATCAGCCGTAAAAAACCGCAGCTGCCAAGGTTCGCCATGGAACTAACCCAAAAAAGGAAAAGGGAAAACACCAAACCGCTACAAAGAGCAACTACGATCCCTAAGATGTAGCGGAAGGGTGAGATTCCAAACCCAAAATCTGAAAAAAGGGCTGACGCAGTGGCAACTGGAAAGCTGTCTTCGCAGCTGCTCAAAACTTGCCAAAGAAAATCAGCCAAACAAAAGTATTCAAGAGAAGTACTACCTGTCGTAGCCCCAAAACGCGCAGGCAAAGATCTTCTCCACCAAGTGCCGGTTAGTCCATGCATTCCGGCAACAGCTGCATTTCTTCTTGTTCTTCTTCTGTTTGCACAGGCTTTGCAGGGGATGTTGGTAGCGTGTACGGACCATCCCTCTGTTTGGCTTGTTTCAAGCCAAAGGGTGCCCTCGGATCTCGTAGGTGTTGTCCAGATTGAGGGCCACCAGTTATCATCATATCCAGACCACCGTTGCCCTTCAGCTCCTCTGAGCCAGGTGGTGTCAATCCATTGGGTTGCAGCTGCCGCATAGCCTGGAATTGTGCCATCAGACCATCGAGCTGCGTTTTCATCGAGTATGCCATCTGGTTGGCAGTAGCGGCCTGCTGCTTTGCAATCATGAGCTCTTCTTGCAACTGCTTCTCCTTGACGCTGGTGTCGGCCTCCGTGTCGGAAATCAACATGGCATCCAGGGATTGTGCGTCGGCCTCTTTCACAGGCCCTTTGCCCTCTCGAAGCTGCTCCAACTCCAGATGGAGGTCCTCCAGCTCCTGCTTCAGTTCTGATGTCTCCTGTGCATGTCTGTCCTTTTCGTTTTTTACATGCACACGAACCTGCTCTAAGAAGCTCTTCAGCTGTGCCTCTTTGGTGTTGAGGGCAGCTTCCTTCTTTTGAATTTTCGTTTTCACTTTTCGAACTCGGTTCAGCAACTGTTGTTGTTGCTTCATTTCCGAGTCCTCCTTCATGGCCTTGGGGTCTGGTAGAAGCGCTCCAAGTTGCTCTGCAATCTTCACATCCTTCTGCGATGCCTCGAGGAGGAGCTCCAGAACCTTCTCCGGCAACTCCTGTGGCGATGAGGAGGACGATGATGGCAATCCATTTCCAGATCCCATTTGGTCGTAGGAAGGCATAGGATTGGTTCCTTTGCCTTCGGTGGAAGGCCTGTTGTTGGAGGGCTTGCGACCCTGGCGGTTGCCCGAGTTGCGATCGCCTCCGTTCTTGGGCCATGAGTTCCATGCTTGCTGCTGCTTGCGCCATGTCATCAGATCGTTGGTACGATAGCTAGGTGCAGAGTGGTGTGACTCCAGCCGCTGAATTGCAGTGAGCAGTCTAGCGGATTTGCAGGGACCAATCTTATGCAGCTTAGCTCTTGATGACCAGATCAACCGCCTAGCGCGGGATCTTTGCCGCCGAAGTTGACGATGCCACGTGGGAGAGCGCGGCCGAGTCAGCGTGGGGGGGCAGACGAACTCAAAAAAGAGTTCTGGGGAACTAAGGCGATCCGGCTACCCGATATTCCTTGAACCCTGAATAAGAGGTATATACATATAATCTCTGTATATATATATACTGTTACGTACCATAGTGAAAGTAGAGGGCAATCGCCACTTTTAAAAGGTGGAGTAGTAAGGGGCCATGATAAGCCAAGAATAATAGGAGTGGCTAGCCATCTACTTTCCAGATGGTATATATATATATATACATATATGTATTGTAATTAATTATATATATATATATTGAGTAGATATATACATGTATATACATACATTAGATATATATATATATAACAAACCAATGTGCCATTTTTGTTAATCCAAGAGCCAAAGCTTTGACTGTCTGGTGCATTCACCGAAGCTGAGGTCGCCAGCAACTGGACCGACTACATGGACGAAACGTCGACCTGCCAGGTACATTGCGGCAGATCGACCTGGTGGAAGACCCATCTAGGTATGGAATCTAATCTACCCACACTTGAGGAATGGCATGATTTTTCAGCTGAGTAAGAAGAGTCGATGTTTCCTTCTTTTGCATCTTATTTGTATTGAAGGAGATTCAGAAAGTTTTAGTTCTAAACCCTGACTTTGTGGGATTTTCTGAGCTTCTTAGGACAAACACTTGTAAACGGAGGTTCGCTGGAATTGCGTCTCTGGGTTGCAGTCGGTGCTGGCATGTGCTGACAATTTGAAGCACGAAACTGAACAAGTACAACCAAGATGCGTTATCAAGGTTGTCACTATCCAGCTGCTTGCTGAAAACAAATTCATCCCGAAAATATCCATTTCAATCTTCAGTCAATTCAACAATCAGAGTATCCACCGAGAAAGACTTAAAAAGTGCTTGACATGTTTGAAAGAAGCACCCAATCAGCTGGTTCATACTGAGCTTTGGGCATGCTCACAGCTGACCCGTTGGCCGTTTTCCAACTAAATCAAGCCAGACAGCAGGTCAGTGTCATGTGATCGACATCAGTCGGCTTCATCCGTCTATCATCCACCTTCACAGCGTTGATCCTTACTTGCTAGTGATAGTCACATGGGTCTCTAGTTGGTGGCTGCAACTACGTAGGATGAAAATTCAAAATATGTTCAAAACCACCACCTAGGACCTAGGTTTCTCTCTTTGATTGGTGATTGTTTGCCGGCTGACTTTTTCTTCTGCTCTTCGCCAAGCCTTGATTTGTCTTGCGATGAGTTTCATTATCAGAGCGAAGCGGCGTAGCAGGAGAACACGGTCTATGAAATATCAGAAAAAAAAAACAGTGCACATAAATCTACATAGCTACTATCCTCAATCCTTGGCTTAACAAAAACTGTGAATGCAACACTGCAAACACTCGTGTGACACTCTGCCTCCCTTTGGGAAGCACATGCTCAGTTTGAATTCTGCCAAGCCTTAGAATCCAATGCATTGAAAGGCATGGCAGAATCACTGAGGCATGCTCTCTTCAGCAAATCCTATGCGTTGAAGGGTGATGTTATGATCTTTTTGCATGCCAGTTCCATCTGGATTTGAATAGAAAGCCGATACTGACAAGAATTCAGAAAAGAAATATGAATACGAACCAGTTCTACACAGATTATACGCAAAAAATGGGGGAAATTCGCCAATGACATGCCTTGCTTTGAAAACCTACAAACCACTCACCATCTGAGGTCACCACCACCTACCGTTCTGCTTTCTCCATGAGGAGCTCCACTGCTTTGTTCATGTTGCCATCGCAGTTGTGCAGCGCCTTGATTCGCCACATGGTGACGTCATTTTCCCAAAAAAAAACACCTTTCGGTGATGCACTTGTGGATTTTTCTGTGAGTATACAATATCAAAAACAGCTTGCGGTATGACCATACCCTTCTTATGGATAGGAGTTGGTGGCTGTTGATTTTAGGCACAGCTACAAACCCACATTTTAGACCAGGTCGCCTGAATGCAGGATTCTGTATCGGTGAAGCCCATATTGCGCATGGCCTGACACTTTTCACGAAGTATGTGAAACGCAGCCGCAAAAAGCAGCAAGAAAACACCAAGCAAACACACAATCTTTTCATGCAACAAACAACAAGGCGTTGATCTTTTTCCTCATCATCCTGGCCTGCAGCTGACCCTTGTAGCGCACTTCGGGACTCTCTTGCTCTGCAGCAAGGAACATGGAGAAGGACCTGAGTTGACCAAGATCCAACGCCATGATTCTGGCTACCAACAAGCCGAAAAGGAGAAAAATCAATGGTGAACTTGATGAACTTGATGAACTCAAATCTCAAGAAACACGGAATTCCTATCCATGAAATCACATCAAATCTGATGTTTGATGATATCATTCTATCAACTAGTCTATCTTCAACATTCTCCGTGCTAGCTGTCACATGCATCAAAAACCTCCGCAAAGTCCTGGGCTTTTCTGGCAGCCCCTCCTTGTTGTCTTTGAGCTTCCAAACTCTTTGAAGTTGTGGGCAGGACTTCGAAAATGTAACCCACTCAAAGCTGCTGGAGAGTCCTGGCCCACTCTTAGTGGAAACCCCAACAAACGCACCCATGAATCCCCACCTGTAAAAAAACATGACGGCAAGGCATAGGCTGGGCCTTCATCCTTGATGTCTTGTCCCTTGAAACATCGTGGCAATCGTGATGGGTGTTTGGTGGGTTTTTTCCAGCAAAATCCAGCATGCCTTCTTCTTGGAACCAGGAGCTGTGCTCTTAGCACCATCAGTCATAGACCTCGGATGTAGGCAACATTTGATGCTTCAAGTGACAAAGCGTAAAGTAAAATTGGTGTAAACTCCAGGTGTTTACAAAGGGATCAAGTCATGCCTGCCATGCATCATTCTAAGAACTGCTGAGCTTTCCACAGTTTTTCCACTGCATCTTGCAGCTTCACCATAGAATCAATGGTCTGCGCATGGAACATCTGCCTCGGGTTGCAGCAAAGTGGCTGCAATCTGCGAATGGCTGCAGCGGATCTGAGTGTCGCAGCCCAATAAAGCTTGGATCCAGGAAGGGATCGTCCGGATGAATTTTCACCGCAGACCTGCTGAGCTGGTGCTGTCACCAACTCGGCGAGTTTTCTGCTGCAAGTGGGCCGTTGAAAATCACGGGTGAGCTCCAACAAATCCATCGTGTATTGGAGTGTCTTCCATCAATTCTGGAGCATCGTGTATTTGACCACTTTTTTGATATTGGATTTATTGTCTCAAAACATGCACCCATCTCACCCTGGCATGGCTTGCACCAATTGCGCGAGCAAGGACTGCATGTTCTGGTCCTGTGACGATTTGAGACCCTGCCATTTTCAGACATGCCCTGAATTGCAGCCATAATGTTTGTCTCAACAGAGCTCATGTGTCAGAGCCATTGCAAAAAAAAACGGCAAAATAAGCCAGAGCCACACATCAACAAATCACAGATCTGCAGTTCTTCTATGAAATGTACAACGTTCTCTAATTTTCTAAGTTCATCCATCTTTGCCTTCGCAAAACTGAGGCGTTTTCATATATTTTCCTCGCTTTTGCTGGGTTGCGAAGAATAAACGTCAACTCAACTCCTGCATCATGGCCGCCATAGCATTGGTATCGAAGGTACCTGAGGCCCAACGGCTATCAAGACACTTCACTGCTCAAGTGGAATAGTTTGAAACCTACAATAATAGTACCGTATGTGTATAAGTCTATCGATATATATATATATATGTATATAGTATATATATATATATGTGTGTAAAAAAACTGTACTACTACAAATGTGTCTCTCAGATAAACTGAGCATGGTTTTTCTTCTCATGTCGGTCATGTTATTTCACTGAGGAAAAACACCCCAAAGGAGGCACCAACCCAGCCAGGTGCTTCCACACCCTCATCTTCTTCATCGTCCATCACTGGTGCCTGCTTTTTGCAACCCAGTTGCGACGACTTTTTTCGTGTCGGAGAAAAATCCAAAGTTTGTAGCGGGGGAAGTTGATGGGATCCCTAAACCCAAAATTGGATGTATACTGTATATCATACACATATCCTGAAAATATTTGAAGAGAATGGTCAACTTACCATAAACTTTCTCACCCAAAACTTCCCCCACGTTTACCTCATCGAAGATCTCTTTGGAGTCCTTGGGATAGAACTCACAAGTTGAATTTCATCATATCTGTTGGCATTTCAAACGCGGAAGCAAATGTCTAGCAGTCTAGCCTGTTGGGTTTTTGAGTGCCCAGCACCTTCTCTTGGACCATCTTCACCTGGCATCTTGAAACACATTCCTCCACTGTTTAGCTTCAATGTCTTCCCTCAAAATCATTTGAAGAACAAAAAACACCTCAAATATCAATGATTGTCAATGAGCATTAGCCTGCATCAGTCATCAGTTCTGCTCTGTTTTTTCTGTGCCTGTAGGATCCATTGAGGGATCTTCTTCATCTGCTCCATGCATCTTTCGTTCATTCTTCAGCTTCTCTGCCTACGCACCCCCCGAAGGCAATTAGTCAATGCAACATTCGTTGGTCTTTACATACAAAATACAAGTGGTAGCTTTTCCTGACCTTAAGGCGTCAAGGTCTTCATTTTTATAGGGAAAATTCTCATCATTGGATCAAATACACATCGTTGGTTTTTCTCCAAACCCTGCGGCGTCCTTCTCCGCTTCCTTCTTCTGTGCTTCAGCGGCGGCTAGTAAACGAACGTACTCCTCGTCCTGGTAGGTTGTTGGCAATTGAAGTTAGTACCCAAAAATCACAACTATGGTTTTGTTAGCTAGGTCCTAATCCTTGCCCAATTATTGAAATGCTATTAGTAACATAATGTAAGTGCTGCATGTGAATGGCTGATAGATAGATAGACAGACGGATTGATTGATTGATTGATTGATTGATTGATTGATTGATTGATTGATTGATTGATTGATTGATTGATTGATTGATTGATAGATATATATATATATAGATAGGTAGATAGATAGATAAATAGATAGATAGATAGATAGATAGATGGACAAATATATACATACAGAGATACAACCTTCTAAGTTCTTGGTATATATCCTATTCAACTCATGGATACAGTCCTGCAATGGCCTACGGATGTCGTCACACATCTGCCTAGCACAGAACTGCAGATCTGAAAGATGTTAGGATGTCAGGTATGGCTCTTCCTGCCATCTTTGGATGTTTTTCTTTTCAAACATACCACGCATCGGCACCACTGGCCTAAGAACATCGAAGGAGCCAGTGCCAAGGCCCTGCAACAACAGAATCCTATCACCAACTTGTTCAACATGTGTGCTGGCTAGTACATGTATTTGAGAAATATCTAAGCAATGAAAACTGAAAACTGAAATGCTGTGCTTTAAACTTTCAACTCCCAAATATTTCAAGGCCTGCCACATCAACAAAACACTCCTAATATGAGTGAAACCCAATATTTGTAGGTTTACTGAAAAGCCCTCAAATCATGAACGTACCATCTGAAAAATAAAGATAGAAGTGACATAAGTAGATGCCTAGTCATGCATCTCCAAATGATTCCCCTTCACCTTCCATTTTGCTGCGCCCACAAGAAATTGCGGAACATCCTACCGTCTCGCATTGACCTCCAGCTGTGACATGGACCGATCAGTGCTGCGGATCACGTCACCTCAGACACAAATCTAAGTCACTATGATGTTTGAGGATATCTCCTACGAATAAAAACGCCCACTATATTATACATCTATTACATACTACATATATATATATATATATACATGGAAAAACTCTCAAAAAGGGGGAGTTTTTAAGGTGGATGAGCCTCGTTTCACCCACAACAACTGTAACTGATCCTCTGGGCATCTTTTGCGGACATGAACAGGATTCCGGAGCGCTTCCGTGGCCTGGGGATTCAGTTCCAAAGGTTTCGCAAAAGTCTAAGGATTTTTTTTGGGAGGGAGCATCAAATTTTGATCCATGGATCCCCCTTGAAATATCAGGGTAACCTTGGGAAACTCGAAGGGGGATATCCATGGTGGTTTTTTTTTGCTTGTTGATTTTGTTGCTTGGTTTTTTGCCAATCACCCTGGAAAACATATTGAATTCGATGAGGTTTTTTGAGATCAAGTATCTGCTGAATTTTCTCAGGTTTTTGGAGGCCCTTGGTTTTTGGGGGGGGCCCACCTGCTTCATGACTTCCGGGTCGTGCAACATCAAATTCAGCTCAGGGCAGTTCTCGAGGAGCTGGCGCACCATTGAGACTCTGTAAAAGCTGAGAGAGATTTTCATGTCTCCAAAAAATGACGAGGACCCAGGAACCAACAAAACCCACCAAACGGGAAAAGGAAAAAAATGATCTTCCATTAAGTTTTCAAACCGAGAAGGGGATATATGTATGTTTTTCCAGGAGGGTATATGTTAGGTATGTTACCATTAATCAAAAAAATGGAGGATGATGGAAAATCCCATCCAAAGTCTGACTCATCAAAGCCTCCCCCAACTCCCACCTTAGACAGTCGCGGATCCATCTTCAGCAAACTACGCATAAAGTCGTGGTCATTCAGCAGACTTTGCATGGCCGGCGACTGGCGAAACATGGAAACTCTCAACAAAAAATCGCTTCAAAAAAAGGTGGACCATGAAGGACCCACCACGAAAAAAAAGTGTGGAAAATTTGGATCTTACCCTTTCAAGGTAGATATCAATCTTTTTTTTTCGAGCTCTGGCCAGCGAAATCTCTTGCAAACCATGCGCTGTCCTCCAGCATCTGTTGAAGAATATCAGGATTTTGCAAAACATGTCTCCTGAGTGAACTCATTTCACCGGTCGAAGGGTGAAAACATCCTATGGTCGATGCCTCTCCCACTATTGGTGTTTCATACCAACAATTGCTTACCAGGTTTCGGGATTCTAAGAAGTGTTCAACCACGTTGGATTTTATTTCAAGTGATATCCCATCTCAAAGAAAAATATGTGACTCTTCTGGGCCACCCCAGCTGAAGTGCTGCCAATTGCGGTGGCATCTGGCTGATGTCGACACCGCCAGGACCCTTGGTGGTCAATGATTACTTGGGGCACCACAAATTGTCGTCGAAAGTACCACCACAACCACTAGATCACATGTATTTTTTGCAAGATTGGAGGAAGATTGCCAGATTTTCCCAATGAACAATTTCTGGAAAAGGGTGGTGTTCCCCACAACCATCATATTGCCTACAATTTCACGTTTTTTCTAGTTCGGGATACTACGCATCAACAGCGATGTAGCCATGTCTTAAGATGCCGCACATCAGCGCCACCCTGCTGCCCATGCAACCTTAGCTTCAAGTCTGTAGGTCATAGTTTTCAAGGCACTCAAAATCAATTTGTCTACCAAGTATTACCAAGTGATGACTATCACCTCAAACAACAAACAACGAACAACGAACAACGAACAACAAACAACAAACAACAAACAACAAACAACAAACAACAAACAACAAACAACAAACAACAAACAACAAACAACAAACAACAAACAACAAACAACGAAACAACAAACAACAAACAACAAACAAGAAACAACAAACAACAAACAACAAACAACAAACAACAAACAACAAACAACAAACAACAAACAACAAACAACAAACAACAAACAACAAACAACAAACAACAAACAACAACAACCCCATAATCAATGAGGTCACATGACATGTCAATCTCTTCAAACTCCACCAAGTCAATTTGCTGCTTCTTGGGGGTTGAGCTTCCGGCAAGTGAATTGTGCTGTTCCTATCAACACCATAGGCTTCCAAGGTACGTCCATCCTCGCAGGATGTTTTCAGGAAGTGTTCTTTTCTCTGAGAAAGCTGCAAACATAATGGGAAATATCAAATATGCTATATTCCGTTGGTATCCTTAGCCATTTTTGTCCACTCTTCGAACACAAGAAAAAGGTGTTCCATCTTGACATGCTTTGAAGATGATCAGGACCCATCAGCCAATAGAAATGCTCACATCTCTGCATCTCTACCCTCCTGTTCCTCCGCACCTGTAATAACCGACCTGCAAAGACTAATCGTTGTCGATGTCGCTTGATGCCACACCTCACCAGAGTTGACTTGGAACCAAGTTCGGACCAATCAAAATATCTCATGAATTCTGTTTAGTGAGTCAAGAAGGAGTCAGTTTTGCATACGAATTTTCACCTTTCAAATCTTCAAAGCTACCTTTTTTTTTGTTGCAAAAATTCTGAGCTCTGTACTTTGGGGCCAGGATGGATCTGAACTCCTGCGAAACAATCTACATCAGGTGAGATGTACTCTGATGCGAAATCCTAAGTGTTTTGTTTCCACCACTTTTCGAAAAAAAAAAAAGGTGTTGGTCAATGATAAAAAACATACAAAAGAAAACACTGACTCTTGGCGGAATCTCAACAAGCTTGAGTCAAAAATTCAAGAGTCCCCACCTCGATCCGTGTCTTCAGGTCAACATCTAAGTGGACCTCAACTCGTCACCAAGCAGAGTACTCACAGTATGTCCCATGCCCAAAACATCTTGACAGAAACGTGCAAATCCATTATCCATATGATATTAATATGATATCCACATGATATCCATATCATATCCATATGATATCCATATGATATCCATATGATATCCATATGATATCCATATGATATCCATATGATATATGTTTCGGTGATTTTGTTGAATTTCCCCATTGATCTCTAAGGCCAAGGACGAGGGTGCCATTAGGCAGTTTCACCGTGATGAAGGCAACCGGCATTTCTTCTCACAGGTGCCGGAGCAAACCCTCCCGTGTTTCTGAGCCAGGTAAACGAGACAGTCGACGGAAAAAAGGAAGCAATGGACTCAGATAGTCTGGTCAACTGATCTCAACTCAATCATAAGATGATTGGAAGACCCCCTTTCAATACTACGAAACCCCCATCCCTCCGCCAAGAAAGAACACATGGGATGTTTACAAAAAAACACAAAAAACAGCTGCAGTGACCCTCAGTGACCGTGCTCTTTTTTGTTTGGGGGCGACCGGTGAAATCATCAGTCCATCTCATTCAAAGAATGTCCTGATGACACCTTGCAGGCGGAGTCAAGGGAAGTGGAAACCTGCACCTGGGTCCATCCCAATGAAACCATTGGAAAATCCTGGAAAGGACATGCCTGACTTGGTAAGGTTCAATGTTGCATTCCTTTCCGTTTGGATGAAACCAGTTCCGTTAAAACCGATTTGGAGGCCACTTCTGTCGAAAAGAATTGTGTAATCCGCCTGGGGATCTTCAACAGCTGGCCTGAGCCGTGAAGCACAGAAGAGATTGTGTCAATTGTGCCACGTGCAGTCCAAGAAACAAAATTGGGATACAACATTCAACAACCCCAAAATACATCCAAATACAACTGACACTGTTATTTTGCCTTCCAAACTTCATGATGTGAAAATAATGTGCATATATATATATATATGTACACATACACACACAATATTATATATTATATGATATATGCGAATGTGTATATGAATATCACATATATACCTGCATATAATTAATGTATATATCAACCCTTCCACCTTCACCTGGAACACCCTCAGCATCCCCGACGCGACGCCCGCTGCGCTTTCGCCCACCAGCTCGGCACCTCACCCCGTGTTGCAGAGAATCAAATTCCAAGAGATGCAAATATGGAGGTCAAACATAGGATGTACAAATTTGTATCTATACTCTGATATATACAAAACATCTATAGTTCAGTACATATATATATATATATAGATATAGTGTATGTGTAGATAGAGATTTGTGTATATAGATAGCAGATGTGCACAGTGTATTATGACATGGCTTTGACCATAACATTGATATAACAACCACTGGATATTCTGCGATATTGTTTTAATCTATTCATCACAGGACTTGACTGGACGTCCAACCCAGCATCAAATAAAGACACTTCGTTTTGTTGGATTCCAGTCAACAGAATCAGAGATTTTCAGCAGTTGTACCTATCTTTCGCATTGCTTCCGCAGTAGCTTCTGCACTTCCCTTGCGACCAACACCGTTCCTTGGCTGTTTGAGATTACCCGGACACACGACAAAATTATCTGGTTGGTGGTTTCAACCCATCTGAAAAATATTAGTCAAAATGATGCAAAATGGGAATCTTCCCCAAGTAGGGGTGAAAATAAAAAATGTTTGAAACCACCACCCTGTTATCCTTGCTATTCTCATCAATGGCAAAGATGCCGCAGACATTCACAACTTTGGATCTTGCCTTCCCCCTAACTCCCGTTTTCGTTGTTCAAAGAGAACTTGCTGCGAGGGCAGTTCACACGGCCCTCGGCAGAATTCCCACATCTTCATGTCACCGAGTCACAGGTGATCAGATAGAAATGTCATGAAGCATCTAGACCTCAGGACGATGTCCACTAAAATCAGTTGTCATCTTGGTTTACCACCCAGAAGGCAATCTTTACAGAAATGGCCAGGAAATAAAAACAACAAACATCACCTCTTCTACCCCAACGTTTTAGGATTCCAAATCCAAGGTCATCGTTCTTTCCCTGTCACACAAAAAAAACAGGCTTCCCAAACTCTGCTTCATGATGTCCCCGAAGCATCTCAGCCCCGCGATCTTTAAAGATCTGCAACTCTATGCTGCTTCTTAACACCTCCAGTTGGAATGGATGAAGAGTGGCTGGGCAATTTCTTCGAATCATTTCTATCATTTCGATCCAAAATTTGCTGCCATGATATGCCATGAATTCCTGTTTATCATGACTGTTTTCCAGCTAAAGAGAAGATTTTTGGAGCAATTTGAAGCTGATGAAAACAGCTAATTGGCAATGATCATTCAAAAAACCATCAAAAACCTTTGTTTTTTGTAAGAGTTTTCGTCTCCACCCTGACAGCATAACACTCATCCACTCCTAAAACCCCCAGCCTGCTGTAGGTGTCGTGCGGAAGCTTCCGCAGAGGTCTGGCTCACACACCTTCCCAAAGATCAATGGAGATATCAATGGTTGTTTCACCACGGAAATTTTGAAATTCAAGTTCTGACCATATATTTCTAGTGAATTTTTTGGGGGTTTGGACAACATCCCATACATTGAAGATGAACATGGATGAACATCCAATTTTCTTTGGATCCTATCCACGACGGAGCTTGTTGTTGTCAAGCCTTGAGATTTCCTGCCAACTGATGGTGCCCAACCACTTTTTTCCCTCATTTGGGGACTGACAATTTTGATGTTATAGATCAGCATCAAAGTAGCCAAGATCTCGAAAAAAATGTGGTAACTTGACTTCTTTGAGAAACTTTGTTAAGTGTCGTTCGATTATGGGTAGGTAGAGTCCTTCTCCTATCCTTCGTAGCTTCACTGATGCCAGCCAGAGGCCCCCGCTATCAAACTGCTGATCTTTGCCCACTGTTTGGAGGGCATACAACTAATGGCATCCAAGCATTTCAGATCATTTGAGCATCCCAGCTCGTCTCTGGCACCATTGATCAGAAGCACTGGGACTTGCAGTCCTTAGACCAATGTCTCAAGAATCAGTTGCGAGGTCACAGAATTCACCACTTATGAGTAGCTGATGCAATTGAGCAACGTTCAAACCATTATGACATCCCTTTATACTGGTTGGTTCATCGGGATCCTTGTAGTGGCTTATTGTAATCCCCATATAACTGCGTAGTAGTGGAACACCCCCCATATACAGCAAATCACGAAGGTTTCGATCACTGCTCAGTTACCCAACAAGGGGATGACCAGCCTTGACTGATTTCAAAACAAACAATTGCCCCGTCAAACTCTGTTTTTCTCATCAGGGTTGTGCAAAAACCGGGGTATTAGGTTTTTGTTTCTTTCCATCCCACCGTTTTGTATCGTTTTGTCGTCTTTTCTCCCCTTCAAATGTCTGGCCTTTGGATGTTGCGGAAGCACTTCGTTCTTCCGGAAGCACTTCCGCGGCGACCTCAGACAAGTTTGTCAACAAAAATCCACGCAGCGATTCTGGCTGCTTGGCTTCTGGCTGCTATGACGCTCCCAAGCACAGATTGCTGTGGTGGGGGCCTCCAACAAGAAAAAACCAAGTTGGGCCGACCAGTCACCAGCACTTGATTTTACCAACAAACAAATCCATCATCTAATCAACCAAGCAAATCAATCAGACCTTCATCATTTCATCTCCATTCATCCTTCTATACTATTGAAAATTGGAAATGCAGAGGCACGCAATTGGCAATGCAATGTCAATTGCCTCAGTAGCATGTCCAGGGCCACAGTGCCTCCGGTGCCAGCATAAAGCTGTGCTTGAATCAGGTGACTTACAGTCACATAGTCAACCTCATAAGGATATTAAAATGATTTCAGGTTGATCATACATCTTTCCAAGTCATAGAAACAGGACTGGATTCGCCACTTCAGCTTCACATGGAAAATAAAAAACCAAGTTGGGGCAGGTTTGAACCTTCAAAAAGTCGTGGAAATTGTTGGGCATCCAACCAAAGCGGCCAATTCGAACTCACATCTTCTGGCATGAGATGATAACGTAAGCCTATATATTAAAATCACTACCATAAAGGAGGGGTAGTAATAGGGGGTAGGTTATAATCTCATGATTCTGGCAGCCCGGGCTCTAACACCGTTGGAATTGTTCAGAATCTATGGGGCGACCCCTGAAAGGCGCCTCCTTGACCATATCCAAACAGGAAGACTTCATGATGCTTCCAACCTTACAAAAATGAAGGATCCAAGCAGGAAGCATTCCCAAGATTGCAACATCTACACCTTTTTTGTTAGTCAAGAGTCAAGTCTCAAGTCACTCTTTTTCAAGACCGACATCTAAAAAGGTCCGATCCATTTGGCTACTTGATCCTTTTTGGATGGTACCCGTATGGTGTTGTATCCTCACCAGGAATCATCCAGGTTTGACAGCTTATCAATGCTTAAGGTTCCACACCACAATAGGTGATCAGAACGTCCACAACTCGCCAGAGCAAAGCAACACCTGAGATTCTGTATGGTTCTTAGATTCTTAGAACCAAAGTTGCATTGCTTGAGTCGTTTTCTAGGAAAAATAACAGCTGCGGGAAGTCATCCCAGGAATTTCGAAATCCGCATCGTTTGGGACCCGGACTTGTTGCCAATGAATCCATGCGACGTCGTTCCTGAAGTTGGAGGGAGCATCAAAATGAAAATACAACGATCTCCCGCCCCCAAAGAAGATTGCCATGGCTGCAAAGGACCTCATACTTTTTCAAATCTTTACATATCTAATTTCATAATATTTCATAAATTTCACGATGTTTTCGTTTTTGTTCCATTATCTTATCTTATAGATACCAAACTTTCTGCATTTTCTGCAGCTGCACCCCCGTAAATTTGGTTGGCAGCTTCAACTCTTGGATGCTGTCCTCTGGCATCGCAGGAATGAAGTCCTTAGGTGTGACCATAACAAATACCCCATGCTTCCATGGTTCGTCCCCCCAAACTTGGCTTATCACTGAGGCTCCCCGACGCAAATCGTGTCCTCATCAATCATGTCAAACCAACTGCCAGGCAAATTTTTGGGACTGCGATAGTGGGATGGAATGCAAAAAAAAACCAATAACAAATCTGCCCTAAGATCTCAAGCTGCACAAGAATTCAATCATTGAAATGAACTTGAAGCTGTTTCTTCCTGGAAACAATTTTTTGATCAGTTTTTTCAGCCTGTAGCCAGGCGGATCATCCAATAGCTCCTCGGGCAAGGCCTGGGAATTTACCGTGCGATTATTAAAATGCATTGAAATGGCTGAAAAAGTCAAGTACTCTGAGGTGATTGGGATGATATATAATAACAGCAAATATCCTTGAAATGGACATGTTGAATCTATCAAAATCTTCAAGTGTCATTCAACTCATTTCTTGACACCATCAACTGAACCCATGGGCCTGCGGCGCATTGGGGATCAGAAACGCTGTCGTGGGCAATGAGAACTTTTGAGGTAAGCTGGAGAAGGGTTCCTGCAAAGTGCATCATATCTTTAGCATCAGTTGATGCGGAGAAATTCCAAAAAATCATGTTTTGAAAAAGTTCAACATCTCTAGTCACATGTCATCACGTCTTTTTGTTTCATCTATTTTTGGTTCTTTGAAATTGAAGTCATTATGTTGGGAGGATTCGATTGGCTCATCTACTTTTTCAGCGCACCTTGCGTCCTCCAAAGCCATGTAAGACGATGAGCAGATTTCGTTCCTGAGTTCTGAGCTTGGAGGATACAGTATCAGGGAGACAAATTAATAAATAAATAAACAGCAAAATTGGCAAAATTGGTTGATTGTTTCAATGTATCTGTAAGAATCATCTATGACATTACAAAAATACTATCCTTAATGAAGGAAAAGGGTACCCAAAACGAACCACTTGGTAAAATTGTCAAACAAATTGTGAAATTTGATGTCAAGGCCAAGGTTCCATACCGATGCCTTGACCTGGCGAATCAGGTGGGGGTGAAAGTCTGATGTTCACATCATAACCCCCCGGGTACACCCTCCCTGAAAAGCATGTTGAAACATGACTGGTTGGTGGTTGAACCAACCCATTTCAAAAATATGCTCGTCAAATTGGAAATCTTCCCCAAATAAGGAGTTGAAAATAAAAAATATTTGAGTTGCCACCCAACCAGATGACATGCGTTCTGAAACGCGTGCAGTTTGCTTCGGCTTCGTTCAGAAACGCCAAGTTCGCGGAATAACTTCCAAGGACTGCCTTGATTCTCTGTCTCTGGTTCTCGAGATGGCACCTCTGGGGGGAAGTTAGGAGGAGTTGTTGTTATCCTTCAAAAATACCATCAGAATTCATTCAAAAATACCTGGGAATTTCCTGTTGATGGGGTCAATAGACTCTATCAGGATCTTTCATGTGTTAAAATTTCAGCTTTCACATCAAAAAAAATGGTCTCAAGTTTTCAATCTCCATGACAGATATCTTTTCTCTGGGTGTCCAAGTCCAAGTCCAAAAGAAAGATGTGTACGAAAAAGATGGTCAAAAGATTGGTGGATTCCTTTCTTTTTTTGTTTCAGCACATCGGAGCGTGCTCCGTTTTCACCAATCCAACTGGAATTTGTTGGACCCGAAAATGAGGTGGCCACATCCCTGACCGTGTGGAAGTAGTCAAATTCTCGAAGGCCTGTTGGGCCACTGGAAAGTGCGGGATTTACTTAAGACTTTCATGTCATCCATTAGATCTGAATAAGTTCCCCGAAATCCCCATCCCAAATAAAATGATGATAATAACAAATATGAAAGATAAATAAACCAACCGAAAAAAGGTCACGTTTTTTTCTCCCAGCTTTTTTTCATGAACGATCCCCAAAAGAACTTGCGAAATCCTTCCGGTTTTTTTTGTGGGCCTGGAGGAAAGTGCCACTTTGGAGGTTTCAACTTCACCTGAAGGCAAAATCCAATGAGAATCTGATAGTCCTTAAGCAAAAAATGAGAATCCCCCCAAAAATCATCTTCAAATCCAATTACCAATCTTTCAAATAGTGCTATATTGTGATTCAAAGACTGTTCTGAAGCATTTGGATAAAGTTGTTGTTGTTTTTTTTGGAACTTTCAAGCATCTTCCCCCAACTAAGATGTGGGCCCCAAATTCCTTGGCACATCTTTGGAGTTCTTTCTCCAATGTAGCCAGCACCTGTACATGTCAAAAACATCCAAGTGCGGAAAAAAGGTGGGAAAAACTCCAAGTTGCCTCTGCATGTGTAGTCTTGGTACCCAATCCACCTCAGATCACGCTCATCATTCCATCTGGATTTTGCTGCCAGGGTGAAGTTTCTGACCATTCCAACCCCCTTGTGGTATGGGACGAAGAATTCGTAGACGCTCTTGGACTTGTAAAATCCTGTGTGCACCTAGGTTGATTGTAACGAATCGAAATCCAAATGACTTGCAACTTTTGTCATTTCTGATGCAAGGCAAACTGAAACTGCAAAAATTAACGTTGAAAATCCAAGCGTTTCCATTTTCCATCTGAGGGCCCTTGCGATCTTCTCTGCTCAGACTCTCCTATTTTCTCACCACAACTCACCCGATCATCTCTAAGCAGCACAACTTCGACATATCATAACAAACAGCTCCTTTTCGCAGCTGTGTAAAGACTTTACGGCCTTGCCGTAACGGAAGGTGGAAAGATTCACCCCCAAAAAAATGGGTGTTTCCTTAAATGGTGGTACTCCCAAACCAGTACCAGCATTTTAGGAAACTCCCAAATGTTGCTAAAAAATCTCTACCATCTGTTTCACCTGCAGTGATCCATCCTGGCCCATGCCCAAACCCTTTTTTAAATTCTCCGCTTATCCAGCGAAGCTTCGCTTGCTTTCCTTCTTGTAGAGGGTAGTTGAAAGGTCGTCGATTTCTGTGGAAGGTGTACCAGCTTTGAGGTGGGTCAAGATCAGAATCAGATCTGTCCCATGGCCTAAGGAAATCCCAGGAACAGCGAATGTTGTTTCGATTCAACATCTCAACAGGATGAAAAAAAATAGGATTGAGGTCGGGACCTGGCAAAGCTTGCATGAAGACATCCCCACCAAAGTATTGTGCATGCAAACCTTGGTATGGGATTTTGTTAATAAATGATCAATAGATGATCCAAGAAAAAGGTCAATGTACCAAACTGGCAAGCAACCAACCAACCAATGGTTAATTGTTGGATTGGGTTGGTGGTGTGGGATTCTAAGGATACCCATAAGTAAGAACCAATCTCAAAAAGACATAGCCAAAACCAAGCGTCGCGTGAGTGGAAGGCCAAATCCATAACCAGCCAACTCAGTTCTCTGTGGCTGATTGACTTCGCTACCTCGATCCCAACCTGACAAAAGGATGTCATGTGAGTATGCATTTTGTGAAGTCATATGGTACCTGATTTGTTGATATGAGATATATATAATGAATATGAACAACAAGAATTTGTTGAAATGATGGAAGAAGATATGAACAGACAAGAATTCTGCATTTTCGTTGGTTTTCGAAAAGCGCAAAGCTTCCAGTTGCTTAACCAGGGAACTGCATGATTCTTCGGCATATTGGAAAGCTTCACTGTAGGTGTTGCTAGAATCCACAGTTGTCCAGCCATATTGCCAGGCCTCTCGGCGAAAAGGTTGTAATGCTTGTGGGTGGGGTAAAGTCAAAAGCTTCCAAAAGAGAACTTGATACTAGTACAGCGTAATGAACGCTGAATTTCATAATGAATGTATACCAAACCCACACATGCCTCAAAACCCAAAATAATTTATGAATTGGATGGGACCATGCTGCCGCTGCATTCTTACTTTTGACCGGGACCCATGCCACAGAGGAACTGAAAGGAGTAGGGTTGGTTAAAAGGATTTGAAAGAAGTCATACGAGAATATACTCTGCTATGACACGCATGGAACAAATAGTGAATGAACGTAGATGAACATAGAGTATTATGCCCTGATTTACAAACAAAATGTGTTGCATATATGTTTGACACCTTTTTGTGAAAGTAGACTATGCATAGTTTGGGATGTTTCCGCGTAGTGACATTCCTTGTTTATCCTTTTGTTGTTTGGTACCCCAATGTTATTTGGAGCTAATGAATTCAAGCCGTTCCGAAAACACAACTCCCCCATCTCTCTCGCCTCGCGTTGCACGCGCTTTGGCATGCCACCGCCCTGGTCAGAGATCTTGAAGATGACGTGGATGTCCTTGCAACACTCACAACAAGAGCACAGACATCAGCCGACAATCTCTGCAAAAATTCACCTTCACCGTTCATTTTCATAGTGACTTCATAGTTGAAATTGAAAAGAAAATGTTGCATTGCAACCAAGCCCACCTACACCCAGCTTTGAAACATGGTCTAAAAAAGCCACGCTGCCGCTGTTCATTCTGTCCAAGTTTCCCCTTGTTGTAACTCTACTGCCACGTGTGGCAGCGCGTCACTGGTGGTGCTCCTTGGGTGCCAAATGCTGGCTGGTAAACACAGAGCAACGGGAGTTTCTTGTTCAAAATGGATGCTTCTATTCCTCTTCACCTTTTCAGTTCACGCTGGATGATCCGGAGGGGACATCATGTCATGAAGATTTCTCCCGAAGTCCTAAGTCTACTTTGCTTAGAAAACCCTCAAAACAAGACTTCCAAAGTTCCAACAAGTCCTTGGTGTGTCTGAAAATAACTGTATGCTGACCCTCCCTCAACCCCCAATGAATTTTCTCCATTTTCAGGCAAGGAATGCACCCAAATGGATTCATCATTTCCAACTCAACGGTCTCCCGAGTCCTGGAGAAATGTCGTTCCACAGTGGAACGGAAGGCATTCTTGAGGAGCTCCCTTCACAGACCAAGGAAGCAGTTGAAATTGCACCCAAAGAAGATCTTTTTTTGAAAGTGTAGCGCAATCAGTGAAGATCTGGGATGTATGTGTATAGTACCTATAGTATTAGTGCACATATACATATATATATATATACATATATATATATGTATATAATAATACATCATTATATAGATTTATACGAATGTATACAATATACATCATAGTGCTTGGTTGATATGTCATTCTATGTCTTGAATCACTAGAGGCTACTGTCCATTCAAAAGTCCATGTACTGTGCTGACGTAGGTGGTTTCAAGATGTTTACCTGTTCCCAAAGAACATGAATTGTTCCTAGCATAGGGATGCAACGAAGTACATGTCTGTTGTTTTTCTGGGCAAAATGTGAAAAGGATTTGGAGGATCAATCAGGTAAGAAACAAAAAATATCTGAAATTTGTATAGCAGCAAACTCAGCAAACCAACACAAAAAAAAAGGCAACCATCCATCAGCATCAAATCCTTCAATATGCCCTCAGATTCTCACCTCACCATGTACTTCACGTGCCGTGGGATGTAATCTAAGACACACTCAGGATTTCCACCTCGGTTTTACACATGACGCCCTCCTAAAAATGATATCCTCCACAACACTACTATTTTTTTCTATACTGATTTTCTATAGGTCCATTGATCCAGTTTTAGAGAAGGTAGGTCAGAGATTGTGTTTTTTCTTCCAAATCAAATCGTCAGTTTTAGTCTTCACAAAAAACCTTTGTGGAAAAATCTAAGCCTTCGGACGATACTCCACTTCTGGGGCGCAACCGTACAGCGAACGGGTGAGTGCAGTGAGCTCCCCAGCAATTTCTTGCACGATGTTCAGCGGCCTTGAGGCCGATGGTGAAAGGGATGAGGCATGATTAGCTATGGCCCATTTTGCCAAGGATTCTGGGAATATATGCCAAGTACATCAAAGAAACATCAAGAAACTCAAACTTGGGATCACCAACCTCATATCCTGGCAAACCACTCCCACAAAGCCATCTTTGGGCTCTCTCCTGAATACAGGGATCACCAAAAGTCTTGAAAAACATGCATGCTTTCACATGGTCCAACTTAACTAAAGCACCAGTAACAGAAACAGTTTCCTGCAAAGTTGTGATGATTTTGCTACCCAGCTGCATCTCCACATAATTGTCCATCAGAATTCGTGTGGCGATGCGTGTGGTGAAATGATCATGTAAGAAGTTGTCGAGGTGAATTTCTGGATACAAGCGCCGCCTTGGTGAATCCATTCAAGAATCGGCGCTTCCCAACCGGTTGTTGTTTTTGTTGGGGGATGGTGGGGGTATATCTATCTATCTAAGGCAAGGTACACTTCACGATAGCCTTCCGCCAGCAGCCGGGTGCCAGGATGATGTTTCACCTTAAGCTGACTATCCGGCCATCCGGCGGCCAAAAACGTGAAGTTCTTCAGCATTTTGCTTGGCACCCAACCAGCTGATCTTGAACAATCCTCAGGAACTTCTTCTCATCTTCCTGTCAATAGGGTGATATGTGTGTTCCATAACCAAAAAAAACAACAAACAACGACCATGGCGCCATCTTCATATCATTCCATCAACAACACCCTTCCACAACAATCGCCAACTTCACACCCCCCTCACCTGAGTTTCAATAGGTGGACAAGAATGGATCACCTCAAAGGTCTCCAAATAGGTAGATAAAATACTGTTGATTTGCGGATTCACCACAGCCACATGTGGAAGCTGCAGAATGTCCTGGAGTCCGTTGACATCTTTGGAAGACATCTTGTTGGTCTACATGTTTTCTTAAGGGATGGGATCTTTACACAACCATGGATTCATAGGATTCTTGGTTGGGCCAGTAGAAATCTTGGTTTATTTCAGATCTTCGTTGACCCCAAACCCTGCCTCAACAAGTCAACGACTCCGACGGTAACCCCCCCGATCGGAATTCCTCGATGCGTCGGGCAAAACGAATCGGCAGCTGTTCCCGCAGCCAGCGCCTGGGGATTTTTTGTTCCATTTTCGGATGATTTTCCGATGATTTTCGGATGATCTTGGCGTAGCTTTTTGCAATCCACAAGGCACAACGGACAGGTTTTCAATGATCATTCTTTCTGAATCTGCACAATGTTGATACAACTCCATATGTACCCATAAGACCCATAGGGATCGGATCTTATGGGCCCATCTTTTGCCAATACCCATCAGGATCATGATACAACTCGTTCGAGCTCCTCAAGCCATGGTTCCTATCAAGAAATGTTCAACTTCCCTTTTGCCTGGCTCATATTTTCTGCTGGAACTATCATCTTGCAACAGTTGATATGGTATATATATGATATATGCCACAACATATATCTGTATACAATGTGTTATTTTGTCTCAACTGCGGCCCGTCGGATTTCTGGACCATGAAACAGCAAAGAAAATCCCAAGTTACAACCATAAAGTGACATTCACATGGTTTTTTCCCACAGTTGGTACCCTTCAAAAAAAAACACACACAACACAAGCGGATTATTGCTAACTGGGCGACGCAGTTTGGATGCAACTCAATGCATCGGGCCGGGTGCTCTTCAGTAACCTCACCCAAATTTTATGGGTTTCATTTGGATGTATCAAAAATAGGGGATTCCCCCCAAATCATCCATTTTAATAGGGTTTCCATTATAAACCATCCATTTTGGGGTACCCCTATGTTTGGAAACACCCATTTATACCACCTGGAAAGGATCGATGGTGTTCGCCACTCCCATTAGTCTTGGTTTATCATGGCCCGTGTACTGTACTAATCGCCACCCTTTTGTTGGGAGTGGCTAGCTAGCCATCTACTTTCACTATGGTGTATGTGAAAGATGTTGGGAGCGGCAAGTGAAGTACGTAGAATCAACTGTGAATCGAAGACCACGAATCAAGGGACTGAATGATAGGAACATAACGAGGATGCTCTGTGAAAATGTCTCGGTCAAAGTCAATCCACCAAATCTCAATTTCAATGTCTGACAACCACAAATCGATCCAAAAAGGATGTCAACAAACGTCACAATATAATAAAGTGTAATATACAATTCAATACAAGATAAGATAAAATAATACATTATAAATAATTTTAATAACTTATATCATTATGTATATACATATATATATATATATACAAGTTTATATAAGATGTATGCATCACCCATCACTGGGACGACAACCTTGCATCAAAAAGTCTACCTCAACTGAGCTTCCCAGCTGTGACAGCGTGAGGCTGACACAATCTTGGCTTGCAGCCCGCTTGATGCTCAAAACATTCCTGGGCGTTTTTTGCATATGACATGAGCCCAGGAGTGAGCTTTTCTGTATCAAAATTTGGTAAAAGACTTTTGCTAATCAGTTTTTTTGTTTGGAATCAAATGGTGGGGGAAAATTATACCCAACGTTAACCTTTGGTATCGGTACCAAATCTTCTCCAAGTGTCCGGGGGAGGCTGGCCCAACACCTAAGATAGCACTCAAAAAATGAAGATTACCTTTGACTTGATGGCAAAAAGTCCAAATATTCCACAAGCTCAGCTGCAAATCAAACCTAGAAAATCCTAGAAATGTGATGATCAGATGGATTTTTTGGGCCCAGCAGCATGGCACGAGCTCGAGCAGTTAGCAAAGATACGTCATTGGGACTCTTGACTTTGAGCTATTTATTGTGCTTTGGCCATTTGCGCATCAATCTAACAAGAGCATTTCAAAATTTTGAGTTTTCCACTGTGTCATTTCTGCCATGTTTCAACTACCAACTTCTAAACTCTCAACTTAAGAGCCGCGGAGTGAAAGGACATTGATCTGAGACTTGCGATTTCGAAGCTGGAGCATTCAAACTGCGATGTTCACAAAAAGTACTCACTATGAACATGAAAGCCGTCCCTGCAATGATGTAAACAATGACAATTGCCAAAAAGCTTCTCAACTTCTGGCCTCTTCACACTTCTGCCTGAAAGCCTGGGTTGATGCTGTAAGCATAAGGAATCACAATTTTCCACAAGCCTTCTGCACAGTTGTTGTCAAAACGCCTTGCCTCTATGTCAATGGCCATGGGCCCTTCCCTGTAAAAAGTGGCCATCAAGGCATCCAAGCATGCAATCAAGGTACGTGACACGCACGCGGCACACATGACAAAGCCGTTACTGCCCACTTTTTTTGCCAGCAATGGCAACGTAGGTTTCAAGCCCGCACTCACGTGCAGGCATTTCTGTTGGGGGATTAGTTCATGTTTCACATGACAATTTAGAAGTCTAGGATCAATTTGGCACCATCTTTCAATGCTTCAAGGATTGTGAAGAAAACACAGGATTCCATTCCAATTTGCACTGCTCTAGCAGCTCCGCCCTGGAAGAAACCTGCGACACCTTCGGTTTGGTAAATGCTTTGCGAGGTACGCACAAAGGCGTCGAGAATACTCTCCTCCTTGGGCGATTTGATCCATGAAACATCATGAAACACTCATGGGGAAGATGCTGGGTGTATATGGGGTTGATTAAGGGTACCATCCCAAGGGTACCACCATTTTCCCTATGAAACACTGTCAGGTTGAAAAGAACTAGGATGTCTTTCTTTTCAAATTCGATCGCTCAGTTCTGCTTAGATATCAGAATCATGATGTTTTTGTACATCCTATGGGGAAACTCATCCCCCTAATGTTTGAACCTAAAGGAAAACAGCCATATCACAATTGAATAGAAAGTGTTTGCCGCATCGCCATCAAAGTAAACGTAACAATTTTCTGAAGGCGAAAACTTGAGACGATAGAGACGCTACGCTTTTTCCCGATTCTGATGCTTCAGCTTTCCTTTACCATACCCATTTTAAGCAACGGTTTGCGAAAGATGCTGATGCGCAAACACATACAGTATTGCATATAGTATACAGATACATTACTGATATTATAAAGCTGGCTCAAAAATCCAAATTCAACCGTCACTCGCTTGAAAAAGTGCATCCCCCTTCCCACAGTAAAAAAAACACGAAACCATGCCTTGACCATTTGAGCCAAGCTTCATCTTCATGCCCTGTGTGCTTGTGGTTTGTGTCTTGATCGGTCAACAAAACAGATAAAATGAGATCTGGAGGATTGGTCAATAGACCGGTGAGAGCACCAGAGGCTGCTCCCCAAACGACTGGCTGTAAGCTCAGTGGGAAGCCATACTGCACCAACTCCAAATTTTCATGTAGAAAATCATACAACGAATACCTGAGAATGGCCAAAATGGGGCAAGGTGTTGGAAAATGCGGTGACGGGGGGGAACAAAAAAAGCGTTCAAGGCCAAAATAACACAAGTCCATGAAACTTGTCAAAATAATGCTTCAATAAGCTGAATATCTGTGCAGAAATCATATCCAAAGCTCAAAACGAATGGTTCGAATTCTAGCCAAAAGTGCCCAAATCTGAGAGATCCTGCCTCTAACCTAAAACCAAATTCGTGTATTTAGACAACAAGATGCACAGAACATACCTTCCATATAGTGATTCTTAGGAAGTATACTAGGATACTGGGATACTGCGTATCTATTGGGTCACACCCAAACTTCACGACTTCGCCAAGCTGCTGCAATGCCCCAAAGGGAAGACCTCGCAAAAGAACCAGCACCCAGGAGCGCGACAAGTTCTGCTGAAGCGTCTCTTGGTCTGAGAGCAGTGTCTTCACTGCTTCCTCTTCCGTTTCAAAAATGCCCGTTTGCATCTGCCGACTGAGCAATTCAAAGGGAGCCCTAAGAAAGGTTCCTGGAAAGTAAGCTAAAGCACCTGCTGGTATCATCACCAAGAGTTTCAGATCTGGATTATTGGCATCAATGAAGGGTAAGAGACAAAAAAAACGTGTGATGCTGTTGAAACCCGAGATGTACAAACTTTTCGCAGGGATTTCTCGGGCTAAGGTGCTTAATAAGCCACTGTAGAGACCACTTATAGTCTCACCCAAGTCCTTCTCTTGAAAGATCTCCTGTCCAGCTTGCACACGTGCCTTGATGGTTTCAAGGGGATATGTCAAGCAACAGGTAAAAAAGGTGGCCAGCCCAGCCATGATCAAGTCCAGCACACGATTTTGTTCATTGGTTCGGGTCAATGCAATCCAACTCTGTGGAAAACTCTTCACTTCTCGAAAACTTCGAACATCGGAACCACCCAATAATGGATTGGGTTCCAATTTCACTGTAGCAGTAAGTTGACCATACAACCAAATCACTCGACCCATCTTTCCTTTATCTGGACCTCTGATCACCAAGACTTCATCTCTCACTGCAGGTTTTTGTACTGCTGAAGGGGTGTAGACCAGTTGTGAATCTGTGACATCTTTGTAAAGCACCTCTGTACTGGTCATGGGATCATATCCCTCATACAACGCCGCAGCCTTGAGGTAACGATCGTAGGCCATGGACATTTCGGCAAAGGCCTTCTCGGTGCCGCGGATGTTCTTACTATGGACACACGCATCAAAGTCACTCAAAGCTTGATGGAATTGACGCAGTTCAAAGCGCAAGGCAGAGACAATCTGTTCCTGCTGCGGTGTTGGTTTGGGATATGTCCCTTGCATATAGAGCTCTAGCAGCTGTTCGTAGGCTTGGAAAATCATCACATCCGAAGACAGACTAGCCCAAAACTCGGTGTAAATGTCCTCCTGCGTGACATCCAGCAAATAGCTCATATTGCGAATCCTGAAGAAAAGCAGCAAACTGTGAACGGAACAAGACAAGATCTTGCATCTCATCATGTTCAGACATCTATTCAGATTCTTGGAATGCCAAAATAAAACTCTTCGTTATTCTATTTCACTCTATATCATACCAAGATCGCATGAAAAGAACTCCCCTGCCTCTTGCCCACAGATGCAGATGCTGGACCAACTTTGTCAGAACTCGATCTTTCTGCTACAAGCGCTCGTACTCTGTCAGCCACTTTGGAATACCAGGCAGCATAGGTCAGTTGTTCACTGGAAAGTTTTGGAGAACTCACCGAAATGTAACCAGAGACTCCAAGGGCAAGGAGTAGGCAAACCAAAGAGGTGGACAACACGACTCGAGTCGCATCCCATAATTTGTTCTCCGGCTCTTCAAATGTCCTGGAGGCTTTTTGAGCGAGAGGATCGTTCTTGGATTTCACCGCATTTCTTGAGATTCCGCTCCTAGAGAGACAGGTTGGTCCCAAGAAATTCACGGTGGACTCGTTTCCTGCGAGCGATCTTTCGGCGTACGCGCTGTACACAAAACACGCGGCAAGGAGCAGCGTCAAACGCTGCTTCCAGCGAAAGCGCCTGAAACCTGAAAGAGCCAAGAGGCGTGATGGCCTACCACCTCCATGCCTAGGAGGAGCTTGCCTCATAAGGCATATGGCTGCATTCAATAAGAAACATGAAGGAACATGGGCGCTAAAGATTGAAGCATTGAGACCCAACGGCTGCAGTTCATGTTTCAAGTTTCAACTTTAAAAGACATGTTGTTTATTGTTGTTTCTGCAATTGCCGCATATCACCTATGCAGTATGTATCAATAAGATCAATGGCGTTCAAAGCCATCTACTAGAGTAACTCAGCAACTGCTTATGTAGGAGAGATACCAACTCTTCACAAGCACAACCACTGGCTCCACAATCAGCTCTTTCACCTGTATGGATCTGACAATCATCTGAACTTGTGGATCAAATTTCAATTTGACAAACCTGGGAAGTCCTGGAGCAATGAGTTTAACTTCATCTACAACCACCAGTTCTTCTTTTCCGTCACCCGTCCCACATGTCCAAGCCTTTCGGATTTTCGGCGGGAGGTTTCTGGAAGTATCTGCACGCCGCCTAGCGTGAAAGCAACCAGATTCTTCCAAAAATTGACAGTGTAATTCGGTAATGGAATAGGTTTTGTCTTTTGTTTTTTGGGCGGGAAGGATTTTCATCCACTTTCAGGAAACACTCTGAAAGTCTGAAAAAATCGGAAATTGATTCTTGCGCTGCAAAAGTCAGACTTCAACACCGCGTCGCCAAAGGCTAAAGTTCTTTTCGCTCGGCTTGGAGGGTAAAAGGCAGCAGCCCAGTGGCTGGGTGTCATGTGCTACCTTGAAACAGCTGGGAACTTTCAAAACCAATTGGAAAGGTGGCTGCTAATAGGGTGACCCTGGAGCCACCAGAAACAAACAGCCATGGCAAGGATGAACTGAGTCACCCTTGAAACCGTTGGATGTTATACGGTGCCCTATCGTTTCTGTATCTGTGGGGCCTCCTGCCACCACACCAGTTCAACTTGGCACCACACAGTTCAACTTAACTTTGGGCCCAACTTTTTTCTGAGACCTCGAGCGAAGAAGCATCCCAGGATCACCAAGATGGTTTCCATTGAGCCAATGGTGTGGGATGTGCCAGGTGCATTGGTAAGCTCCGTGCTAGTTCTGGGTAGCATGAAACAAGCCAAAGGAGCCCGCACTGGCAAAAAGCTGGCCATATGTGCATTTCTGGATCTGAAAGCTACCGGTCTGGCACCCTGCACAAAGCTTCCCCTCAACTTTTTCAACTGGTTCTGATACACTCCCCTTTTCCTTCCCCCAGCTGCTACACCAGTCACTGGCTCTTGAGACTCTGGAAGTTCCTTGTCCTTACGCATCAAGCGATCAATGGCCATAATGAAGCCGCTGGAAAGCACCAAGTTGGATGCCAGGCTCAACACTGCGACGGCCACAGCAGGGCCTTGCATTCCAAGACCTAAAGAGATGGCAATCACACCAGCACCCACCTCGCCACGAGGACACATACCTAGGGATAAAGCCAAACGGGTGCGCAAATCGGCTTCTTTCCGATAGCATCCCAAAAGCATCATCTTACCCAAGATCATCAGGATGGAGACAACAAAGACATGCCATGCTGTTTGGGCAGCGGTCAAATGTCCTTGCACGGAGAAGAGGGATGGCATTGACATGCCTACCAGGAGCATGAAGACGGTGGACACAAGATCTTTCACTTTCTCTTCCCATTCTTCATCCAAAATCTCACACTCAGGATCCTTGGGCCTGCAAATCCTTGTCATGCAGCCCATGACAAAGGCAGGGAGGAGGACTTCAATGTGAACACGTCCACTGGTGTAGAAACAGAGACTTTCACAGGCACAGGTGATGCAAGCCGCATAGGCCATGGTCCATTTCCAAGAGCTTTTTAGTCGAATCTGATGAAGATTCTGCCATGCCAGCAGCAAACAACAAGTAACAAAGACTGCATCCACGGAAAGTTCCCATTTGAAGCCCACCAAGTACATTTTCAAAGGTATCATCAACAGGATTGTGTCAAGATCATCAAAGATGGCCAGGACTTGAGCTTTCTTGAAGAGCCAGGTTTCTTTGAAGCCAGCTGCTTCTAGCATGTTGAAAAGAATGCCAGCACTTGTGGGTGCCGCGAATCGGGCCATCAGCAATGCTGAGCCCCAAGCAAGGCCACTGTTTGGTAGGGCAAAGTGTAACCATAAGGCTACAAAGATCCATGGTAGACCAGCTGCCGACATGGCAACAAGATAGTCTTTTGCATAGCTTCCCAACTTGCTTCTTTCAATCACAAACTCCCGGCCCACGTTGACCATCAGGAATGAGAGGGAAAACATCGTCATCAAGGACACCACCCGGGCATACATCTGATAGTCTACCACTGGCAGATGTCCAGCAGCAGCTTGAGAGACTCCCAAACCAAACATCAACATCCCTGTGTAGGTCAACAACTTCGCCTTGCCATTGGCACTTTCATCTCCCGCCATTGGCACACCCCGCCGATTTTCGGGGATGGAGAAGCAGTGGAAAGCTGAGTTTCGAATCACTATGGACAAGGCTCATCCAAACAGCCTGAGCCAAGAATCCAACAACCACACCGAAATTCCGCGGCATCCGAAAAATGCCTGTCAGTTGAAACAAGCAAAACTTTCTGGACATCAAAACTCAAAATAAGAGTTTGGAGTAGAGCATCATCCAAACTCTTGGAGCCATTTGGTACCATGATTTTGGTTCTTGATACTTTCGCTTGACTTGAAGACACCCCACTGGCTACTCCCATCCGTTCGCCTGTGTCTTACTTACAGCCTGGGGCTGCACTACATAGCTCTGCGGCAACAAGCGGCTTCATGTTTCGCCCAGGCCAAGTTTGCAGCAACTAAAATGTGTCAGATGCTAGCTGCTCAGCTACTCATGATCTGGCCGGAAACGAACGGTAGCGAATAGTGTATAACTGATGTCTGAGTCTATGTGCACGTCGTTTCAATGAGTTTCTACCAATGACTGGATGGTTCAGGATCATTCAATTCACCCCGATCTAAGCTAGTTTGGTAAAAGGAGCCATGTCACATTGATGAATTGGTTATGTCATCCGTAAACGCGCCAATCGTCTGGCTTCAGCCAAAATGGGTGCAGCAGATGACTGCGAAATGGTACGACAGGAGAAGAACGGGTGTGTTTCCCAAGTGCACACAAGGCAAACACCCTTTTTCTCATCAGTTGTTTCATCGTGATTCTTTAAGCAAAACAGAATCACAGGTTCAAAAATCCTGTGTTGTGAGACATACCACCTAGGGCAAGAGTGGTGTTCTTCTCCACCTTGCTTTTTCTGTGTGTTTCCTCACTGCGGTTTACCAGCACGGAAGCCGCACCAAGGGCTTTGGAAGACGGTAGGCCTTCGGTTCCAATGACATCTGACCTTCACAGATTTTCCAGAAAAAAAGAGTTTCAAGCCTCAAAAACCTCTCGTGCTTGTCCCACTTGTCGCCACCTTGGCAATGCAACAACGGAATATCCCCCATTTTCAATAGGGAACACGATATCCATTTTCCAGCTACCCCAATGTTAGCTATTAGTTGATCCCACCTCCGTGTTGACTTTCCAACGTTTCTTGCAGTTTCCAAGTTCCCGGCACAGAGCTCCCGAAGTTTTTTTCCTGGCCAGTTTTGGTTATCCTCCACCTTGGCAAACTGGCGAACTCCGGAGGATGCGTTTTTTCGGCGACCCCGGAATTGTCAGGGTCGGACTTCTCCGAGGGCTCCCGTGGATGAACGCGGAAGTGGCGCGTGGACACCACGGACAGGGCTACGTGCAGCCTCGCACAACACAATCTGAGGTTCAAAGGTGCGGGGGTCGAAACGAGGATGAAAATTGAGACTCATCGATTTATCTATGCACATGTAGCATTATGTAATGTATACGTACGATTTTTGTAATTTTCTACGTATCATATGATTTCACAATATGTGGCACCTCTTTTTTTTCAAACCTCTCATTCCACAATCTACAGTCTTTGTGTTTATACACTGCTGCCAAAGGGTACACACTGAGCACGAGACGGCATCCAGTCCTCCGAGGGGTTGACCCAAAAACTGAAAACATGAGTTTCAGCACCCATCCATTCTCATCAAATCACTGTTTTCGACCAATATAGTTGAAAAAATCCTAAAATTAGATGCAGTCCGCATAAAAAAACACCAAAATTGTGTTCTGAAAGCTCGAACGATGCATCTCATCGAAATGGGAATAAAAAACCGCTCACATCAACACAACTGACTTTTGAAAGAATTCTGATCCATCTACCAAAACAGCTATGGCTGTCTGAGTCCTTGATGGCTTCTGCAGCAGTGTACACTACACCCAGCTCCTGGGTGAAAATGACTTCCAAAAAAGCCATGACGAAAAATGCAACAACAACAACAACAACAACAACAAAAAGGTACAAAAACCGTAAAGCTGAAGTATAAGGACATTTTCTGCACCCTTTTCTGCACCATGGAGCTCCTTCCACTTCTCGTCCAGGGGAGAATTGCACCAGTGGAACCTGAAATTCAAATGCGAGAAAAGTCATGTTGGATAAAAACCAAAGCTTTAAATGCCATGTTTAGGGTAGAAATTTTAAAAAATATAAATATCTGTAGTTCCATGTATTTTCCAGGAAAATGTTCATTGGAATATCATTCTCCGAGATCCCCTTTCTGTTTCACAACCAGCTTCACCAAGGCACACCTGCAAACAGCATGGCCAAGACTTCTTCAAAAACAGCCGCGTAAAAAAGGCGAAAATTTGAGGGCCCCAACACTTGCATCCGGGAAATATGACCATACCAACCAATCCACCCAATCACCACCTGGCGGCCAGTCATATGCCCCACCGGTTCCTATCGTACCGGCGCATCTCCGGACTCTCAGCTTCAATGCCTTGTTTTCATCCTCCATGACACCAACACGAACCTGGTGGACCCAAATGTCTGATGCATTAGTTTCACTAAGAGATTCCAGTTGGTACATTTCGACCTCAAGTACTTCCTGATGCCTCCATTCCCAAAAACATCCTTCCTCCCTTTTTGGCGCCTTTGGTAGGTCTTTGGGAACAAACGAAACTCCCAACTCTCCTTCAGGAATACGTAGCGGCGAGCCCAACAGCACGTCAAGGCCGCGCTGATCAATCTCGTACTGGTGCTCATGGTACCTGGTGTTTTTTCGCAAACGCTCGAGCTTCACCACCAGCCACCACCAGCCACCAGCAGCAGCTACCACCCAAGCGGAGTTATTTTTCTTTCAACTATCAATGAGGACACTTCAGGCAGCCCACGTGCACCAAAAGTGTTCCAGTATATTGAAATTGATATACGAAGTCATAAGTCATCATGTGACTGTTCATTCATGTTCTATTCTTGTTCATGTGGTGCCCGCCTTTTGGTCCTAAGGTTTGGTTTTTCCAGCACTTTTGACTTCAGCTTAAAAATTTGTTTCCAGAGCTGGAGCGCGAGCTTTCACAGAATCAAGCAGCAACACTTGCTTCCTCTTCTTCAATCTTGGCTGCTTCCTCCTTGGAGAATGGGAAGCCAGTACTAGGCCTCAGGCATCATTGCGGATCAGATGTACCGAGGTAGCAGTGGCTAAAAGGATCATGAATGGTCTGAGATTGCTGCAGTTTTGGAGGGGTCTTGCGCAGTTTCCTTCGGACGTGGAAAGGTGAGGATGTGATAGCTCTCATCATCATGCCACCAGGGATGAGAGCAGAAACCCTGCCTAAAACGACCACATCTATGTTTTGGTTTGCGTCATTATGTTTCCATCATCTGATGTTTCTTAAAAGCAAATAGGTGCTTTCACCATCAGCCGTAGGTATCCAGAAACATCCACTCTCATCGTTGAAGATCGGGGTCCCAATCTCTCTGTGTTGATTCTAATCTTGCATCCTCTCCCGTCGGCACAAAAAAGGGAACAAAGTTCAACAAAAACCAAAGTCAAAACAAAGTCGCAAGGCAGTAAGACCGACGGCGTTTCAAATGTTCTTCAGTCGAGGTTTGCCATAATCACTTGACTCAAACCTAAAAAATTGGAAACCCTGCATCACCAAGGGACTATACCTGTCAATCTTTAGGGTTGATTTTCTCATGTAACAAGGTGCTGATGGTGGACCCGGTAAGATCTTACCAACAGACCTTCTGCATCCCTGTTAGAAGTGAAGATTTCTCTTAGACTCACATAGAAAATATGTTCAAAAGGTTTGACATGGTAAGATTATTGGAAATGGTAGATCCCTGGGTGAATCCCCTCCGATGCCTGTTCTCAAATGGGAACTCGCCAGCTTCTTGACCGTCAAGGCGTTGCCCTGAGAGCCATCTCCTGTGAAAAGGCACTCAAAAAAGGCATAGAGAAAATCCGGTAGCAAAAACAACAGGTTAAAATTACGTAAACACCCAGCCACTTGGTAAAGATTATCCTAGTCATCATTGTTTCAGAAACACACCAAAGGGGGTTGATTTTGAAAAAATCTATATCTCAGCGGTTCGAATGTGCATCTTTCGAAAGCTTTCGACTTGAAAAACCTTTCCCCAACGACATGCCGACATGCCGGTCCGCACCTCAAATCTTCTTCCGTCTTGGGGGTGATCAGCAGACCGCGGCCCGAAAAATCGGCACCTCAGAACGAGGTGCAACCCAATGAAAATCAAGTTTATCTATAAAGGTCTACATAAAGATCATTGGAACCTCGGAATATATAATACAATTGTTTCCACCTTGGAGCCCATGCTTCTATACAAATTCTTAGACTAGCATGCAACCTGTACAATCAGATAGAAGTTCAAATCAATCTGTGTTTGCATCGAATCTTACAGTGGGATGTTAATTCACAAATCATCCATGATAAATCATGAACCATGAGGTATTTTAAGTTATATAAGCAATATGCATCTTGTGATATACCATCTTCAACTCAGCTGAAGGCCCAGTTGTGACGACACAGGGGCTGCAGGTTCAGCCTTAGAGATGTCTACATGGATTCCACTTGGGGAAATTTCAATCAAGTAAAATGGATTTAAAGGGATAAAGTACATAAAGTATGATACTTGAAATCAGTGGAGATTTTAAAAGTGGATGAAATCACTCACCTTTTTTTTAACAAACAAAATGAAAAGTTGCTACCTCCACAAAATCATAGCACCAAAAAACCATCCCGTTGCATTTAAATCTCAGCGGATGAAGAAACAAATTTCCCTCCAGCAGCTTTGTTGCTCGTTTTGACTCCCAAAGGGCTCCTCGCATCTAAGCCATCTTTTTCGATCCGCCGGGCCGTCTCCTTCAGTAGAAGCAACAATCCATTGAGTCGAAAGCATCAACCGAAACTTCCGTTCGTTTGGATAGAAAAAATGGCCATTCGAAAATCTGGATGTTGAACCAAAAATAGGTGGGTACTGTACCCCCCCCAAATCATCCATTTTAAGAGGAAAATTCCATTATTTAAACCATCCATTTTGGGATACCACTATTTTTGGAAACACCTATCTGGCCAAATGGAATAATATTTCACCAACCTAGATTTCCCTGAAATAAAGGGGATTTCCCTTACGAAACCATCATTTGGGGTGAGCATCCGTTCTGTCAATGATTCCTTTGCCTCAACTAGGATTTGAATTATCTAACTTACCTTTTCGTTTCGTCTTCAAGTTATCCAACTTCCCAACCATTTCTTCAAAACATCCTCCTCCCTCCTCAACCACCCCCCCACACACACAAAAAAAGGGGGCGGATGCCAACAAAAAACACACATCTTTTTGTTGTTCCTCCCCCTCCCCAAAAAAAAAAGTCAAAAAGGTCAGGACTCCGTCAGTACTGACTCCGTCCTCCTTCATGGATGCCAACTCCAGCACGGCTTCAGCATCCATCCAACTGCCATAAGGTGCTTCGTCCAAGGCTTCCACGAGGCGCATGAACAAATTGGCACCGCCCAAGGCTTCCTTCTCCCATTTGCGGCCATTGTCCTCACAGGACGAAATCGTTGAAAGTTTCAAGTGATGGTTGGTTGGTGGGTAGTTGGGGGGGTTGAAGTTGAAGGATGGTTTTGTTTGTTGAAAGGAAAAATGGGAACCAACAAGAAATTTGGGAGAAGGGAGGAGCCAAAGCAGAAAGCAGCAAGAGATGCATGTCTATATACTGTAATATGTATGTATATGTGAATGTCATATATATACATATATATAAATGCCAAATCGATTTCATTAACTCTCAAATGTCAAAAGCTCCCTTGCAAGTTCATGATCTTGATATGTGTTGCCAAACATCCCAGCCAACCCGCCTTCAAATCTGCATCCCAATCGGGAGGTGGCAGTGGAACACCCTACCCGCACGAGTTGATGAAAACCCTGTGATGATAAACTCACATCTTATCACTTTGAAGCAAATAAGATCATGGGACTTCGCATGAAGACAGAAGAAAGAACTTCTTAAACGTGATCTTCAAACCGCTCATAGGGGATTGGGAATGATTGGCATGTGGTCATGTGTTCTATGATATTACATCAAACAGCTGATGTAGACAGCATGTGTAGAAAATGTTGGAAGCTTAACTTTGCCAGGCCTCTTTCACGATACGAATCTTTGGATCCTGCAAGTTCAACCAATATGAAAAGCTCCACCAAGAAGCTGTGCATACGTCAATGACATGCTCTCCCCGAAACTCGGTCCACATGATTCGTGTGTAAAAACTTTTAATTTGTGGCAAACAACAACAACAACAACAACAACAACAACAACAACAACAACAACAACAACAACAACAACAACAACAACAACAGCTTTCTTTTCTTGGTGACCTAGACTTTGCAACTTTTATTGCCGGAAAGTGGTTCGCCCTTTCCCTCACCAGGGCGTCGCAAAGCCTGCTTCAAGAGCTGAGTGATGCCGGCCTGAAAACTGCGTTAGAACACGTGTTTGTTGACAGGGATTTTTTGGCACACATAGGTTTTTTTTGGGGGGACATAAAAGTTTTCGGTGATGAGGTTTCTAGGTTGAAACTCATTTCATTGGGTGAGTTCACGGATGCCACTTGTCATTATCATCCTGTCAAGTCCCAACTGTCCATCAAGTTTACTCAGTCGCACACCAAATGTCCATCACCGATGACACCGACAACACCTCAGGTATTGTGACTATCGATTGTTCAGTAGTAAATATCAAAATCAAGAAGACTTCCCAATTCCAAAAGCATTTGCAGGATCTCAAGATTTCACAAAGCTCCCCCACTCTTGTGAGTTCGCAGTGCAACACGTAGTGCCTCCATTGATCACTGGGATATCAAACCGCTAAACGCTAACCGCTAACGGTTGGTTGCGCCCAAGGGGCCCAGGTTTTACAACAAGCTCCCCACCTGTGAAAATTGCAAATCTCTCAAAGCCACGTTGGCACCAATCCTCAACGAGGCTTCATCCGTCGGGTCCCGGTTCCCCCCGATAGGAATGGACACTTCTGAGCTGAGTCGCAGGCCCCAGCTCGTTCAAGCTGGGAGGGAGAGCATCCACTTCCCTGTCAAGGGAAGTGCTTGACATTAAACATGGATATCCAATCACTGCAAACCAAGCCAAGATATAAAATATAAATTTACAATTTATATATGACATACAAGAAAATGCACGGGAAACATGGAACTCTCAGTTTTTCTTCGAAATTTCTGAAACCAAACCTCTTCAAGCCCCCCGGTGACTGCCTGTCGTAGATGGGTCTAAGGTCAGAGTCACCAAAACACAAGGTGCCACCCCTGGGACCGAGACCATCTTTGCCTCCAACGAATTGATTCAATGGGCCCATTTGTTAAATGCGATTATTCATAGCAATCAAAAAGTCAGGATCAGTGAAGGATGGAAGAATTCGAGATTCGTTGGAATTGGTTGAAGTTTCTCATTGTGTAGGCTAACCCAAGGCTTTCTGTGATACGTTGGCATAAACCAAATTAACTTCGATAAGGTCTACGTTGCACATGCCGAGAGCAACACCTTCCTTGCGCAGCTGGACAAAAGCCTGCCAGCACTTACAGAGCCACTGTGAAGGTAGCTCCACTGAGATGTATGCTACGCATTGTCGAAACTTCTGAGACTAAGGGATCGTCATACAACGACATTGAGTTTCTGGATTTCAGGAGTACAACCCTCATAGGGCCATGAAATCTACGCCTCCACTGCAGTTCCAAACTCTTGGCTCATTGCGGCTTCCCCGCCAATGTCCCGCCAGCCAGGAGTAGCCTGATTCAATCTTGGAAACCAGGTGCTGGAAAGTTGGATCAAACAAAAAAAAACTTAAAACCAAAAAACGGAATGAATCATGAATATCTTGATTCTGGATATTCTTCATCCATGCTCAATCGATTTGTTGAATGTTTGGGACAAGTTTGAAATCTTCCAAGTCGTCAAATCTTTTCCACTCCCAGCCTCGAGCCACATGCGATCCGTCTGGAACTTACGTGCGCGATCGATTTCTGTGTCACTGGACCTAAACAGTGGCCCGTTTTTGGATGGATTTCTCGGCGCTTTCTTCAGAAATATCCATGATTTGTGTGTGACAATATGTATTAGGCCTCACGTTACATACATCCATATCCAAAGAAAAAAAGAACTCCGAATCTGCAAATGCTACACACCTGGAGCCATTCAAAACAAACAGCATTAAAATAAGTGTTTTGCTGAAGTAAAAATAGGGGTGCAGAATCCACATTCACCCAACCAACATCTGCGGTGCTGAGACACCTCCAAGTAGTTTAAAAAATTGCCTATTCCCATAACTGAAGGAAGCTTCCACTGAAAATTATCGCAAAAATTCTAACGGTGACCTTTGAGTTTGACACAAAAACACCGATGGTGCTTTGCTCATGAGCTGCTCCTGCACTTCCGGAAACCCCCGAAGTTTCAGGGTCCAACATGGTTGACATGTTCAGCCTATGAAAACTGGAGGTTTCCATGGTTGGAAAGCCCACCTGAAGCTGCTGCTCTGGCAGGGTCAGTCGTTGCAAGCCTGAAATGTTCGAAATTTCATGGGGCTGGTACTTCTCTCTGAGAAAATGAAACCGAAAAACATCACAAAATACATTTTTAAAAAATCCCTCACAACTGCAAAGTCGTTGGTTCCAGCAAGCCAGAAGGGTGAGCCATGTTCATCCCGTTCAAAATATTTCCCACCCGGATTCAGCCGTTGACATGGCACCACCAAGATGCACATTAAGTGCCAGGCTATCATCACCCATGCGTCGTTCAATGACAAGGCACTCAGGCCTGGAGGTACTGCCATGGTGACGCCACGCTTGGGCGGCTACAAGACCAACGTGCCAAAAACGTGCCTTTCTCGGAGCACTGTGTACCGGGAGAAATTGGCAGACTTGGAGGAGAGATGATTTGTACCTCAGCTACAGAGTATAACCAGGCAATCCAGCAAACGGAAGGGAAACGTCTCAAGTTGATTTAAGTTGCATTCATTCGCGAATTTTTTGGTGAATTCTCCATGGTTGAGGCTCCCACCCACGAGAACCAACTTGGAGCCGGAGGCATGCTCGAACTGCCAAAGGTTCTTTTTGGGACGAGGAAAATGGAGGAAATTGCTTTCACCACACCTCCACATAGCTCTCGTAGGCGGATTGGTTGTGCTTTTCCACAAAATCCTGGCATAACGAGACCCCGAGACCAGGTAATTTGGCAACCTTGCATCATGAATGTCAAAAAAAAAGGCTGCAAAAGTAAGAAACCATGCAAGGAGATCGAAGAGGTAGCTCCTGCAGGACAGCTGCATATTCAATCAGATTCATCAGTGGCAACTCAACCATCAGTGGCCGTCTCCTCAATTGGGGCAGTTGTTGGAAGTAGCCTGCCTTTCAGGAGGTTCATGGGCTCCGATGTCTCCCCATGATACAACCGCTTCGAATGGATCATCCATGAAACACTGATGGATTCCTTCCAACCTTTAACGGCGTCTCGACCTCTGGCCTTTGCAGCTATCCGATGGTTCTCGTACACGTCTCGCGGTCCACCATACCTGGTGGAACACATCTCAAGTGAGTTAAAGTCCCGTTTCAGGGTGAACTGACAAACTGACTACTATGTTTTATGAAAGTGCATACTGTATATTCAAAACATATCTTGAAGATCTTGAAACGTATATATATATATATAATATCCTGTATATATATATATTTTTTTTTATCATGTATATATATACATAACATGAATATAATATATAATATATAATATATAATATATATTTTTTTCGAAAGCTAAGCAAATTCCCATTTTGAGTGCTGAAGAAACAGTGGTCAAGTTGACCTGGGCGCCAGGCTTTTCCACCAGGGAGAGGACATCATACACTGGACCTGCCATGGTGTTTGAATATAGAAATTTCACAAATTACTAACATCTTTTGGTAGCTGGCTACTTTGTAAGCTAGTACCAAACTAGCTAATACCTGCTTGATTTAATGATATATAGTTAGATAAAATTGTTATGATGGGATCCAGAAATTTGTAATTTCGGCCATGTTTTTTTTCCAAGGAAAGAGTACCGAGACCCGCTTGCCACACCTGAGGGTATCACGACTGCCTGGGACGGTTTCAGGAAAAAGGACGACCTCACTTTCCATTATACTGGTTGTTTAATAGGGGTCCTTATAATAGTTTACTGTATTCTAATCCTCTCATAAGTGGATAGGATGTCATCCCCTATATAATACCCTAAAGAACCATGGAGTTTTTTTCATTGCTCACCTCGAAACTATACCTGCCTCTATCTGTCTATTGTGTACCCCACATGGTTGGCCTGGGCGATTTCTTGTTGCCTCTTTACCTGGGCTGATTGGGCCAATCTTGCAATAGAAAACAGTTGGCAATGTTGATGCTTCAGAAAAAACAGTTGTAACTAACTCGCACACATTATCTGCATTCAGATTTTTTGTTGTTTATATATATATATGTATATATATATATGTATATATATATGTATCTGTAATGTGGAAAACATCATCTCAAGTGTACAGCAAAACTTGCCTTTGAAACATAGAAACCTGTCATGAAAGCTGTGAAATTCAGCCAGGTCGACGCGGGCCAATTCAATTTCAACCTGGGACTCTGTGTAGCAAAGTGTTTCCAATGCACCGTACCCGAAGATTTGTTGATTTTTTTTTTTCCAAGAGCCATCCCTGCTTCTTTTACAAAAAACTACCCAGCCTCCGGATTGTTCTCCTCCGCATCTCTCACGGCTGCAAGAGCAATACCTGAAGTGGCCAGTCATAGAGTGGAAATCAAGTAAGAGATTTCAAAACCAAGACATGCATGTTCCATAAAATGGTACTGTGGTACAAAGATTCCAACATTGTCAAACTCAGCCCCACACTGTCAGAGATATCATCATAGTCTGCAGTGAGTTCCCGAGCTAGCCTCTCGTCATTGGCATCTTCAGCCTTCAAACAACCAAAAGAAAACAATGCAGCCGTTTCAGCAGCAATGCAGCGGGTCGGGTCCATTTCTTTTTCCTCTCATGGCAAATCCACGTGGATTTGAAGGTGATAAGCTTGACCACAGTGCATCAGTGAGGTCTCCAGTGTCCATGGTAAGAAAGGAGATTTCACCGGAAAGAGTGGAAGCTTAGAAAATCAAAATTTGAAATGGCTACTTATTTGTGTCAAGTTCTCTTTCGTCTCGGTTCAAGTGTGTCGTGTGATCTCATGTCCCAAAACTCCTTCAAAACAGAGCCGCTCCACATCTACATCTACATCTACATTTGTATCATCATTATCATTATTATCATCATCAACATCATGCTTACTGTATCCATATCCTCATCTTTATCCTGATCCTCATCCTTATCCCCCCTCTCCTCCTTTATTTATCACCATCATCTCCACCTTCATCACTATCAATTGTTGCTAACACTAGCGAACACAGATATCTCGACACTCTTGGAGCCTCTGCAACCACTTGTTCAAGGTCAACCTCATCTGGATTCTTCTTTGCTTTCGCCTAGCCAGTTGAGCCGTTGCAGACATGGCAGTTGACCAAACCTTTACCTAAAAAGTGACAGAAATATAGAGAAACAATGATCAATTGGCCCAATCATAGGATGTTTGTGTATCTTTCCGTAAAGAAGCTCAAGTTCAAGACTTCCAAAGAAACCTGTGCGCGAGCCACGATGGCATTCTCAGAGTTCACCACAGAACTTTCCTCCTGTGAGATGACTTGATTTGATTGTGACTCGTTTCCAATATCCCCTGGCCATCCCTGGCCCCACCAGTCTACCATACCTTTCTGAAAGGCAAATGAACTCAAAAAAAACGACGGCTCCAGGTCAGACTCTGCGTATCTTTCTGTGAGCTGTGTTCTAGCCTGCCTTAGTCGCCAAGTCAGTATTGAAGGGAAATTCCCCGCGAAGTGAAACGGTGAAACGTGGCATTTTCTAAGGTGAGAAACGGTCGGGTGATCGGGACCCACTGGTTGACGAAGCCTGTCTGGTGGTTTCTCGGAACCCTGGCTGGGAATATGTGGATACTTTCAAGAGAAAGAAATTCTCAGAAATTTGGAAACTAAAAAAACAAACCACGAATCACAAATGAAGGCCTGGAAAACTTCTTCGAAAACCCACCTGCAGCTAGGGCACAACACTGGTGCTTTTCGAAGATCAAAACTGCGAGGCTCCCGGCCAGTGTGACAAAAATGAGGCTGGCTAAGGTTCCATGCCTCAAAATCATCTGAGTCCGATGGAACTTTCATGAAGTTACACGACCACTTTTCTCTTCCATTTCAAGTGTTTCAGATTTCAGATTTCCCCAAAATGTGGGGCTCTCACGCACTGCGCTTACCGCCCGCCATGTCTTCAGGTGCAAGACGTCTTGCGAAACTTGTTGATATTAGAATCTCCTGTTTTTGATTTTTGGTTTCATCCATGTTTTACGGTCCCATATGGCCATATGGTCCCATCACACACCTTCCGTGTTGCAGTTCCTTCTTAAAACTGTTGGGGAGGCTTGAAGTGTTTTTGTGTTTCAAGTCCATGATTTCTGTTGCGTGTCCTGCCATTCCAAATGGCTTCGGAGCAAAGGCCATCTATTTTGCCGCAGTTTACAGACTTATCCCATCCAAACAGAGTCTCAAACATACCTGATGTCTTAAAATGTGCGATTAGTTTTCAACCAAAATAGAAGTTGTTAGTATTTTCTGTGTTTGTTTGAGTATCACGGTATCGCAGCTTCAGGGGCACCACTCCAGAAATCGAGAAAACCACACCGTGGTGCGGATCCTGGGCAAGGTCGGTGAAGGAAGTGATGAATTTTTCTGAGCTCTGACTCTCCCGGACGTCGATGTGATGTAGAAGACGCCGATGTTTATCTTGGGCAATTTGGAACTGTGAGTTTAAGGAAAAAACAGTTCTTTCTGAGTTTCGTTGAAGTGGTTTTTAGTGACTATGAACATACTGTGACTGTGATCAAATTTTGCTCATCAAAAAGGCCTTCTGTAGCAACGAATGAATGTCGGTTGGCTACACTCTCTGTGGCCCAAACGCAGTCTCCATCACCGTGCGATGCAAAAATGAGTTCTTCGTTCTTCGTTCGTGCCTTCGCAAAGCGTGTTGCAGCATCAAGTCTTCATATCTCAATTTTTGGAGTGGGTAGTCTGCCTGTGAAAGCACCATTGGCAGTGGATTTTGGAGAAAAAACCTCGCAACATTTCCAAGGATTTCTAGGAAACACTGGAACACACAACACGGTGATACCCACCCAGATGTTGGGATGCTGGACACCTTACGACTCGCATGGATTCTCAGCAGTCTGACGCATCCATGTCGAAGTAAAAAAGGTCGATACCAAGGTGGAGAAGGACATGGATGATGGTGAACCTGCTCCAATGTCCAATGGGTCCAAGCTTCAGCTTTTCAAAAATTTACTACCAAAAACACACATGTGGAAAGGCGGTCATTTTTGGTATCAAGTCTTGCCAAGTCATCTTGGTATTCAAAATGTCAAAACATGTTGGATGTGAAGGAAGTCTTGTAGTACATAGCCACCGCACTCTTGCAGTATCATGACAGATTGACAAGACTTCAAAAAAAACAAAAAAGACATGTTTTTCTTGTCATTTCATTTGCACCTGTGCACCTGTGATTCTGTGTTGGGTCCTAAGGCAATTCAACATGCAAGTCATGTCAACTCACAGAGAACATTGGGAAGCCGAGCTCCAGCAGGATACCTTTAGACCACAGCTCGTCGTCTTTCCTAATCGGCCACACGCCTGTATGTTCGCGGTTGGTTGGTCGTTGACGTTCAGAAGCCCTCTCTGATCAAGTCAAATCAAACCAACCTCATAGGCATCTTTTCCAATGGAGACCTCAAGTTGGTTGTTGTTTTTTCACAAAAAAAAGCCGAGGAATCCAAAAAATCCTAAAAATCCCGAAATCGAACAGTTTCATCATACAAGCCGCAGATTCTGAGGTCAAGTACCACCAACAAAGGCCAGGCGAATCCCAAAGTGCACAGGTGCCACACCATTCGTGGCAACAAATGACTCCAAGTGCTACCGTATAGCAATGTCAAAGCGACGCTCCTTCTTTGTCGTTGGCCTGGTGAGGTGAGGTTGTACAGAGAACACAGTGGCATGACGCTTCTGAATCATAAACTTGCCATATAATCATATAATATGTATATACAAAAACATGTATATCCGAGAATTTTGTTGTCCCCATAGTTTCTGGACAAGCCACCCCCTCAGCCAAAATGCATTCCCAGCCTCTGAATGTCAACTTCAAAATAGCAGTGACGGCCTGCTTGTTGAAAACTCCAAAAATGACCAACCTCTACAGGTCTCTCAGGCTTGTTTTGTTTATCAGCAAGTAGAAAATTCTGCCTGTCGCAAGATCCTTCGGCGCCCAATGACCTGGTAAACCCCGAGATATGCGGCGTCACACCAGAATAATTGCAACAGAATCTTCTGCTGGCTCTGGTCCTTTTCAAGTGCAAAATCCAAAAAGATTTAGACCCATTTCAAACCATCCATGCTTCACACAAGGTTAATGAGATCGAAACTGTTCACCTCCAAAACATCCAAAAACCCATCCTCAGGGTGGCTTTGTTTTAACGTCGTCACCATCACCAAATGCTAATCCTCATGTATGTACAAAGGCGGCCATTGCACCTACTGCCCTACTTCCAAACTTTCTTCTGGGCCTCTCAAGAACACTTGGATGACCTAAGGAGCTGCAAAACACCAGGATGGACCCACGAATGTGGTTTTAGGGTTGCTTGTTTCAAAAACACTTGAAAAATTCATGGATATTCATGAATTCTACCATGGATTAATGATTGATTCAAGGCTTTAAGAGCAATCAACAGCAGTGGAGACATCCTTGAGACAGTGACTCCAACGTCCAAGAGAACGTGCAGAATGCAGAGGCGTTCGAAACTGTCTGAACATGGCAAGTCCCTCACCCATTGCGGGGTGTCCTTGGTGGGAAAATGATTGTGGGATTTGATGGAATGGCCATTATTCACCTCAGCGAATTATGTTTGGGAGTACATTTTTGTGCGAAGGGCGGAGGTATGTTTTGCTGGGTGCTTTCAGCAGTTCTCAGGCTCAACTGGTGGTATCAATAAGTCATACACTTTTGCGGTGGGAAACATGGGGGGCCATCTGCCAGGCTGCCGTCAGCGAGCGGATGAGCTTGGAGGCTGAAGTGGTGATCTGTTGTTTCGGGTGCTATGCGAAAAAACAAGGGAAACACACACACACACACACAGAATTCAATCAATTCAACCAGCTTCTCTCCTAAAAAAAACACCAGCTGACTCTCATTGACTCTCAGCCTGCATCCTCATGCTGCGTCCATCTGCCCTTCCAAAAATGGCTTCGTCGCCACCTCTCGGTGGATTTTTTGTCGGCGTTGCCCAGCCCAAAAGTGTACAGCTCTCCTCCGCACCTTCTTCACACAAGCAGGTCACGCCATACATGAGCCGCACCCTGGGCAACACTGGCATCTACCAACCGCCTTAAGGATCAATCCAATACGAGCGAGCCTCTTATTCCGAGTGATCACAACGTTACCAGAACCCTCAGAAAGCTGAGCAAATTGTTGTTCCTGCACACACAACTTTGATCTCCATCGCAGTGGTCTAAAGTGATTGGGTTTCGTTTTACAACATTCGGTCTCTATATATCAACGTAAGATCATAAGTGTTTCATTTCTTCTTTGCTGACACAGCTCCCTGAGTCCTGACCAGAATTTGTCTTGTCCTTGGTCATTCGGCCACTCTTCCGTTCCATCTTTTCGCTGACCGAAAAACTCGCAGCACTCAGCAGCTGACCATCCGACGTTCAAAGCCTTGCAGAACGGCATCTGCATTCAGCTTCGACAGAAAGCCGGAAAAAATCTCCTGTGAGGGATTTTTAAAGATTTTTGCCTTCAAAATGCAAATGAAAAAAATCCACATCTTCAAATTATCAAAAGCTCATCTTTGAAATCCTTGAAACCTTTAGGATGAGTGATCAATCTGAAACTGTCCTGAAGCTTGCCATCCAACTCTTCCTCCTTTAGAGCAGCAGGGCCATCAAGGCATTCAGCGAGGGAGGCCTCGCTGAATCACCACCAGCCACATGTTGAGCTCGGACACAAAAAGCGCCCCAAGAATCTTGGGGGGTTGATTATAAACAATAATGATTCACCAGTCATTTTGGAAAGTCATTTTTAGAAGATTTCCACTACAAAAAAAACGGTCACTGAATCTTTCTTCAAAATTCGATTCCCGAAGACAAAATTTCACCCACGACAACAATCATACCCACCTGACACAGCGATCGTAATGGTGCACTCAGCGGACCAGTCCTGCAATGGCTGGAAACTTTCTGCTTGGGATGTTTCTACCTTCCCATCAGCGCTCCTTAACTCCGTATTAAGGTGCTTCACAGTCTGCACTCCCCAGCAATAATCGCTGGTCGGCCTGAAGAACTTAAAAATAATGTTGAAGGGACGTCCCCAATCTCCAAGAAAGACAAAACTAAGATGCCAACACTGTCAAGGTGATATGGAGTGAAGGTTCAGTGCTAGTGGCCGCCTCATGTAAGTATCCTCGTGGGATATAGAGAACCTGAGGACAAAAAACGATGAGAAGCAGAGATGGTTTCGTTGCTGCAAAGGAAAATTGGAACAGTGGTAGCATCTTGAAGTATCTTGAAGTGACATACATATCTACCCATTGAAGTCATAGTCAAAACTCTCGGAACCTCTGCTTACCCTTTTTTGTTGTGGCTTATTTCAGCAGTACAACTTAGATCAACTTAATACCTTGACATACCAATGCCTTCAGCAATTTGTCACTGAAGGTTTTTCCCACACAGCAACCACCAACCACCCCAAAACAACCTTCCCCAGCTGTACAGCTATATATATAGCCAAAGCTGTGCAAGAAACGTCATGTGGTTGAATTGTGAAATCGAGCTCTTTGGGTCCGATCAAATGCTCAGGGACTGCTTGTTCTTTGCCAAGCATCTCCTAAGAAAATTGATGAATTGAACAGATCCATGCACACCCTAAAACACTGAAGTTGGATGAAGGTCGGGATGCCTTCATGTATCGCTGAATGAATTTCTCCAAAACATACCAAAACACGGATTTCACAGTTTTTCCAACGTGTTTTATTGGCAGTGCCGGTGCGTCAAACCCACGTATCGGTATGATCACATGAAACCTATCCACACCCACTTTCCGCTCCATGTGGTCCTCTGTATAGGGCAAGTGTGTCGGAGAGTTATACACCGTCCACTGTTTGCTTCCCCACACTTGCAGCAGGATAACATCTTGGTCGTCAGTGTGCACTCGAACTGCCTCCAAAGACAGGCCGGGAAAACACTTATGTAGACACTAGAGACAAAGTTGCCCAAAAAGGATTACAGAAAAACTCCCCAAGGGTTTCTGAGAAATTTCTGGAAAGTCTCCAACTCCACAACTCTTGCCAATTCTCTGTGTATCTTTAAAACAGCATCCCAGCTCGATGGTAATACTGCCCCATCTCAGACCCAGGACAACCCCCGAAAACCTGCGAGCCAGGTGGTGTTAAGTACACCACGGCAAAGACGTGCTGAAAATGACGATCAGCAAGACCTGACTGGTGTCAGACAAAAATCATGATCTATATAATGCAAATATTGTAATGTTATGATACTATATTCTGCAAAATTGTGTCCATGTAATATGTCATGTATTGTCTTACACAGATTTGCATAGATTTGTATACAACAAAACACTTCCCAACGAAACCGTGACCCGCCTTTACAAAGATCAAAGAGAACCTTCAGGTGTCGATCTGCCTCGTTTTGAAAAACGCCTGGGGTTTGGAGAGAATCAACCCCTCAGCAAAACCCGAGGTGCCCGGCTTGATTGATCACCATAGAAAATCCAGCCAAATATGATTGCCCTCAATTGAATGGTCCGCCCCCAAGATTTATGATTTCGCAAGTTTAGGTCGGTGAGGTTCCACCTAGATGGACTCAGGCTTCCACAGGGACTTTCTAAATCACTGGTCTCGTTGGACCGGAACATCTTGAGGTTTATACCTGACATAGGTTGCAAGCTCTTAAGACACCCCCCAAGAGGTTTGGTTGGTTTCAAACCTGCTTGGTTCAAGCATCAGAGAAATACACCCTTTGAAAGGCAGGCTCAGCATCACGAAATTTACCACGATTCGGGCACCTATGGCTCGACCCACAGCAGCTGCTAAATCATCCGCAAAGAGTGCTTCTGGAAGACGATTGGCACCTGTGACAATCCAGTCATGCTGACAGTTTCAAAACAGAAATGAACCACCCAAAAATAAAACAAAAAAAAATAATGCATTAGAAAAAGAATCAGTCTATAACAAACCTGCAAAGCTCTAAGATCATGCAGTCACTGCAGTTAAAACTTCGAAAACACAAGGCTGCCAGGCTTGATCCTCTCTCCGCAGCACGGAAATGCAGAGGTTTCCGCTCCCAATACTCCTGCAACCCAGGAGCATAGATAGGCACTTTCTCACATGAATGAAGGGATGGAAGTATCCTTAATGACCGGTTAACCATCCGTTTTCGCGTCCCTCCATTTCAAGAAACATTTAATTTAGATGGAATGTGACCATAGTCATTGGAAATGATCCCTTCTTTCTCGCAAGTCCTGGAAGAACGTGTTGTCGAGCAGTTCCTCAACCACTGGCAAGATTCAATTGTAAGAAGCGACAAAACAACCAGGCTGCACATTGAATTGGCAGCTAAATTTTCAACTAGGGTCCAAAGTTTTAGACATGCTGTGTATATAGATAGAAATATATAGAGAGAGAGAGAGATAGATGCTTTAAAACGCTTCTACCATATCAAGATCCCGTTCCAGCAAACTTTGAAACCTCAAATCCAAATCACATAATATATTTACAAAAACCCAAAATTTGGCCCCTTTCATTTCCCCACGAAGATTCATCAGTGTCTTCAACGGATGGGCCCCAATTGGTTTCCCCTTCTCGAAGTGAGATGCCTTTGGACAACCAAAGCCCATTGGGGAGAATTCCAGATTTGACATAAGTCATCAACTGTCTCTTTTTTTTGTGCCAGATTTTTTTAGATGTGGAGTTGCAGCCACCCAAGCCCCACGCTGGGATATCTATATGTTTACATATACATACAAATGATACTATGACTAGACTATATACATATCATATATCATATGTATTATGCGTCATAAAAAAAAGCAAAGGCAGATTCAAGAGTCCACTCAAGGTGTAAAGGGATTTCCCATCAAAAAATATGATTGAATATATAGATTACGTATACAAATTGTCTGTAGATTCACCAAGAGATGCATCCCTCCACCCCTGTCCTGGCACAAACCTTCTGCGACATCTGCACCGGAAGGTCGATTGGTGGCCAAGCCCGGATCACCGGCACATGTTTTGGTGCCCATGGAGTCAGCCGAGAAGTGGATCTTAAAAGTTACCTAATCTTACCAAGTAGATGTTGGTTAACCAAAAGAATCCTCAACTCATCAAAATGTCATATAAATGTTGCTAAAGATCAATTGATTCATGGTGCGACTTGACATCACATCTTTTTTCACAAGAGTTTTGGAGGGAGGTTTCTTGGAAGTTCCAAAAGCGCATTTCGGGAACTGGGAAGTTCCGCTTACAGCTTGTTCGTAACTAGTTAGAGCCGGTAACAAAGAATTTGGGGTTACCTCAGCTCTGCCAATATTTCAGACAGCCTCATACCTCCTCAATGAATCGATCATGTCATGGCTGTGGCAACCCAAAGTCTTGAAATTTCATGGCTGCGGTGCGCACCTTTCGGCGTCAAACACACTGAAAGGTTGATCCAACCTCTGCGCACGCCACGCAATAAGCACAGCATCACTGCAATTGAAAGCACCTTGCTCCGTAGCACTTGGGCAAATCGGCGATAAGGCATGCGAGCAATTGCACAGGCCTGGTCCAAGCCAACGCTGAGTATTTATTGTCGTCCAAATGATCAAAAAAGATAGAAACACCATCATTTGATACTAATCGTTACAACATATAATTTAACACCATCTATAGTATGAAATTTGATGGCAACAGTTATCAAACTAACATCATTACTCAATCTACCCAATACTATAACCCAGGTTCCATTGCCTCTCACTTTACCAAGTATTGCATCTCATCCACCCCCAACCTTCTTGGCACCAAACTTGCGCCATGTATCTAAGCCTTAAGAAGTGCCATGGGTTTTTCAGTCGCTAGGAATCCATGGATGAAGCCATTCCTTTGAGATCCCCCAACCGTTTTGAAACGGTGAAACTGTCCGCGACACCAAGGGAGAAAGCTCCTGCAATGGTACGTTTGCATCTCGATAACGAAAAAAACATGTTCTGGAATATACACTCAGGGTACAGTCCATTTCAGGCAAATCAAAACACAGACTACTTGAGAGTTACCTTGTGTAACTGTTAATCATTGAGAAACTTCAGGTGCGTAGCGATAATAACCCAAGTATCTATCCTCAAACCTTTGGACTTGGCTGTACAGCTCATGTGTCCTCCAAGCACAAATCAAGGTCTGCAAACGCTCGGACATATTTGTAGTTGCGATCGACATACCTCCAAGCACCCAGGCCCTTTCCCCAACATCCATTTGGTGTTTGATTCCCTGAACATCAAACTAGCATAGCCAAAACCGATGTTTCATGGTGTTTCCTATCCAAAGTTCGAATTAGCATTTTAGATACAGTAGGTGATTCGACTTAAGCTGAAAACCTCTAACTGCCAAGGCACCTGACACCTTTGTTGGCATCTGACATCACTGCCAATGCATGTCCCAAGGGCCATCCACAGGAAACGGCTGAGAGAAGGCCCTGGCGACTATGGTGTCATCATGGTCTTATCCAAATCAAGCGTCCAAAGGTTGAAGCTCATTCAATTCAATCACATTGATTGTTTCCATTGTTTTTTTTCCATTCAGCCTCCTGGATTGCTTTGTCCAGGACTTTGCTGTGTTCATCAAAATGATTCCTTGGTTCCAATATGACATGAGCCGTCAGATGTTTCACATGCCAGTTTTAGAGCCGCACGTGAATTGTTGCAAGGCACTGCTGGCCTGCTGGCGACCAGCACATGGAACGTTTTTTAAAAAAAAATGAACGGGGTATGGTCTGTAAAGGTGACAGCAANACAGCAACAGCAACAGCAACAACAGCAACGCCCATCTCTACATTTCCCAGGCAAGCTTTTGAATCCAGCCTGAACCGCAGCCAGGAAAGCACTCCCTATTGGACACCTACAAACGATGGGCTTGACAGGACAAACACCAAATGCTTCCGCGTCAACACAAACAGCCAAGTTTTTAGCTTTTAGATGCTTTTAGTGTTTTGTCTGGAACACAAAACAAAATAACACTTTGCCTCAGCGATGCTTTGAAGTTGGTGTTGTTTACAAAACATTCCAAGACAAAATGAGCATCATTGGTTTTGAAAATTGTGAAAGTGAGACATGGCTTGGCAGCTTGGCAATGGACGGATCATGGTTCCCGTCTAGGCTTCCGACTCATCCTGAGCTTGCGCCCATCTTCTTGAAGCATCTTCCTGGATGGCTTTAAGCTTCGGATGTACCACAAGATCACAACAAAAAAGGAACTGCACCGAGGATGGTCTATAGCATCCCCTGGAGCTGCTACAGAAAAGTACTCGTATCGTTGTGCTCTTTAAGACCAGTGCAACTTGAGACCAAAAATGAACGGAAGCTGTGGAGTGGAAGACTCATCAGCAATCTCTACAAAAATACATGGCATGTTCAGCGATAGAGCGCCGGAAACAAGCAGGATCCAAAGGACAGAGAAATTGGGAATGAGCGAAATCATACTGCAGTAGGAGGCAGAAACAAAAAAAAACACAAGAGAAAAGAAGCACAGAAAGAGCGGAGTCACTATGATGATTCTATATAATATACAGTATGTCTATATAAGTAATGATGCCAATGCCATGATAATTATTATCATCATCATCATCATCATCATCATCATCATCATCATCATCATCATCATCATGGTTTTGATGATAATCACGATGACATTGAAGCAAAGCATGGTTGGAATCGAGCCCTGGGAAGAAGGTGGGAGAGCTCTGTCCCCGAAAGATTGACATATCAAAGGCAGGCTTGCATACTCCAGCTGTCTGTCCGACAACGTTAGGGAAACGATGAAATGATAGGAGGTTTCTCTAAATGTTAAGGAAGTGCGGACTAAAAGTGCGATCTTTTTCAATTCGATACATAGAAACCTCTAGACACGTTACAAGAAACCACCTTCAAAACCCCGCGAAGGTTGCCGACAATTATTGGCGTACCATAAAGCCACTCATCAGCAACAGAAGTTGTACGACCTGGCTACAACAACCAAACGGGGAGACGTTTAAGAAACCAAAAACATCCAAAAACCACCAACAAATGCGACCATCTCCTTGGAATTTGGGAGGCCTCTGGGCTTTGAGAGCTCATAAATTGCCTTCGAGACCTGGGGACAATGAGAGTTGTTCAAGTCTTGCGGATATATTGAAATGGAGAGTTTTTATGAAAAATGATGGTATGTCTCAGGCTGTAATGAAAATCACATGGCAGTAATCTTTCCCAAGTCGCAGAGACCAAGAATCAAGTGATCAAATTCATGGTGTCACCCTCCAGGCTCCCACACCATTCTATTGCCAGTGCTCTCAACTTCTTCCAATCAACAACCTTCACCGAAACATGAAACCAGTGTAACATTCCAGTACCTTTGACCATCAAAACATCCCCTTTCAGCCTTGCAACTGTTGGCATGTTTGACTATTCTGAAAGTTGAAACTGGTTGTTTTTAAAACCTTGGACTCAGGCGCCATTGACGATTTCATCACACCTCAGCCAGCTTCAGCTCCGACGTAAAGACCACTCCAGCAGTTTCAGGTTGTCGTTCCCGGACGCATTACTTGGCACGCCAGGAATTGCCTTTTCGCAAAGTTCATGGCTCCTTTGAGAATCATCTTAATTACCAGTAGTTACATGTTCAACAGAAAAACCAGTTTGAACAACTCACGGATAATTTTGTTTGCCATGGAAATGTGGCCACAAAAAACGTGTCTTTTCCTTCCAACTGCGCCATTTTGGGGAATCCAAAAATCTGGCGTAAAACTCAACTGCCGGGCCTTCAGCTCAAAGGCGAAGACTTCGGTGGCCTAAAACACGGGGATTCCCGGGGATTCTCAAAAAAAACACAAGGAAAATTACAAGAATTACACTCCGGTAAACCAACTAACATAGCAGGCTGGAAAATGGACCCCTTTGATTGAGTCGATGTATTTCAAAATTGAAAATGGGGGTATTCCAGCCAGCTATCTTAGTTTACCAGAAATTTTTGCAGCTTTTCTCCAGTTTGGTGAGTTTTTTTCAACCTCAAAGATCGGCCAGCGGCTTGAACAAACCTCAAGGTTTCGCCGGGAGATGTTCTGACACAAATCCCACGACTTTGGGAAAGGGATTCTTTTAAGAACCATGGTGTTTTTTTTTGAAGGGAAACCACCAGGAAGCTCCCACTTTTTTTTTCGGCAGAATAAGTGAGTTATAAACCAGAAATATCATTTTTTTTGTTGGTTTCAGTGTTTCAAATCAGCTACTAGCATTTCCTTGTTCCCAGGGTTCCCACACTTGGAGTTTCAATCGCCTGGCGTTTAACGAAACACTTAGGATCGCACCACGTGAACTGGAAATCTGCTGGCCAAACCATCCTGACAAAGTCAATGGGCCACTCCAAAGGATCACAGGTTAGAAGGGACCCCCCCAAAATTTCCATGGATAAACTCTACATTTCACCGAGATCATGTGTAGATGTATATAATATATATATATATATATCTATAGATATATACAACTTATATAACTTATATAACTCACTATATATAACCCCTATCTCAAAAATGTAAACTTTGAAGCTGGCAAACTCCCTTTTCAGGACACTCCAGTGGTAAACCCCCCCAACCCTTGTTGAGGTTCCAGCTGCTATGTGTGCAGCAACCTGCATCACCTGTTGTTTGCCGTCCTGAAAATGCGACGTTTCAGCTGCGGCTTTCCCGGTTTCCCCCACCAAAAAGCCCATGCCTTTTTTTGTCATATCTTAAAAAATCTCAAGGTGGGTCATTGTATAGACCACACTCTTTACAACGAAATGGGAGGGGTTTGAATCTGAACCCTTGTAGCTCCGGAGATGATTGTCTTGCATGTCTCAAGACACTTTATGTAGGTACAAGAATCATCTGATTTCATTGCATCACAAATCTTAGCAGTCATTGAATCATAGCAGGCTGTCATTGCAAACATCTGGGCTTGCCAATACCTACATCATACTTATATAATATAAAAAATATGAATCATATATTCACCCCTTGCAACCTGCTGTTGTCTGTTCAGTGGACTCCCTGCCTCATCCCGTTGAAACACCGCCGTAAAAAAGTGAATCACCGCAAGGTTCAACAGCTGGCGAATCAGTTGCCAGAAGGGGCGAAGCCCGGCCAAAATTCACAACAAGAATCCTGAAACCAAGAAACTCCCTGAAACCCAACATTCAAAAAGCCAGCAAGACTCCCAACGGGCATTCCTGCAACACCGCAATTCATTACCCTTCAAAGTGTGAAAATGGTCATGTTCAATCTTCAAAAGTCAATCTAGACAAAGAAGATAGTACATAAATAAGTAGAATTGCAATAGATTGTTGTGGAGTTCTGTCTTTCGAAGTCTCGCCCGATAACAACGCATTTATAAGCGGAAACCTTTTTTCTGGCTGACAATACTCGCGCCCATTCTTGCTTTGGAAAAGCTCTGTATCAACCCTCATCACACTTAATACTATGGAAAGAAGTGTGCTGAGGGTTGTGCATTGTGTTGGGCATCGAAAATCGCTTCTCAGAAATCTATTGCTATTAGACAATTAGTTTCTGAACTATGAAGCCACTAAGTCATGCAGTGATACCACGATGCAGGCAGAAGCGACTGCTGCGCTTCCTTCGCTCACAAAATGGCATCTGTGCAGCTACATTCGCAGCTGCCAAGGAATGATCTGCTTGCGCTTTTCACGTTGCAGAGTCTAGCGTACACACTGTACAGATCTATACACTATCTTTTGCATCTATCTTTTTCACAGGGTTTTCACCTCCGAAAAGAAAGTCTCTTAGAGAGTTTCTCTTTCTTTGAGGGCACTTTTCCACCACATTCAACAGAATCTTTGAGGTTGGGAAGTTCACAGGGTCGAGGCGAGAAGTTAGACTGTGGAATGTTCACAGGCCACTGAAGGCTCCGAATGCATTGGTGGGGTCGAGGGCACTGGGAGCACCTCACGTGTCCCACTCTTCTGTGCCACGACCTCCTCACACTCCGTGGGTGCAGACTGAAAGAGGGACGCAGCACGGCTCAAGAGTTTCTGCAACTGACTCGGCTCCGCGCGAGAAAGGCCTGAAAAGCAGGGATAAGAAAATGCCAAGAAAGAGATGAGAAATTCAGCTTTTGTGCCTATTCTGAAATCTAAATCTTTGTACATTTGTATGTAAACACGTGTCTTTTACGTTTTTCTCACCCTGTCCCCACACCTGTATTAGAGACTGGTATCTTTTGGACCTGGCCGCAGTTGGTACCGATGGGTTCGGAATCTGTCCGTGTGGGATTAAAGATTGAAGCTTGCATCTGTTGGTATCATTCATCATTCACCTATATGGGGGTTTCCTAAAATGGTGGTACCCCCAAATCATCCATTTTAATAGGGTTTTCCATTATAAACCATCCATTTTGGGGTACCCCTATTTTTGTAAACACCTATATATTCAGATTGAATTCCAACATGTCACACAGCACTTTGGACAACTGTCGCAAATTGAAACTCGTACTGCTGGCCCCAACGAAAGCTTGAAGCACTAAAAGTCAAAACCAAAGCCTCTCTGATCGACAAGTGATGAAGATAAAAACAAGGTGAAAGCCGTTCACTCCATCAGTGCAAACTAGTAAACTCTCAGTTCCAGCCATTTCTAGCCTTTCCAACCAATCTCCAAACCCCATGCCTCTGGTTCTTGTGATTCTTGGCTCTTTCTCAAGTCATCTGCTTCTGATTCCTCCTCAGCCCCTTTGCTCTTCAGACTCAATGAGCTCTTTCCACTCTTTCCACTCTTAGTCCTCAAAAATGAACAAAAATCAGCCATATAAACATTTCGGCAGTTACACCCCTGAAGTTTAACATAGCCCCTGAAAAATGGTGGTTGGAAGACTACTTTCCTATTTGGAAGGTAACAAACTTCAGGGGTGAGCTGTTAAACTTCAGGGGGGTAAACATCCAATCCAAAACAAATCATCCCTGCAACAAACCGCACCCCATCTCTGGTGATGCCAGGCACCTCCAGGTTCGGTGGGATTTTTCACTTCGATAGAGAACTTGTACAAGGTCGCCTTGTGCAAGGTGTCCTGGAGGTTGATTGAAGATCTACGAAACAACATCCTTTGGATACAAATTCAATGAGTTGCTACGAAACCCCAAATCCCCCTGAAAATCAATGCTTGGAAGATGTAATTTTCCCTATTGAAACAGTCCCTTTCTATGGGAAGATGTTGATTTCTTTTTAGGAGGGGTAATAAGTTCAAAAGAGGTACTTTGGTAAGCAAATCCCATCATTTCAAGTTTGGAATTTGATGGAGCTCCACATGCTCTGTCCTTCCGAATGCGGACTGGGAGCATTCTCTTTCTCCTAGCAGACATATCAGTGAATCTGGGGACACATGATTTTCCCAAAAAAACAACATGGATTCAGCGCTTTTTTGAAAGAAAAGCTCTGCAAACCCGGTGAATCAAACCAACTCGGTTGCAACTCTGAAACACCGGACCTGAACCTCATCCAAGACTTGCTCAATCACGCCGGTGAGGTCCAACGCTGCTTCCTCGACGTCATCTGTGGGATCAGCAACGTCTGCTTCCGAACTTTGAACTCGCTGTGCCGCCTGACGTTTTTTCCTCGGTCAGTCACGGAGCTTGTCCCATTAAGGCCACCAGAAAAGGAATGGAAAAGGACTGAGTAGGCATAGTCAAAATGCTCATGATATCGGAAAAAAAAAGGCCTCGTGAACGAAACAGAGAAAAAATCAGGGACAAACCCTGAGTATGGAAGCGAACCCGATTGAAAAGTATCTTTCTCTTTCCAGAGCTCTGAGTCCCAAAAAAAAGCACGGTTCAATATTACAACATGGTAACATGCTTACAACTCAGCGTTTTGAACCATCGAGTTGCTTGATCTCTTTGGCAGAAATGCGATGAAGAGTGGAGTTTGTACCTGTTCGACTTCCATCTGGCAGGATGTTGCCATGGCCCTTGAAGGTGAGAATACCACCATTGAAGTATCTCCAGGCCAACAGTTGGAAAACATAGCCCAATGCTGCCAAGGGCACAACCGCCCATGCAGTAGCCTCGCCTAAAGATCCCTTACCAGAAATAGGTCGGTCCAACGTCTTGGTGTCCACTAATGGGGAGGTTCGAGTGGTCATCAAGGCAATCCAATGACAAACAAAAGGTGACAAGGCAGCACATGCACTGATCAAGGTCAAACACATGTAGCAACCCTTCAAGGCATACCACTTGTTTCCCAGGATGGTCATGATGGAAGACCACACTGCGGCTCCTCTCGCCACATCCAAGCCCACCGAGACCAAGATGGCAAAAACAAAGATCTCCGAGCGGAAGTTCAGATATCCCAAGTCCCACAGGCACAAGGCACGAAGCAGGGATCCAGGTGGTAGCAAGCAACTGAAATCCCGCATGGCCCAAGGACCCCAACGGTTCATCTTCGTCATCATGCCAAAAATCACAAAGAGAGCAATGGGACTTACTAAGCCAATAGCCAAAGCAAAATATGAGATCTCTGATGGTTCCCAACCATTCAAGGTCCACCAAGTTGCATAACTTTGGGCTGGATAGGATGCCAAGGTGTTGAGACATTCAGCAATGACCAGCATTAGGAAAGACATGTGGGTCAAACCTTCACGCAGTCCGGTGGCCGGAAGAACATAGGAGGCATAGCAATGGGGTGCTTTGAAGAGGAGCACCAGGGTGGTTAAGGAAACAACCAGCACCACTTGCTTGTTGATATAGTCCAGTCCTGCCGATGTTGCTGTTTTTAGATGATATGATTTTTTCCAAAGGAACAGCAAGTGCGGTTCAAGATCCATTCCCAAAGAAATCCCTGGGTGAAACTAGAAAAGAAACGGCCGGTCAGTAAGTTTGTGTATGGTTTCCAGCTTGTCCTGCATAGCTCAGAGTCACAGCAATCCAGGAAACACCGGACCGCAAGCTCTCAAGTACTCCAATTCGTCGGGCTGCCACCTGAAAACCGCCATGGAAATCTTCATTAAAGTTCCAAATAATGAAGAGCATCCGAGAGGTACTTTGCAAGCCACAAAGGCCCAAATATGTCAATGAAACCATGGCACTGTCAAAGAATTCCTCTGGCAAAGCAGGTACAAGTACAAAAAACAGCATATTCAGCAGCTGAGAACTAGCCATCAAGAGATTTGGCGGAATGCCCCCAGACAGGAAGAGCCAGAGCAAACATCCAACAGCAGATCCTGCATAGAAGACAGCCCACAAGGACTCTTCAGATGCACCTGACTTAGAAAGGGCTCGGGTTTCCAAGGTTTTCAGCAAGGCTTCACCCACGGGTGAGAAAATATAGCCAAGGGCAATCACCACGTGAATGCGTAAGCAAACTCCACGTAAGAATGGTTTCATGAGGAACAATGACAAGGGACTCTTCTCTGTAAGTCGCTGCTCTGCTTGGCAAATGTGACTTTGTAGCGTCTCGGCGTCCTATCCGACAAACACACAGTTTGGCAAATTGATGTTTTTTCACAATCAACTCCAGAACCTCAAATATCCGGTATTTGTGGCTTCTCCAACGATACCCCGTTTTGGTGTTTCTATGTGTGTGTGTGTGTGTTTGAATATGTTGATGTTGTGTGTGCGTGTGTGTGTGTGTGTTGATGACCACCTAAAAACCAACATCTACGCGCATGTGTGGACGTAAGTTGTATCCCAGAACTTAGTTGGCGGGTTCATGGGCGTCACCTTATTGTAGGAAAACGACAAAAAAACCTATGTATTTAATTCAAGAGACAATCTGAAATCAAGCATATTGAGTTCAGTTTGAAAGACTCTCGTGGCAAAGTTTTAAATCCAAAATTTTGATCCTTGCATAGCCTTGCTAATCCTGCTTGGGATCAAGAAGGAGTCAGTCGATAAATCAAGCAATCAAACAATCACCAACTCGTTCGGTCAGACTTTTGAACAAGTTCAAGTCAAAACATCAGTTTCTGTCAGTTCAACTTGCACCTAATGTTTCAAAGTATTGTCCAATCATAATCTCATCAAAAAGGTCCAGCACACCTTTTTGCCTACGAGTTTATGCCATCAAAAAATAGATTTCCAGCTTTTGCCAAGATCTTGACCGAAATTCTCGAACTAGAACGGTTTTTAAAATGACACCCAACAAGACTCCTTTCAGTCAGTCACTTGCGTTTTACACTGAAACGAGTCATGCTCGGATTGACTGAAGGGGAAGAGAGAGATTCAGAAAAGACTACGCCAAAACGGAGGACTGCGTCGAACTATACACATCGACATTATTCATCTTCCCAATCAAATCCATCTTCCCAAAATGTTCCAACTGTTCCAAAAAGTTCCTAACCAACCAACCAAAAATCCACCAATCACCCCCAGTCCTTGACCCTTCCCTGCGTCTTGGCCATGGCTTGGCGCATGATCTCATGGACCCGTTCCTCACTGACGCCTTGTGTCAAAAACTCGGCATCCTCTTGTACGTCCAAGACTTGCATTCGGTGGGCCACCTGTTTTCAGGGATGGGGAATCTCAAGCACAAAAAATGCTGGGAAGAAGGGAGAACCTTGAGGTTTTGAAGACATGACTTTTTTTTAACAAACAAGACACTAAGAACAAAAATCATCCTGCAATTTTGGGGAAAAAGGATGGTTGTCCTAGTGGGGAGAAAATCTTGTTTTTTCTTTAAGCTGGTTTCTAAAATGGTTTGTTTGTGAGGATGGGACCCCATCCAACTTCCCAAAAGGGGATCTGGATATAGATGGTTTTCCTTCAAAGATCCGGCAATCCTGCGAGATTCTCCATATCAAGTTGGTGGTTGAACCAACCCATTTGGTCAAAATGGGATTCTTCCCCAGGGATGAAAATTGAAAATATTTGAGTTACCACCACCTAGATATCAACTGGTGCAAAATTTCTCCCAAGAGCATCCTCGAAATTTCCAAAAAACCCAGCTCTGGTCACCTGCGCAGTCGAAGACATCCGACGCAGCTTGGTATCTTTGCGCGGAGCCAAGGCATCTGCAACAGCTTTGGTGGCACCCTTCCTGGCCAGGGGCTAAGGGATGGGAGGGATGATCTTTCTTTTACCATAGATATATATGTATATATATATATTATATATACATATGATATCAATATGTAAATATTTTTACATATACTGCAAATATCTCCAAACCTGGTAGTGTTGGCCACGTTATTAAAAGGATCTGGCCAATTTGATGGATAATCAATATGGATACTGAAATCACAAGTAAACAAAAATATAAACCACATCCATTGCTGGCACTCACCCAACTGTCCTGACCCAAAGGTGATTCAAGGTCAATGATTTGTTGTCACCCTGCCGGAACATGGTCACCGCTTCAGTATATGCACCAATCAAATTCTCCCTCCAGGTGTCGAAAGGGAATTCTGCTGTAGTGGCAGCACGTGCCATTTCCCAATAGTCATTCTCAGGTAAGTTTAGCGCAAAATCCACGGAGCAGAAGAAGGAATCAATGAGACTCTTGGCATCATCTGAATTTTGCTGTCGGAAGTAGACCCCCGGCATCTTCCCCAAGCCACCAATGGCACAACCCACTGAAGGAACTCCTAGCAAACCAAACTCCACATCTACGTAACCGAAAGGCTCTGAACAGGAAGGAGTGAAGCAAAGGTGTGCTCCGCGGCGTAAATCCTCCGTGAGTTTGAAGAACCTCAAGGAACAAAAAACAAAAAAAATCAGTTGACCATCAACATGGAAGGTCACGTAGGATGGGGAGGGGGCACTCACTTGGCATGCTTTCTTCCAAGAGGCTTGGTACACACGAAGAGCCGACCCTTGAACTCATCTCCCAATCCTGCCAGAAGCTCTCCAGCAAAAAGGCCACAGGAATCATCAGGAGGTCCTCCAATCACAAAAGCGAGGAAAAATGATTGGAGAGATGCTGAAATGAATGATGCGTTTTAATGGTTGTTCCGTGTTTTTTTCTGCTATATATCTATATATTCATTCTTTTGCAAGAAAATGCCTTACTTACCAAAGAGGGAAAAAAACGGTGCGTGAATTTCACATGGCTATCATGTGGTTCCCCATGATCTAGCCAACTTTTCAGGACTCCTGCCAGCACAATCTGAACTTCAGGATGACTACGCAGGAAGACCGGTGTCAACATGGCGATGTGATCCACTCCTTTTTGTTTCACCCAACGGCCAATGAAGATCAAGATCTTGGCACCTAACAAAAACACAGATTGAATCCCAACACCTTAAGACACCCCTTGTTGAATCTGTAAACATCTACCCTGGACAAAAATGGCATTAAAACTTGCTTCAAAACCTCAACAACCCCCCATTGAATCCATCCCAAAACACCTGGATCTTCATCGAGACCACAGTACTTCTGCAGCGCAGCCTTGGATTCAAAACGTTGCTGACGGAGCTTGTCGATCTCTGCGTTGGCATCATCCGAGGGATCCGTGGCATTGTCCAGGGAAATGATGTGTGGCAATCCGGCAAAGAGGGTCTTTTCACGTTCCAACTCCACAGCATAGTTGTATGCAACACCACAAATGCCATGGCCAGCCTGGGTTTCACGGATGTAGGTAACACAGGCCTTCAACATGTTGAAACGTCCCTCAAACATGCAATACTTTCGAATGGTAGAGATCTCAACGTTGAAGATCAGGCTCAATCGACGCAGATGGCTCACAGTTTTCCAGAATCTATCGCAAATGAAGTCGGTTTCGATCACACCTCAGGGTGAGTGACTAACATCACCGAAATCTAGGTGTGTCATGTGGCTTTTCCGTGAAACCCATCCCCCAATTTGGAGCACACTCAACCCGTGGACCGGTGGACCGATGCTGCAGATTTTCTGTCAAAAAAAATACATCACACCATGAAAAGGCTGACCAAACCGAGCTGAGATACCCATGTAGTCTGCATTGTGCAACACCAGAATCACTGGCAACTGCTTTTCAGGAGATAGATATAGAGGTGCCATGGAAGCATGGTAATCCATACAATGGTACACATCAGGACGTAGCTCGCTGAGCAACAAGGCGACCGCCTGATTCCACAAGGAAAAGTACCGAAGCGTTTTGACTTTCGTCATGGAACTCGGATATGGAGCAGTTTTGACCCGTTCCGTGAAGAGTTCGTGGTTTAAGAGGTACCAAACCCGAAGGATTCCACATTGTTCACTTTGCATCGTGTAGACCACGATCTCCATATCCTGACCATCCACCACAACTTTGAAACGAGTGAATTCATCCAACGGCCCATAGTCCACATCGCCGAACATCGGATGAACCAAACTCATTGTGCCTGGTGGATGTTCTCTCAACATTTGGTCCAACACTTTTCCAAGGCCACCGGCACTCACCTGCCAAAGGGTGGGTGTGACAGGAGTTCATCAGCAGTCGGTCTATCCTCTAGAAAATCTTGATTTACATTAATCATTATGACTTCTTGTGCCTTTCAGCAACCTTTTCACAATCCTATCTTCGAAGCCCCCAAATCACGACCACAACAACAACAACAACAACAACAACAACAACAACAACAACAACAACAACAACAACAACAACAACAACAACAACAACAACAACAACAACAACAACAACAACAACAACAACAACAACAACAACAACAACAACAACAACATGATCACAGCAGCGGCACCCGGACCTTTACGTTCCTTTCAGGAATGGTGTGTTCAATCGCAGCAACCAGGATGTGCTTGGGTTCCACTCGCAACCCATCCGGTTGACAAATATTGGGTGGTGTCGGTTCCATGACTACACTGAGGTAGATGCTGGTGCGTGAATTCACTGCAAGGATGAGGATTACGGCCAGGATCCATATAATGGTGGTGGAAAGGGTGCCCCACATGGGGAAGACTGAGCTTTGAGCTTCACAGCTGTACTCCTCCAAGTGTGGCAAGTCCACTCCCTTACAAACTGACCAATCACCTATGGAGTCTGATTTGACAGAACCAATGGGAGCAAAGATGGCCACATGGCTTGTAGCCAAATTACCAGGCACCAAAAGGTAGGTGCTGTTCGTGTCCTTGAAAACCACTGCCAGCCGAGTATCATCAAATAAATCGACAAAGGCTTGGCCCTCAGCATATGCTTCGGAGATCTCTGGGAAGACATACTTGGTATGCTCCAAACTCGGTGTCTCTACCATACGCAGAACCACTAGCATAGTCCGGGGTTGGTCTTCAGGTACTTCAGCAATGCTTTGATTATCCTCCACTAGCAGCTTCCAAAACGCCATCTCCTGATCTGTTGAAGCATCCACTGCCTTGGCGGGGACATCTGCGAGGGATTGTAAGGGAAGACATGCCTTGCGCATACGAATCAAGGCGCGGGTCATCTTGAACAAGGGATTCGCACGATCCAACATGGGATCTTCGCACCAATGAGGACCATTGGCACCCTGTAAGCTTCGGTCGATGCCAGCCTGCCATGATTTTGATATCAACGAATCTGGTGACCCACACTCTTGCCCTTAGGGATGGCCTTGCTGCTTATATCCTGCCTTTAAAATGGCTTATCTAAGTTCTCCTGGCTGAGATCTGAAAATCAAAAATTCAGTCTGTATGTGGATATGGTACGTCGCTGCTTCACTTTGGCAGGATCCATACAAAGAAAGCTTCCCTGCAAGCACAACTGCTTCCCAACCCCCCCAGCCTGTTGTTGGATACTGGGCACGGCAGATCCTAAACGGAAAGGACCTCTGGAAAACATGTCCTGACGCCAATATCCTGAATTCATGGAGGTGGCCAAGGTGGTGTAATCACAACCTGCCAGAATGGTTTCTGCAACTTCATCCTTCATTCCATCTGCCACCATCCCTGCCTTCCTTCTTTCCCGCTCCTCTCGGCTTTTGAAGCACACTCCATTCAGACCCATCTCAGCACCGTTGTAGATCTCTGGAATACCATACCACGTGAAACTCCATGCCAAAGCCACTTGCAATCGCCACACATCCTCAGCATGGTGACTTCCTTGCTGTGATAATAACCTGGGCATATCCTTGGATTCAGCTGCAATCATCGTCAAACTGATGTCTCCCTGAGTTTGTAGAGTGCCACGCGATCTCATGACAGATTGATGCCAATCTTCGCGTTCATACAAATCCATGGGTTTGGACGACCCTGCTGCAATCTCTCTCACTAAGAAGGACTCTTGAACAGGGTATGTGGATAAAAATCCAGGCATCTGGGAAGAGAGTGCACTGTAATAAGGACAAATCTCGTCCATCACACCTTGAACTCTCTTGGGCAAGTATGTAGGACCTTGTGGGGGTTGAACCTTCCCAACATGCATAAATCCAAAGGGAGAGGTAGATTGTTGCACTTCACCCACAGCGAAGAAGTTCTCCTTGCCCAGAGCTGCTGCATAGAATCGCAGTGTCGTTGCCAAATATGATGAAAAGTCTGCAGTGATATGTGCAGCTGCGCTCACTCGATATCCATCAATATCAGCAAAGGCAATCCAGTACTTCAATAAGTTCCCATAAAGTTCTTGGAGCGCTGTGTCCATTGTGTTGAGTTCAAAGTAGCTGTTGGAAAAAAACTCGGGAAACACAAAGCCGGCATCAATGGATGTGACATTCTCCAATCCCAGCTTGATAAAGTCCTGACCATTTGGCCTATACATAGCCTTCGGACCACAGCGGACGAAGAAGGATTCATGTTGAAGATACTTGGGCAAGTCTGAATAAACCAAACTCTGTCGGTTCTCACTTGGAATGAGAGGATAGCCGCGATCAAGCCCCCAATAGGCCATTTCTGTTTCTGTGATACATTTGCTCACCTTTTCCACTGTAGGATTTGCCTTGTACTTCATGCCCTTGGCACAAACATGATTCACCTGCACATCCAAAAGGACTCGCATGTTCAATGCATGCGCATCTTGCACCAAATCACGCAAGAGTTCTGGGCTTCCAAAGCCAGGATCGATCTTGGAGATGTCGGAAGTACAGAAGCCGTGATATTCACCTGCAGTGTTGGAAAAATCTCTGCCCCCGGCAGGCTCCATTTGGATCAGTCCAACTTAGGGGCAAAAACTCCTGGTTTTTTTTTTCGGAGTATATACTTTGGATTCCTAAAGAGTCACCCCATGATCACAACAAAAGTTCAAGCGAACAAATTTTAGTGTACTAAGTCGATCTATTCGATACTCTCATAGTCTCTGCACTTGCAACTTACCGCATTTTTCCGGTAACTGCTATCCAGTCCCACACTTCAACCATGGGCACCACCAAGCCAACACATCCCTCAAGACCCGCCTTCAGCATTCAAGAAGATGGGTGACAAAACGACGGTGGACACACCCAGTTGGTTCAGGTAGCTCAGTCGCCCCTTGACACCTTGTAAGTCACCGCCATGACGCCACTGATGGATGGACCATGGTTGACCACTCTTCATTTCATCTACCTCAGAGGATGAAAGCATAAGCTGAGGAAAGTGAAAATGGTCAGGGTTTTTGCGTGTTAAGTCATTGATGTGTGGTACAAGAAACCCCAAAACTTGTGAGATCTACTACAAATTTATTTGGCAATTGACTCATTACTCATCTACACAGTCTACAAAATTCAAACAAAAAAAAACATGGGAATTTAATCATAGGGATCTAAATCTACTCTCTTTTTGCATATCTTTTCTTAAAAAGATCACCCCACCTGGAACTCTGGAAGATTGGCATCATCGTTGGACAAATCTCCATTGGCAAATCGATCCACCAGAATGGAGTATGCCACATCGTGACGCCATGATGCGGGTGATTTCAAACCTCAACGTCTTCACCGGTGATGATTCACCGGGGGTGAAACCCTTAGGTACCAAGGTGTAACTGTAACACCACCCCACCCCCGGAGGCAGTGATCGTTGTTTTCAGTAAGGTGAGGTTATATATAACTGCACCGATATATAGGGGTTATAGGTATAACTCCAGTTACCTATTAGTTTTTGGACATTTATAGGGGTTATAACTCCATGTGTAACGATCATAGGGGCCCACCGGCCCGTGCTCCTGGACCACATTTGTTTGTTGTCTTTTATATGAAATTGTCCCAAACAAAAACACAAAGGATATTTTCGAACAATGCTGAGTAGTTGCGAAGAAATGAACCAACTCAGTGATGGAACACCAGAAAAACACACACATGTCTTCAAAAAAAGGGGGAACATCAAACACTTGAAAGAATACATACACCAACATTCCGCACCAAAGAAACGCTTGTATTTTTGTAGTTGGAAGTCCTTCTCTGCCTCAATCACGCGATCACGGCTCCATTGTAGTGTTTCTTGGATTTGTGGTCCATCCGGTTCATAGGGAGAAATCTGTGCCCTTCCCAAAGTGCGTGCCTCCTCCAAAGTCACAGGTTTGGGTGGACAAGTCTTCAATGGAAGGGTGGTGGTCATAGTAGTGGCCAAACCGGAGCATTGTGAGAGATCTGAGGTGACAGTGTAGTTGAGGAGCAAATCATTGAAGAGCACACAACAAGTTTCTGAAGCACCTGAAGGTACAGAACTCACCTTTCTTCTGCAGCACGAAAATTGGCCACAGTTACTCATCGCTGGAGAATTGTCATTTTCTTTGTACTCCATACACTTGTATACTCCCACTGTTCGACACCACTCCTGATCTTCGCCAGGTAAAAAGCCATGTCCCTCCCAATCTACAGCCTCCCTGGGTGGCTCACACTCTGGTCCTTTTGGACTGCACAAGTGGCTCAACCACAACTCAATAGCAAACTCTGCACCTGAGGCTAAGTTTTCTTGTTCTGTCCAACGCTTCCTTTCCATCATCCACTTTCGGCTGGCCTCCGTCCCAGACATGGTGGGTTCCACATTGAAGGTATAGTAACGTTCATCAAAGGAAGGAATGTTATATAACAACTTCCGGGCTGGATGAATCCCATATGAAATACTCCAATCTCGAAAAGGTGCAAACTTCGCCTTCACAAAGCGATCCAACGTCAAATTCACAGCCCAGGTGAAGTGTTTCAACTTCATCATGCTGCCTAGATTTTCATCCTTGCCCCACTGGTTGAATTCTCCAAAGATATTCATGGATTCATGGTAGGTTGTGACACATTCGGAATCCAAATCTCTACAATCACCCACCACAAATGCGGCACTTCCCTCTGCATGGTATTGGACCAAAACGCTAACTCCTGGTATACTCTCCCATTCACTGACAGCTTCCATAGGCTTCCACGAAGACCAAGTCGAACCGAGGTTCTTGATGCGAAGCCAATCAGCACCACTGGCATTGTGACAAAGCTGGGTGAAGTTGCCACAGATCAATCCATTCTGCTGATGTTTCTGAGGTTTTGCTATGGCACCATTGTCCCGATCAACAATGAAAGAACCTCGAAAGCCAACAAACATCTCAGAACCATCCAGTGAGTGAGCTTCCTGTTGAACCTCTACTGTATGAAAGCCATTCCTCATTGAAGACATCTCCACCTCCAAAAAGATCTCAGAACAGCTCTGAGCACAACGGAAGTAGGCGGGTTGTCCATTAAGCCTTGCAGCATTCACAACTTCTGGATCCATAACCCTATCGAAGCGCAGCGTGATGTTCTTGTAGATCCCTGGTTCATTGTGCCAGGTGACATGGGAGCCATGGGATGGTGACATGAAGATCACGGATGGTGGCACAGCAACCACTGGCATGGGCACCAAAACAATGACCTCCAATGGTTGCAACATCACCGTGACATCCCTTCCTGGACTTACCATAAACATCAAAGGATCTTTCTCTGCCACACAATCCGCCAGTTCAGTTCCAGCTGCCCATGACACAGGGACACGCAACGTCTTGTTATTCTCCGTGTCAAAGCTGGCAATCACAGCAACCCGCTGTTGTGCACTACATCCACGCTCGAAGACCAAGACGCCGGGGATCTGAGGATTGGGCGCAGTGATCCGATCACAGTCTTCCAGGCCAAAGTCTCCGAAGTAACCCCGGCGCAGGGCATTCAAGCGAGCAATGTAGCCTCAGGTGAATGGGTTTTCAGCTGTTCCCCCCTTGAAGTGTCCATGAGGAAAAATCTCCTCCATGGAAGATGACTGTTTCAAGTAAATTCTGCGCATGTGTGCTTTTGACCGGGTGGGGATGGGCAACACCTGGGTAACATGGGAATACTCTTTCATTGGGAGTATATGCAAAACTGTGTAGATATGTATGACGGTATTTAGTATACAGTGCCCCCCTACACCTCCATCTTTGGACCTTGGACAGGTTGTCTTGTTGCGGAGGTCAAGGTGCCGGAGAAAAATGGGTGGCAATCAAAAACACCTCACGTTTCCTTGCAAATCATGGCTGCTTCAAACATTTTTGGAACCCCCTGAAATTCCCAAGTTCTCAGCTGCCTCAAATCTTCTTCGCTTTCAAACAAGTTTTGCCACACGGCACTTGGCATGTCGCATCCAAGCAACGATAGGAAGAACTGCTCATATCAAAGTTGTCACGAGTTGCTGGATTGCCATTTGGACCTGTCTTCACGGCTTGCCACGCTAAGGAGACTGTCAGCCCCTGGCACTGCAGAACAGAAACTGGCATTTCAAAAAACCATCTTCTTATTTCTTAATTGGGTACTGCATCTCAGGAAACTTCCAACTCAACCCTGCTGAATTCTTGTGGTTTCGCTTCGGTTTTTAGCATCAGAAAGATAGCTGGCCTCGCGGGCCCATCCATCCAATGCACTTCCGGGTGTATCAAAATCTTGCTCATCCCCGGCATAGTGCAATGGGATACCAGGCCTCAAAAAAGAAGATGTTTTTTGTGCAGAGACTTTGTAAGGACATTGGAGAATGTTAGTATCACACATCTCACAGTTCTTCATCTGCAAAAAATCCATGTCAATTCGCAGATTTTAGAAACTCTGAGATTCCAGCCAAAACGTGATGACAGCAAGACACATGCGTAAGGCTTGAGAGTTTACCATACTTTGCAAGCGCCAGTTGTCATGATTGTTGCAGAAGGTCCACATTGCATATTCACGTCGTCCTGTAGTTGGGTCTAAGATATCAATCATCTTGTTCTCCTCAACATAGGCCTTTACCAAGCCATCCGCATAGGATGGATCCTTGTAGACCACGGCCGTGAAAATGTACCAATAGTATGGGTACACAATGCCACCTTTCATTGTAGAGACATCATCGATGAAGGTATCCTGTCCATACCTTAGAGCTCGAAATACTCACCAGTCACCCACTTTTCATGGCTTCAATCTGCAATTTTGATATAATAGACATCTACCCCCCATGAAACTTCTCTAAAAAATGTTTCTGGGATCTATATGTTTTTTTTGCAGGCCAAGAAGCATCGTACTATCACGGCCTCTACCTGTCATTGTTGCATACCGCGCAGGTGTAACATAAAATTCGCCCCAAATTCCGAAGCGATCTTTTCCCAACGACTTGGCATGTTTCCGCATCTCCGGTGCCCAGGTCTTGTAGAAGTTCAAGGGAACTTGCATGGGTGTGTCCTGGTGTCATGGTGATTTCCGGCCCGGAAGATTTACCAAAAAAGTCACCCAGAAAAATAGGAAACGTTAGTGGGGAACGAGTAAAAAGATGTAAAACTCCAAACTCCCTATCAAAATGTGCTGTCCCTATGAGAGTTTCATAGATATATGATATCATTGTTGCTTCAACCACACAATTTTTCATAAATTTCAACTGGAAATTCAATCATCATCAATCATCTGCATCATCTACCTTCCGTCCAAGGGTCCACTCGGAAGGCATCTATGTCGCAACTCTCAATAAGAGCTTTGGTCATAGCAACATACTTCTCTTGCACGCGCTGATGCTCCAATCTCAGGTCATCCATGACCCCATAGATCTTGCCTGGCATTTTTGGGGGATGATTTCATACCCCTTTGTTGGCAGCAATCTAAAATAGTAGGCAATCTATATCATTCATTACAAATTCATTACAAAGCACGGGACAACCACCAAAATTTTGGATGCAAGATGAATATTGCATCACCCAGGCACCATAGTTGATCTGCCAGGGATCAAAGTAATCAATCAAGTCTCCATTGTGATGAAAGTCTGACAGGTCATATGTGCCGGAACCCGTGTCCTTGACCCACTCTCCATATTGACCATAAACGGTTCCATTGTACTGCGCATCGGGCACCCAGGCATTGTTGACCCAAAAGTCGTGATAAGGTTGTTTTCCCGCCGGCGTATCAAAGAGCATGTCTTCATCCTGACCCATCTTCCGGCAAGGTGAAAAGGCGTTTAATAAACCTTTCAAAAACTTAAAGGTTAAAGAAAAGGCAACTTCATTGGTAGCTGCTAAAATACCCATGCACCGCCTCAGTACTTAGATCGATCGCATCATTTCTTCAGCATGTTTTTTATAAAAGAATGTTGACGATCCCAAGTCAAAACCCTCCAAATGCCCCCCAATCTTTCCAAAAGAAACAGTAAGAATTCTCCCTGGCTCCTTGCGGAATTGCAATTCATACTCACGGAGACCATCCTCTTCGTGAAACCTCCAGGGAGCTTGTCCGCTCTGATATCCCGAGAAGTAGAACTCATTGCCCATGTGATTCATAACCACCTGATAAAAATGGTCGATCAGAATCAGAATCAAACAAAATTTGCCAACCCCTCAGGATCACCAAAAAGCTTGTCAATCACATTGCTGTTCATTGAGAATGTCCAAAAATCTGTTCTCAAACTTGATCCTGAGATGAGAACATCAACAATGACATACATCCCCAAGTTGTGCGCAGCATTGATCAAGTCCCGTAGTTCTTGTAGAGTTCCCAATCTCTTGTCTAACAATGTGAAGTCAAGCATGGCGTACCTTAGCACACCAAAAATCTTCAAGAAATGCCAACAAGAATCTGATATTCATCCGTGACAACACTCCTCTGCCTGCAATCTAAGGAACTGATGGTAGGAATTGTTCCCGTTCTGGAAAATTGGCGAGATCCAAACAGCCTCACAGCCCAATCCCTTGATGTAGGGCAGCTTGCTGGTCAATCCCACAAAGTCGCCACCGTGCCTGGACCGAAAAAAAATCTGTCCAAACGTTCCTTCTCCATAGTTTTCCAAAATTCGTTTCCAAAAAATCTCTGATTTTCAACTACAAACTGCTCAGGGCAACCCCCAGCACCTAAGTCATGCACCTGTAAGTCATGTCGCGGACATCAAAGCCTTCTGCAAACAATTCATTGTTGCGCGGGTCCCCATCAGCGAATCGATCCGTAATCAACTGGTAGATGGACAGCGAGCGCCAGTCCTATTTTGACTCACCAGGCAAGTCTCGGACAGTGAACAGGTGGTCGAAACATGACAGGTATTTTTTGCAGCTTATAAAGCTTCATGCTTCATCCGAGGTCCTTCGGCGATGGGAAATACTTGTGGTTTTCCCACTTCCCTCTGTATGTCCGAGGGTTATGCCTCAGATTTTGGGGCAAAAATGTCAGATTCCGGCACTGTGGGTCGAGTTTCCCATGCTTTTTAAAGGCAAACAAAAGCAGAAATCTGGGATTTCCAAGCTCTGACTCCACGTTGATGTTCCACAGCGCATTCCTGAAATTGTGGCGCTCAGTTTCACCATGACCAATCAAAATTCGAAAAAAAAGGCAGAAATCATCTTTGTTTCAAGTTTTTCATGATCTGTTCTCTATCTTTTGTGGGGTTTTCCCTTAAAAAAACCATCCCCCAACGACCCCCCCCACCTCCAACACACAGCCCCCCCTGAATCTTGCGTGCATTTCATCGCCGCCAAGTCTCTCGGTGGTCCAAGGCGCTGCGGCAGCTAAGGTCCAGGTGATGAGGATGCAGCTCAGGTGGCCTCAACAAACATCTACAAGGTACATGGTGTTTTAATAGTTACCCTCTGGTAAACTAACATACCTGCCTGGAAAATCCCCCATTTAAATTTAGGAGTAGGAAATACATCGACTCCCAATGGTCCATGTCAAAGTGCCATGTTAGTTTAACGGAGTGTAATGATGTTTTTTGCCTGCGGAAATGCAAAATTGTTTTTAAAAAAAAGGTGGACTGACCATGAATCTGGTGTTTAGAGAAAAAAAACGCATTTCGCAGGTTTTTTCCAGTGCAATGATGAAGATTTGATGATGACAATGCCATGACAATTCTCATAAATAGTCAGGGACATCTCTCTCAATGCGAGACCCCAACTCCACCCCGCAAACTGATGTTTGTTCTTTTTTTTTCAGGGGTAGGGCAGTCAAGCTTATGTACTGCTGCCCAGGAAGTTCCAAAAAACTCTGCTGGGACATCCCAGCATTCCGGCTTGCAGGCAGTTGTTACTTCTTTGAAGGTTCTATGACCTGCATCTCTTTTCATATCAATCATATTTCAATATCGCAAAAAAAAAAAACGGCCCCTTCCAAAATTTTTGGGTCCAAGTCTCTAGTCATCCACTCCTTGGCAACAGCGGGCGGTGGACCTCAGCGAAACAAAGCTGTAGAAAAACGGTGGAGTGAGAGGAGAATTTTGGAGTAGCTTTGCTGACTCGTTCTGTTCTCACATGACCTTTCTCCAATGTATATTCTTAGCTACCTGCTTTTTGTTGCTTTTTTTTACACTTCCAAGCTGGAACTTTTTTAATGATTTGTTTGATTTGTTCCCTCAGAGCACGACCCTTTGGTTCCAAAGTTCCAGCCCGCAAGCGTCGTTTGTATCAACTTTGAGCCAAAGTTGCAAAATCAAGTCGAGCAGTCGAGCACTCAAAATCACCACAATTCTCAGATATTCCAACTTAACACTGATTTCATTTAGGATCACAAACCAGCCATCGAAAATCATCAGTCACCAAAGTTCATCCTGACCTCTGCGGCTTCTACAGCCTGTTGTAGCAAAAGCCGCCCAGACCTGGAAGTAAAACTTCCAAACTTCTTCGAGAGATTCATTGATCAATGAAACCAACTCAAGCCAATGAAAAAAAACTCACGGAAACATGTCAAAAAAAAATTGGAGTCTTTTTTTGTCCCAACGGTGCGCGCGAAAAACCATCACCCAGCTGCGAAGGGGGGGGGGTGTAACCGGCTTGTATTTTTTGCACTGTGAAACCTGCAGATTTTCATCCTGCAATAAGCATTTTGTTTTTGTTTCGGGTTTTTTTCGGTTTCGGCACTGTCCTGTACTGTGCCACCTCAATTTCCCTCCGGAAGAACATCGTTCCTCGTATGGATGCGAAAACAGAGGTCTCAGGCTTCCGGGTTTACATATGCGCATCCTCGTCCGCATCTTCCATGGCGGCGTCATTCACATCTGCATTCCACATGACGCCAAGTTCCACTTGAGGTTGATAACCTCCTCCAAGAATATCCTCAAAGTCACCTTCAGATTCACTGTCATCAGCTTGCTCATCGAAGGGATCTGGATTCAAGGCTGACATCTCGGAGAACACTTGGAACATCCTGAGTTGTTCTAGAAGTGAAGTGGGGCACCTGTTGGGTCTATAGTCAATAGTGATGAAGGCTACCATTTAAGATCTATATATGAAATATGACATGTTGCTCACTTACAAATGAGACAGAAAGCATCTTGCAACGAAGAATCTCTTGTAGATGTGCTGGTTCGGCTGGAACAAATCTCAGCTCAGGAACTGAAGCTTCTTCCTGCGCTGGAGGTTGCGAACACTTCGCGAATCACGTCTCCAACCGAAAAAAAAAAAAAACGGCCTCGTCATTTTCATCGTCTTCTTCGCGCAGTTGGCAATAGAGGCACGGATCAGGCCATGCATTCTTGTCCCTGGAAACTGCATGCCTGAGTCACAAGAAAGCGAAAACCAAAATAGGAATGGACAAGGGAGACAATGTTCATAGTTTCATTGATGCTGTTGAAGAGCAGTTTGGGGTCCTGTGTTCACAAGCAAATTTGTTCCAAAGAAATCAGCAAAGGCACATGGTAATGAAGGGATAGTCGATAGCACACCCTGGACCGCCAAGCCAAACCAGCCGCTTTGTGGTCAAGTGCAACACTCCTTCACCCTCCAGATGCTGCCTTGTGTACAGCCTGTCCACAGAAAATGACATACGGTTAGGCGAAAATATTGGAGCATTTTCTCATCAACTTCATGGAAGAAATGATGGACGACTTGATATTCATGGCTCATTTCAAGTCATTTGCCATTTGACAAAAGCGCAGGGCTTTTGTCAAAATATGGATGACTTTGACATCTTTGACCTACTTTGAAGGGATGACCATGACAAATAAAAATTCCCAACTTCGCCTTTTTATTAAAACCGTTAAAAGTCAGACCTTGTCTTTGGCTCAGACAATCGGATCTCTTCACCTTCCAACAAAACTGGAAGGTCTCCGTTTCGAGCGGGTGATTTCTCGATGGGCATTGCTGCGGAGGATTCGCAGTTTTTCAAAACTTGGATTCGAACCAAAACTTTGCAGCATTTTGCATCCACCAAATTGACAAATTTTGGTGTTCTAATATGACTAAGTGATTCATCATGGAATGTGCAAGATAAGAATCAAAGGTTGTGTTGTGTCACGCTGCAACTGGGAAACCAGCAACTTGGGTGGCCGAGGAAGATTGCCACCTAAACCGATGGTTGGAAAAATTTTGCACCAGCTCCAAATGCAACGAATTCTCGGTGCTGAATGGAGATCTACCTTGTCTAGATCAATTTTTTGAATCTGAAATCGGCTCAATCCTTCCCCCTTGCCTGCTTGAGCCGCTTGAATACTCCTTTGCACCTCAAAACAAACATTTCGGACCATTTCCCCCCAACCAGGCTTTGCTCCCACACGTGCCTCCTGGTAAAGCGTGTTCCAATCCACCAGTGGCCTAAGCGGCTTTTTTAATCTCCGGCGCAACCTTCGGCAAAAACGCGTAAATTCACGGCCGCCTTGGCCGCAATGATGCGCAATCGTAGTCAAAAAATGGAGGTCTTGAACCTTGCGCGGCCAAGGAAAAAAAATGGGAGAAAAATGGGAGAAAACGCAACGCCGAGATAAACTGCCGTCCCTGCCTGCAAGGCATGGTCCAGAAATCCACCAAGGATATTTCCATGGAGAAATCATTCCAGGTTTTTGTGGCAAAAAGGGTGAAAAAATGTAGCCCTGGGCACTCCCATGGGTATGTAAAAAGTGACATGGCGACTAGTAAATATATATCACAATATTGAACCTACTACATCGCTAAGAAGATATTAAACAATACCATTGGATTTAGAGAAGGCGTGTTCTTGGAAGCTGAATCGTTCTTGGATTCAGCATGTCTTTGGAAAGTGCAAATGTACTTGTGAAAGAGAGGTGGTCCGATATTTACAGTGGCCAGATGTGGACAAGCCATATAATTCACCTGCTATTCACGATTTCTAAAAACCCCCAGATCCACGACTTTTTTGTTGAGCACTAGAAGGCTTCAAAAGTCCGTATGGCGCTGTGAAGATCATCATCTCATACCATTGCCATGTTGCAAAGCGATTCATATTGAAGATATCCCTTGACAGTTTGAAGTTCTCTCCAGGGAATCAACCCCCAAATATCCCATGGGAAAGTTCAGGTGCTCCTCCCCCGCCAACTCTCTTTTCTTGTCCGGGGAACATGGTCGCAAACTGGACCGGGCACCTGTTTAGAGCCAAGCTCTGATTCAACTACAACCACTCGGACAGACCGAAAGGGTTTCCACCCGCGACGTTGCGCGCAGTCTCGGATACTACTACCGTGACTAGCCTCTCGCAAACAAACCTATGACTATTGCCTATGAATGTTCAACGTCAGGATGTTTCCCAAATCGTCTGTCCAAGTGCTGGTCACAATGGAAACGAGATTGGAACCAAATGCCATCGCCATCTGGCATGAACTGCGCAATGCAGACGCTTGAAAGAAAACTTGAAACTTCGGAAAAGCAGAAAATCATTTTCTACAATTCGTGGGTCGTACTACGGCAGTTCCTCCGCAATCTAGATCTGCGGACGTATCGACCCAGAGCCCCATGCTGAACAACGGTCAAGTTGGATCAAGTCACTTAGCTCATTCAATTACATGGTACATCATTCATCTGTTAGGTTCAGCACATCTCAATTGAATTCTGTTGGCCCCTGCCCTGAAACGGCCACTTGATGCTAAAAATGCCTCTTAAAAGGCAAGAGATCATTTCGGGAACCCAGCCATGGGCCGGCGCCTTTCAAACGAGTGAGATCATAGATCATTCAAGGCCGTTCCACCTTCAAATCGATGCAATGAATTTTGGGTTGGGCCCGGTTGGGCAGGTGATTCGTATGATTTCGCTGCACAGGTTGGCAAGCCACCTGAAGCTCTGAAGGAGCCGCTCACTGCATGCCATCTGTGGAAGCTCCGAAATCAGATCAAAATTGCTCACAATCGTGAGCCGTCGCAGAAAAATGTCCTGCTTTTCACATGGCAAAATAACCATGGCACCACCCAAGACACTCTCTCCATTTCATTACCAAGCGCCCTGGGACCTGTGCTGAGAAAGCAGATCAAATCGAATCGCTTCCAACCTCTGTGTCTCTGCATGTTTCCTGTTCCCCTCCCCTTTTGCTTCGCAATGAGAGGTTCCTTTGGGACAGAAAACATACTGAGCAAAACCAAGAGATGTGTACAAGCAAAACTGTGGAGTGCTGCCAAGTGATCATTCCCAAAACTTGAGGAGCATGCGATTCTGCAAAAATGACGGAGGACTTCCCCGTCCAAGTCGACAAGCGAACAGAAACTTTGGAATCAAAGCGAATCACTGTGACTACTGCTTGAGTGGCTCGTCCCTGTTCTACTCCTGAGGACAGGGAAAAAATTGGGAGCATCATGGGAAAAAATGTGCCATCTTTCTGTGCCAACTGGTGTGAGAGGCCGCAAGACTTTAGTGCTTTCGCTGCAGCTGTTCGACTTTTGCTGCGGTTTCCAAGAACATCCAAAACATATGGAGAAACAGACTGAGAGGTCTGGGCTTTGGTCAATCCGACTGTGGGTGTCGTCATTGGCCAGTACATCATGTTTTCTTAAGTTGAAAAGGGATCTTGGATATCTACTTTTCCTGAATGCAGCACATCCATCAAGCTACCTTTATTCAATTCCATTTTGAAGAAGGTCGGTTCGTCAGCACTCAAAGTACGAGACTGGACACCATTTCACACAAAGCAGGATCAACCTGCCTTTTGTGCCTCCTGTGTCTGTACCTTGAGGCTAATTGAAAAAAACACCACTAGAAGCCTCAGCTCATTTGCCAAGTCCATAACCCTTTTCACCTTGTCTCATGCCCCAGCCCCTTGCTGACATGTGCTCCAATACTTGTTGGCTGCTCATTCCATGTTTCCACTGCCACCAAGGTTCCCTTCAGTGGTGCTTCCGTCACCCCTCCTGCCGCCGCCCAAATACTTCTTCAAGGAGTGTTGAATCCTCAAAGCAGTGGAATCTTCGATTTAAAAACGTACCAAACGCATACCACCACATACCACGAGATACGACAAATAGTCGTGTGACCCAGCAAGTGCTGGTCTCTGCTTCAGCGGGAGGGAAGCGGGTAGCAATAGCTGCAGCCAGGTGGCTGTTTCTGCACAATCCTGCGATCATGGGATCCCAAACAATTTGCCAACTTGGAGAAACAAATCACCAAATTCCAAGCCCAGACAAAGTCGGCCTTTCCATCGTGTTCTCATCTTCCTTGGTGTATTTCTCCGGCCATGGCAATGATTGATCTGTGTCGCCTCCGAAGCGGATGATCTGGTCCTGGAAAAACTGTCAGGTTGCATAAAAGGGAAGTTGCATCCATGGAAAACGCAGTCCTTCCCATCAATGTTCAACCAGGGCAAGGAAATTAGGATGACTCATGAAATGCAAAGTAAACAACAATCTCTCACTTGAGATTTTTGGAAATAAAATTCAAATTCGTGACATCTGAAAGGAAATAAACCATCAGTCCGTGACATAGCAAAACCATGCGCCCGAATCAATGGTACTCAAGTGCCAAACAATTTCTCCATTTTGAGAACTGTTTCCAAGAGGAGGGAACCAAGCCCAAAAGTGTCAAAAACAGCATGCAGGAGAACCGAATCCAGAAACAACTAAATCTGGAGTCAATCGTTCTCAAAGGTATGCAAAGTTGGAAACAATTATATGACTCTGGGAATTTCAATGTGGAAACAATAGACTCAAAGGTTATATAATTGCGTTCTCTTTACGGTGTTCAAGAACTTACATCAAAAAACAAGGGCACATCAACTTTTTTCACCGGACCTGGGTTTCCCCATTCCCACAGCCCATGTCAACCTGCGTCACTGGATGTGCTAGGGTCGGTTCAAACGCTTTGATGCCTAGCATCAAGACATGTGAATCACAGCAGTCCTTTTTGAGATTACCAAAAATAATCCTGGCAAGAGACCCCAAACAGTGTAAAACACAATGCAATGAAGGGACAGACATTCTAGCCCCTAGGCACTCTCACATCACATTTCACCACATCACCACCACTACTACTCGTACTATGTGTAGGTTTGGAAAGCTATGTGGGCCCAAGGTCTATTTGCCAGAACCTGGCTGTTTCTGACCTATTTCTGATTCCTCTCTGGCCCCTTTCTGACCCGTTTCTGACCCGTTTCTGACCTGTTTCTGACCTGTTTCTGACCCGCCTGTTTCTGACCTGTTTCTGACCCGAATGAACATCGAACAAGTTGAAGAGCCGGAAACTACGAAAATTCACATGCACAACCCGTTGACGCCTACCCGAGCCAAGCCGAAACTATGAAAATTCACACACAAAACGAACATGCAGGCACGAAAGCACGTAAATAGCGGCGAATTCTCTCCGCCACCTCGATCTGGCGCCCCGGCCTTTTTCACTTACCGTAAGAACCCCAAGTGTTAACCACACTGTTTGGGGAAATACCTCCTTAAAACCCTGGCGTGCAAGCCTCCTGCAAGGCCAATGTCACCTTCTTCAAAATCCACGCGTTTGTCAAAAGCCAAGGATGCCATAAATGCATTCCATCGCTTCATCTTGATGGCCTCAATTCTGCGAGGCCAATGACATTCAGCCATTCATCCAACAAGCAATGAAACCCAGCTGGCCTCAAGGGTGTGCAGGATGACTTCTCCCCGGGCAAGCCTCACAAAGCTACACTTAGGCCGACGCTGAACATGTTGAAACACCCTAATGACTCCAATCTCAAACTGCTTGGATTGGGTCAACTGATATAACCTTGACTTTGTTCGGAAGGGAGTTTGTGAGTGACTTTTTGCAGAGCCAATCTGCATGGCGTATCCCTTCATGTCTGCTGCCAGAGATGTGTAGACACCACAGAACTGGCTGAGTCCGGCGGGGACCCCGTCCAGTGTTGATGAAATCAAGAAAAATCCTATGTCCTGCTTCTGATCTTGATATCTTCCCAAGCAATTCCGACCGAAACAACATTTAAAGTTTAAACGCCTCCGTGAAATCCTTGGGTAGATTTCATGACCTGTTTGTCCCATACTTTTTTGGTCAATACATCACTACTAGTGTTGCGACTCGGAGCTTGCAAACACTGCCGCAAGGCTACGACACCAAGAGGTTCCAGAAAAAGCTGTAGACAATGAGCATGAAAACCACAATGACCTCAACATGAAACACCATGAATAAACCTTCGATCTCCACTGGTTTCGAAATGCTGTCACTTGATTTGTTGGCACAGCAAAGGGAAGCAACTTTGAAACGCAATAAATCGGCAGCCCAAACCAGCTCTGCCCGGAGACCATGAAGAGGAGAGGGCTCTCATTAGCAATAGCACGCATCTCTGCCTCAGCAATCCAAAAATAGACCCGCCAACTTTTTGTTTGCTCGATGGATGTCGGCCCATGATGGCCCATGTCTTTAAAAAATCCCAACAAAAATCCGTGAGAAAAAAAAGCAAGGTTTGTTTGTTTCCCGCAAAATCTTCTTGATTTTGTTTGTTTCCTGCAAAATTAGATCAAATGATTTATATGTATAAATGGAAGCACCATGTGGGATGATTCTTCATTGAGATCTAAGTCCAAGAGTCCGTATCCATGACTCCACCTGCCAACTGAACCAAGCTGGTCATCGTGGAACCCATGTCCGTCCAATCCTTGGTTCGCAGTTCGCTGGAAGTTTACATGAAACACTTTCTGCTTTCACCTGTTGCTTTGTCACCTCATCGTTTCATTTTCTTCCATCTTTTGGGCATAAAGTATGCCTCTGAACCCATCGTGAGTGCTTTGTTGCTGCCAAGTATCACGACTTGTTAAGTTTGCAGCCTTACATGCACAGAAAGCAAACTGTCATTACAATCTCACATCGGGAGGGGCCAAAAACACTTGTATAATTTGATACGAATCTATCACTTTGAATTCACGACTTCGTATGTTTCAATTACAAAGCTCCAATTTTAAGTGCCAATCACCATGGAAAAAACCCACCTCTCGGGTCATGCTGGCAATGGCGAAGGAGAAGGTGACGACCATCACAGCAACGACCAGAATACACAGCACCACCTCACCGTATGTTTTGGTGAAAAGTGATTTCTTTGGACACATCCATAAAGAGAGTGTAGCAGCTTAGCAGTCTAGCAGCAATTGCTCAAGACCCACCCAAGACCCACCCAAGACCCACCCAAGACCCACCCAACCTGCTTTAAGGCATGCGAACACAAGACCTGAAGTCATCAGACTTGCATTTTTTGTTTCGGATTCTTTGGGTTTCTCCACCTTGTACTCGCAGAGGGTGATGGAGATGTTGGCCATGTCTAGGACGATAATGGCATACCTTTGGAGCGCCGCATTCGAAAATCCGACGCCGAGGTGTGTTTTAAAGGTGTGTTTTGATCTGAGCCAAGGGCAAGAAAATGCCAAGGACACCACAAATCTCATAGACAAGACCTTGGGGTCATCAGTAATCCAAAATCAGAATCTGCCGGTTTTCGATCTTGAAACTTCCTTTTCAGTCAAATTGTCAATTTACTATTTTAATCTTGGTCTTTAAAAAGAAACGTATCCCAAAAAACATGGCTTCCTTTGAAAAAAAAAATCAGGGAGAAAGTAATGACCAACCGACAGACTGACCCCCAAGGCACTTTTGGCATCGCTGAAGGCGTCGCACTCAAAGGTCACGGTGTCCTCCAAGTGGCATGGCTGTTGGACGACAACCCTGACCTCCAAACGGCTTCCACCCGCCTCGCTTTGACCAAGGCAATGGAACATCGGTTCAACCTGAAACAGATTCGAGGTTGTAAAGATCAAAAGCGCAAGATCTCAACAAATGGCCGCAAAGGAAAAAAGAAGCTTTTGAAGTGGAAAAGAAAAGCCAAACAAGCAAACATGAATGCTGGAGCTAAACAAGCCAAATCAAGACCCTATGTAGCTAGAACTACACTCTTCGAAGTGCTGCCACATGTTCATCAACTTCTCAGTACTTGTAAAATGCTGTTTTTAGATGATTTGGCAAAACATTCCACGCATGAAATACTTTCAACTTTCTGCTTCCTCACGCTCCGCAAGCAGCAGAGTGTCGGGATACACATCGGATCATGAAAATCTTTGAGACGACGGATCTTGGGCATCACGACTTTTTGAAGAGGCAGATCACAGGCAGAGACAGGCGGATCACGGGCAGAGACAGGCCCATCACTGTAGCGTCACTTTGGGTACAAATTTCGGAACACTTTGGGCATAAATCAATTCTATGCACATGGGGATCAAATTGGGCATGCCACATCTCACCCACAACTCCTGTTGTAGGGTGTGGGGGGGGGCTAAGAACAACTTGCGAACATTGTCTGACTTCCATCCGCCACAATTGTGATGCAGGTGATGCTGATGCTGGTGGTGGTAGTGCTGGTGCTGGTTGTGGTGCTGATGGTGCTGGTGGTGGTGCTGCTAGTGGTTGGTATGCATTTGCAGAAGGTTCTGAATTTGAGATTTGGTTCAAACGGGGACATTTTGTATTGCAAAAACGCCTACAAACACCGTAAATCAAAATTTTCCGCCTGAAGCGAGAACAAAAAAACCGCCCGAAGGAGACAAAACTTACTCCCCAAGCGATCCAGAATTTACGCCCGAAGCGAACCCCTGGCAGATGACAGGCAGAGACAGAATCTCTTGCAATGAATTTTACAGCCGAAGCCTTCATGCCAGTCTTTTCCGCCAGACTATATACCTGTTGCTACAACCCTTTACGCAGAATGCCATCATCCATTCACAAAACCTTGACTAGTCTTGGGTACAAGCAATTCATATTAAATTCTTGGATCACTTGATGGGTATGTTCCTCTGGCGACGGTAGTTCATATGTCTGTGCAAGGGTAACAGCTTTTGCAAGTGATATCCACGAACTGTATCCGAGTGAAGTTCTCTTGCAGTACAAGGTACACTCATCATCACCACGAAGTTGATCATGAGAACGAAACTGAAAATCTCCGGCCCACGCAGCAAGTAGCGTGGCAGGCTCAGAGAAAGGAAGACCGGCTCGAAATCCTTCACCAGAAAACCATCACTTCTGTGACGCTGCAAACCTATTGCCCTGCAAACTTGAAGGGTCCTGAGAAGCTGCACGTGATGAAAAAAATTTGCACAAGTTCTCTCCTTGATGCTGCAGGACTTGTACATCTTGTAGGTATGCCAGCTGAGAAGTCGAAGGAAGCCCATTGTGTAGATCAACGTTCGAGCAGTGGCCAGAAGTATTTGATTCCTGAGGCAATTCAAGACGAAGTCTGAACGGTTTTTCTTTGAGCAAAGTCTCTATCCAATGGAAATGATATTGCAAGATTTCAAACCAAGCAGACAGCTTTGCTTTTGACCATCTCTGTTGAAATAGGTGGCGTAGGATCCTGCAGCACACCAGGCTGGGTCAAGAAGCCTCAGCTCAACACCAACAAAGATCACAGCAACAAGCGACCAACATATTGCCTTTTGCAAACTCCAAGCAACAAGTGGCCAGGAAAAAGATCACGAAACTCACCACGGTCAAGACGCGGTCCAGAAAGAAGGTGCGTCGTGCCTAAACACCCAAAGGGAGTGTTTGTTTCATCTCAAAATCAGCATATTATCGTTTTTCTTTTAAGAGTTGGGTGCCGTTTCTTCAACGTTTCTTCATTTTGAAGCCTGGAAATTCTGTCAGCTCCATTCGACTGCCAGGGGACCAGCTGATCCCATAAGATGTCCAGTACAAAGATTAGCATCGGATGCATAATGGTCTTGGGATTGTCATACTTCACAAAGCTGATCAAGGCCCTGGAGAAGGTCTTCTCTTCGTCCATGTCTTGCATCAAATGCTGGCAGTAGTAAATCACGGGCCTCAAACCATCCTGCAAGAATGATTGCAAACGGATTTCGTCTTTTGCACAATGACTAACTGCTAAAAAAAGCCTGTATGATCCTACTGGAACTTTTTTTAAAGACGCATCTAAATCTAATTTATATGCATGTTTTCTGCCAACTGGTTTAATGCTTACCAAACCTATGATTGTATGATTTTCAACTCTTTTTTGGTGCTCAGAAACACACGGCATTGATGGCGTGAATCTCTTCATGCCTCCTGGCCTTGGTTTTATGTGAGCGCCAGATGAGTCCATCTAAGAGCGTCACAGCTAGAAGCGGAGCTTCCAGCAAGATGTGTTCTGCTACATCTGGCTGGAGCCTGTCAGAACCATAAGTTACCCATTAGTTAATAATAATAGTTAGTTTACATCATTCTCTCAGGTTTCTGAAAATTTCATAGATCGGCGTTCTTTGGATCAATTTTTTGTCGATACAGTGGACATTTCCAAAAAATTGGGATGTTGGAAGGCTTGGAATTTTTCATAGTTATCCACCGTGAAAAAAAAACATTCCAGGCCTAAAGATGTCATTCACACCGTAGTAGTACCGGTCCCTGTCCTTGGGCGCCCGTTTTGATGAGGAATCCCAACGGTCTGGTGTCGAAAAAATTCATCTTGCAGGCCAATTTGCGGCTCGAATGGTCAGCATATCCTGGAGCATCATCTTAGCAGCATTGTGGGCACCGCTCCTGACAGTAAAACCACTGGCAACTGAACTTACTGGGCCACGTAGCCGTGCATTTTCCTGATATCAAAGGGAAAAATGGAACCAGAGTATGTATTATCTGCGATAAGGGTGATTCTTCCCATGCATTTTTTGGTATGTTTGATGTGAGAATGGGGCCCTAACTCGAATTTGGACCGCTTGAGTTACCTAAACCCAAGCCGCAAGAGTTGCTCCCATGGTTTGCTTCACTGCTTGGCTCCTAAGGGCCCAATACAACGGAGAAATGCATTGACTTCCAACGCGAACTTGGAGAAGCAGGTTGCTACGCTCGCCCTCACAGAAGCATGGTGTTTCACATTCAATCTGAAGCGACATCTTGCAAACTCTAGGAATAAAACTGAGGCAAACTGCATCTTTCAGACTTAACTGGAGTTTGGTGAAACACCATACCACATCACACCAATATCCAATGGAACCCTCCAGCATCCCCTTCCCCCCTTCCATGGCACCCGCGCAGCTTCCCGAAGGGCTTTGTGGAGCAGTTTGGCATCGTCTGCATTGATGGATTGCCTGGAGTATCAACCCCATCAGTCACTGCCGCAGAATGTCATCAGCGTGAATCCCCAGATACAAGTCTTTGTCCAAGTGGCGACCTTCCTGACTGATTGACAGCCATAGCAAGGTGTGAATCACGCCGAGATACATCACCGAAGTGGAGCCTTCAGTGATTGTCCGCATGAGTACACGCGCCACCAAACCTCGAGCAAAAAAAAATGCTATTTGAATCCACGGTCCAACAAATGCAAAGCGTGTTGCGGTGGTTACACTTGTCCCCCAACAAAAACGCAGTTTCAACTGTTTTAACAGACAATCTAAGGCGAGTAACCAATGGACCAGCGGAAGCCCTCCAACATATTATCAGCCTCCTCCTTTTCCTGAGCGCAAAAAAAATGCACAGAAGGGAAGTGTAAAAGTCTTCTTGTATGAAGAGCATGCTACTTGCAGAAACGCCAACAGATTTGGCGAGAAAAACACCCAACACTTCTGAATTTACAAAGAAAGTCTTAGTATGTCTTAGTGCACTGCCAAAAGTCACTCATCGCAATCCCAGCTTTGATCTTGGGCTTGGGACAATCATCGAGCTTCTCAGAGTCCTTACTAGGTTCGGAATGCTTGGCAAGCTTTTCAAGGGTTACAACCACAGCACATGTTTATGTGAATCCGTGGGAAACCGCACAGTATGTCTGGTTTTGCATCCTGGTACTTGCAGTACGCATGGCATGAAGTACGTCGGGGTACATACCAGTACATGGAGCAAAAGAAACAGTGCCTCTTTTCACTCCCGCTTGCCCTCTGCTTACACACAAACTTGGGGGCCCAATGTGCTGAACACATTTTCATGCTCCCAGCATTTCTCAGGCACCAAAATGCCAAGTGTATGTGACATGCACTTGTTTGCAACAAGATTTTCAAGACCATGTCAACACACACTTGACCTGGCATAGAGCAGGCACTGTGGCGAGAGGTACAGTGATGTACTATGTAGGTGTTGTATGCACATCCAGTCACATACACTTGTACTTTTTTGATGCAACAAGAATGGGCCATGAAGGTCACAAGGAGTGATCTTTGAAATACAAAAAGAAAAGGCCTGCTGAACCTCAACTTATGTAGAATCCACTGCAAAACGTCAGAAACTTCACAAAAGAAATGCACATCTTCAATTTTGATGATTTCAAGGGTGTTGAAGACAAAAATGTTTCAGAACCACTGGCAACGTCCCAGTGAAATGTCTAGAATCGCACAGAAAACTCCCTGATCGATTCAGCTCTGGGCAAAATCCAAGTGGTGCACTTCTTTGCCGAGGAACCGCTTTGTCATGGTCTTTGTCATGGTCTTTGGCATTAGCCATGGACTCAATTAAACGTTTCATGACGACAACGCATGAGTCCGTGAACGGAGCAAAGAGCTCGATGGGAATACCATAGCCTCCCAAAATGTAGCACCAAGAGCCGGTTTCATTGGGAGAGAACAACTTCAATCCTCCTTTGTGTACATGCATGACTGTTGGATGCCTGGGTATGCTGCATTCACATTTGGAAGCACACTCAATGCTCGGACTGCAGCTGTTTCCAGTCCCAAAAATATCGCCTACATGACGCAATCCCAGTGCAGAGAGCTCGTCCAAGGTTTCCTGGAAAACAAAACTGGAGCGAAACAGCGATGAAAACACTGGAGCAAAACGCTTGATTGATGTGTTCGTTTCACTATCAAATTATGATAAATGATGTTTGTTCAAGCATTCAACTAGCCAAGATTCTTCTTTGTTCTTCTGAAACATGTCATAAGAAGATCGCAGGACTCGGTCTGCAATGTAGCCAAGCCTTGTTTGAGACCTTGGGACAAACAGGCAGCCAGTCAAATATGCACCTGGGTTGTGGCTAATGCTGCTAAGTTGCTGTTTGAACCACTCTTGGCTGGTCGCACACTTCGAGAAGAAATCTGTGTAGATGGTCGTACGGAAGTGCTCGAACTGCCTGGGCCACTGGGCCGTGACATCTCTGCAAAGGAGAAACCATCACCCTCTCAAAGGCAGAAAACACTCGAGTTTGCTCCCAAGGCACTCTTCCCCAAGGATGCTAAAAAGTCGCGTGTTATAAGGCTTCCAATTCTTCACCTTGAGTCACCCCCAGGAGTCGGGTTTCCCATCCGTCCAATCTGCTTCAAAATCGATCCATTTGGCTGACGGGAATGAGGCGAATCGCACCTTGATGGTTGCTTCTACCAGGTTGCGGCTGATGGTATTCCACAACCACTCCCAGGCCGTTTCATGGGTTGTGCTCCAGACCTTCGGAAGCCTTGAAGACAGAAACACGAGTTGTATGGCATGGAATATATGTTGCATATATCCGTGACTGACATACCTTCCTTGGACAACAAAAACCCACACTCTGGCTTGAGCTAGGGACAATGAGCGTAGGGCTGCAAGCATTACAGGCTTGAACTTGTCAAAGTTTATGTCCTGGTGAAGCAAAAGTATTCCCTCGAGATCGTTGAGACCCAACAAAACAAAGACTTCAACACTGCAATCACAGCTCTTGCAGAGATAGAGCTATGCAAGTGTAAAAACCCGAAGACGAGGTGGCCTTGTACCTGTTATTCATGCTGATGGCCAACAAGTCACACTCCTGACAGGGCAGATGTTTCGAAACATCAAGACAGCGACATGCAACTCTGGGATCATGCACCCCCGAAAAGCTCCTCCAGCAAGCTAGCAGGATTGGAAATCCGTGTCACCATAACCTTATTCGCGGATTCGCAGAGGTTTCTGGAGTTTTTGATCGTTTGGGAGGACCATCGACTTCACCAAAGATGGTATGGCTAGTATCATCAACTTTTGTAAAACAGCACCCACAAATAGCTGTACACAATAGTAAGAACATGGGAAATAGACCAAACTGACGTCCGACGTCCAAGAAACAATTTCCTGTTTTCACAAAAAAAACATGGCAAGCTGAAGCTTGATATTTGATGTACAGAACCATCGTTAAAACCTTGGATTGAATCGCTGTTTCTCTCAAGTCAAGCAGCTGGAAAGACGTGCAGAAGCTCTTGCATCCAACCTGTCCGAAGGACAGCCCCCAGGAACCAAAACATGACTTGCAAACCCGGCTTTAGAGCTTTTGGAGTTTGCATCAGTGCGAAAGGCTGTCTCTTTCCAGCGAGACACAGGTAAGGTTTAGGACCAGGACCTGGGAGCTACTTCTCTTGCAGGTAAATGAACGGTAGGTCTTAAATTTCAAACACTGTAAATCGACGAAATTTGTAGCATTTTGTTCCTCCAAAGTTTTCAGAAGGTAGCTTTTGAGCGAGGATAAGTCTCCAGAAAATTCAGTCCAAAATCAGTGGTGTTGCAAGATTGGAACACGAGCCGGTCGAAAAACTGGCCAAAAAGTCACCTCCAAAACAATGGACTGCGTTTCACAATTTTTGAACCGTAAAGCACTGGAAATAGCAGCCCTACAGGCTGGTCCTGTGCTTTGGATGCTGCAGGTAATTGAATAGAAGAAAACACCACTATCTTGAGTATTCTTTGTGCTCGTGTCTGAAAAAAAGCTGCAATTGTTAAACTTATATTGCCTTGCAAGCAGGTGAAACTCTCCAAACAGCGAGCAAGTGCGTTGGCTAAATTTTCGCATTCAAAACCAAAAAAAACAACAGCAATGGGAACCGAAAACACGCTGTATCGTGCGTTTCTGTTGCAAAACTTAAATGGTGCTTTTTGAAAATAGTGTACACAATCTGGAGAAAGTTTTCAAGACTTCATTGAAGATACATCGCTGGATACACAGAAGAACCTGCCTGAAAGCCCAGTGGTTCCTAGCTCGCGCCTTCAGCTTCTTCGCCCATGATCCCCATGCTGAAGCCACACATCCCCGCAAAGGTGTGGTTCTCATCATTGTCTGTTTCAGCTGCCGTTACGATCGTCTTCCAATCTGCCTGGATTCAGTGAAGAAGTTTCAGATTCCGATCTTTTCTTCTCTTGTGCCCTGTAAACCAGGTCATGATGTGCACAAGTTTCCCCAAAAAAGTCTTTGATTCACACTGGCTCTCCCAACATTTTGGAGTCACTGTGTGACAGAAATTCACCTGCCTCAATGACCTTCAACCGCTCTCCATAGGTTGTGTTGATGTACCTGTGCGCCAAGCCAAAAAAAAACGGGGGCTGTAGGACCTCACAAATTGGTGTCAGGGGGTTCCTGAGTCTACAGTGCCTTTCTTGTTGGTCTATTGGTCAAAGCTTTGTCTACATATCCTGGTGACCCATGTTTTTACACTCCTGCTGCATGCTCAAAGCAATGCTGCTCGCCCTTGCCGTATGCCTACTTGAACAAAGCTAGTAACCCCACTTGATATGCCGACAAAGGTTGCAAATAAACCTCGAACAAGAGCTTCACACAAAACAAAACCTGGAAACATGGCCAGGGGAGGACCGGATAAGAACGGAGATAATGACGACTTCGACGAAGGACGACTACCCACCACCAAAACAACAACGACAACGACAACGACAACGACGACAACGACAACGACAACGACAACCACAAACAACAACAACAACAACAACAACAACAACAACAACAACAACAACAACAACAACAACAACAACAACAACAACAACAACAACAAC